>CATIWC010000767.1:0-471175 GCA_948472305.1 Vicia faba | reverse complement strand
GAAGGAGAGGTGCGAGGAATTAAGATATGTTACCTGGAAAATAAAGCTCTTGATCTAGAAAATAGCAAAGAATGGGAATCCTGTGTCGGCTATCTGGGGCTACTTATATTTGGCTTTTTCTTATTTCCACGCACTGTAGACTATATTGACTCTGCAGTCATCAGTGTGTTCTGGGGTACGAAGAATTTAATACAGATCCAACTCCAACTATGCTTGCTGATATCTACCACTCCATTCATACACGATACAAAAAGAAAAGAGGTACCTTAAATTGTTGTATTGCATTGCTATACTTCTGGTTCATGACTCACCTTTATAAGGATTATTACTTGATTCCGAATATGACAAGGTATCAATAGCCTCAGAAGTTAAGGTATCTCACCGCTAGCTCTGTGTTATGGTATGCCAGAAAGTAAGATATTGGTTATATTGTCTACAATTATGGGGATATTCCTAATGTTCTGTTAGTCGGGTTACAAGGCTGCATCAATTACAATCCTACCTTGGCCCTACTACAACTAGGGTATCCTTTGGAAGACAAGCCTTCATATGAACAACTCCAACAATTGATCGTTCATGACATGGGTAGAAATGACCGAGAGCTACTCAACAAAATTATCTGGGCTTGGAGTAGGGTTAACAAAAGAAAAGCAGAAAGGAAGAATGCGCTAGCAAAAGAACCTTATTCTCAATGGGTTCTGGACATGGTACAAACTATCAAGCTTCTTTTGATATAGATCCCGAATACAAGCAAGAGGTCCCAGTCGCTCCTCCCGTGTCTTTAGAAGAGGTAGATAATCTGAAGAAAGAACTGAAACATGCTCAGAGGTAGAAGGAAGATCTAGAGATCAATCTCATTAACTTGACCAAAGAAAAAAGACAAATGCAGTGCATAATCAAATTGAAAGACCAACAGATTCAAAAAGAATGTGAAGCATTTGAAAATGAAAGTCTAAAAAGGAAGCGTTCGACCGAAGGGTTGTTAAGTGCTACTTTTAATCTGGATTCCCAAAATCAGAGGCTGGAAGATGCTACTAATGAAATCGGAAAGTTGAATAGATGGTATGAAAAAGCCGTGCAAGAAAAGAAAGTATTGGAGGAAGAGTTGAGGGCTCAAATCCAAACCTTGGCCCAAGTATCTCTAGATCAGGAAGAGAAGTTGAAATATCTCACTACCAGGCTTCAGGATAGTCAAGAATCATAGATAAGGGAGAGCCTTGCAAAGATGAGGGCAGAAAGACTTCTGGCCGAGAAAACTGAAGAGTATGAGCAAATATGCCTTGAGCTGGAAGGCCTCTCCAAAGATTTCCTGATACAACAAAGACTTTATACAGAGCTGAGGGATGAAAGATGTATTGGGAATAACATTATACAAATATTGCTGAAGCAGGGAGGGATAACCACAAGATAATTCCCAACCTCTACAGAGAATACCAATACTGCAAAGATAAGCATGAGAAGCTCACTTTCTTGGCCAACAACCTCATTGAAGACATTCCCAGAAGCTTAAGGGACGCAAAAAGTGAAATGGTCCCTCTCCTAGAGGATGTTGACAATTTTCTCAAGCTATGCAGGACAATGGTCGATTGTTTCAGAGAAGACATCTGCAAACAGGCCTAGGAGATTTTTTTCCTTTTGTTTATTTCCCTTCTAGTAAATTTTATTGCTTTAAGAATTGTAATATTTTTCCGTATCTGAAATGTGTTATCTTTTAAAGACAATTGGTGTTTCAATAAAAGCATTGTGTTTCCTATCTTGTTTGCGTATTCATTTTCCAGATACTCACCAATAAAAAAGTAAAACCTAAAAAAAAATACATGATATTATAAAAAATATATACCCAAGTGAATAAGACATTCAAAGCGTAATTCTTAACACCGTTCATACATAATCATACATTCATAAAAACATTTGCATCTCATAAGTTCATAAACTCAAAACTCAAAACTCATTTTTTTAAAACCTTCTCCAGTTGAACCATTGGTAGAAGGAAACCACCACCTCCCTGGCCGCCGTATCAAACAAGAGCTCACCAACTAAGAGTCATGGAACAAATCAAAGAGAATCAAGCAGCTTTCAAAGTGGATCTGGAGCAAGTTAAGAGCAACGTCAACTCAATGAGGGGAGGTATGAGTCAGGTTCTTCTAGATTTGAAGAACATCATTCATAGACAAGAACAAATTTCCAGGGTAGCCTTTGAGGAAATAACCCAAACTATCGGTACATCAAGCGGTCACCAACTGAAAAAAGGACTGGAGACAGGGCCACAAAAATCTGTCATGGCTCAACACGAGACAAGACAAGAAACAAAAGGGTTTATCCCACCTCCTTAAAAGTCAGAGACATCTCATACCCTGCAAATTCTGGTTAATAATGTTGATAATTACTTGGACTTGCAATATGGAGATCACGATCTAAAGGATGTTAATCAGGAACCTCAGAAGGTGACTAATACCCTTGTTACTGAAAACCCGTTGGCACTGAATCAATACAAAGCTTTAGAAGAAAGATTAAAAGCTGTGGAAGGATGTCATAATCCCGAATGTCATAATACCGCCGAAATTCAAAGTACCTGACTTTGGAAGATACAAGGGACTCACTTGTCCGAGAAACCACATGCGCATGTATTATAGGAAAATGCATGCTTACGCACATAACTAGAAGTTAATGATTCATTAATTTCAAGACAGTTTGAGTGGGGCATCTTTAGATTGGTACATGCACTTAGAGAGGATGCACATCTAGACATGGACAGATCTTGCCAATGCTTTCCAAAAGCAGTATAAATATAATCTGGATATGGTGCCTACTCACATACAACTCCAAAACCTATCCCAGAAGAAAGAAGAATCCTTCAAGGAGTACGCTCAAAGGTGGAGAGAGATGGCGTCTCATGTGCAACCACCACTCTTGGAAAAAGAGCTAGTCGACATGTTCATGGGAACCCTGCAAGGGGTATACTATGAAAAGATGGTAGGAAACATCTCTTCGGGATTTTGTGACCTAGTGACTATTGGAGAGAGAATTGAGACGGGAATAAAGAATGGAAAGATTCAAGGGGGGCATCAAATGCCCCTTTCAATTCAAAAAAGACCGATTCCTAATTTCACAAAGAGGAAGGAGGGTGAAGTTAATGCTATGGCTTCACAACCAAGAGGATAACAACCATTAATCATCCCACGGGAACAACAATAAAACAAATTTGAAAGGCCCCTAAGAAAATTGGATCCACTTCCTATGCCACCCAGCCAATTACTACAACATCTGATCAAGGCATCTTTGATAGAGCTGAAACCTCTAGCTCCTCCAGTTGGGCCATTGCCTCCCAAGTACAACGCCAATGCCAAATACGAATACCATGCCAATTCTCCGTGACATACCATAGACCAATGTTTGGATTTCAAACATAAAGTACAAGATCTGATAGACTCTTAAGATATTACTTTTGAAAAATCGAACATCAAATCAAACCCTATGCCTCCACATGGTGGTCTGACAATAAATGCAATTGAAGTGGTCACCGACTATGGGGCTGGAAGACAAGTAAAAGCTCCAATAAGTCTGTTGAAAGAATATCTATTGGAATGTGGATTCCTTCTGGAACATAACTAAAATTTCGAAAAGACCTTACAACAATTTGTGGATAAGGGGATAGTCCAATTCAGACCATACCCTGAAGTTGAGTATATAGCAGCAATTGAAGGAAGTGCGAAGAAGCCATTGGTGATTCCTTATCAAAGGCCAAACCATGACAAGAAGACTCTCGTGATCCCATGGGGAGATTCGACAGAAACTCCTACAATAAAGGAAACTCTGAGAATACCAGTAGCACCAAAGACTATGATGGTAATTAAGGGGCCACCTCCTACCCCTTACAAAATTGACAAGGCAGTACCATGGAATTATGATCCGATTGTATATATCAATGGCTCAAAACAAGAATGTAAGTCATCATCAAGTCAAGAACCTGCAATTTCAAATGTAGTAGGGATAGAGGGCATGACCCATAGTGGCGGGGTGTTCGGATCTAAACCATCAAAGAAGAATGATAATGGCTTGAAAATAAAAATGACTCATTAAAAAAATAAAAAGGAAAAGCGGTAGAAGAGGTGAATCAGGAGCCTAAAAAAAAAGCTTCACTGACCAAGAGGCCGATGAATTCTTGAAGATACTTAAGAGAAGTGACTATAGGGTGGTGGAACAACTTCACCAAACTCCAGCCAAGATTTCCATACTCTCGTTGCTCATTAATTCAGAAGCGCATCGAGATTCTTTGATGAAAGTTTTAAGTTCTGCTCATGTTGCAGAAGAAATTATTATGAACCAATTTGATAATATGGTAGCAAATCTGACGCTTGGGTCCTATTTAGGTTTCAACGACAGTGAATTACCTCCGCAAGGCTGAGCTCACAACAAAGCACTACACATTTCAATACAGATAGGTACTACGAGTCTATCCAGGGTACCCACCAATACTGGTTCTTCCCTTAATGTGTTACCCAAATATGCCTGATGAAGTTAACATTAGACGGTGTTATGATAAGACCAAGTTCCATGATAGTCAAAGCTTTCAATGGTTCTCAAAGTACCATCTTTGGAGAAGTAGACCTTCCTGTCAAGATCGGTCCATACATGTTCTATGTCACCTTTCACGTTATGGATATAGAACCAACATATACATGTTTACTTGGACGACCTTGGATTCATGCGGTAGGTGCGGTCACTTCAACCTTACATAAAAAATTGAAGTTCTTTGTTGAAGGAAGATTGGTCATAATTGGTGGAGAGGAAGACATCTTTGTAAGACACATTGAGCCCTACAGGTACATCAGTGCTGACGAAGATTGCATAGTTACACCATTTCAAGTAATAGAGGTTGCTTCAATGATAACCCTACCAGTAGAAAAGGCCAAGAAGCCCACTGACATCGTGGAAAGATTTACAAATGACAATAGAGAACGGTGACTCGAAAGGTTGGGGAAAGCTCCTAGAAATATCTGAGAAGAAGAACCATTTTGGTTTGGGTTATGAATCATCAAAGGCTACTCTAAAAGGGAAGGCATGGTTTCCACCAATCCTGGAAACCTTCATCAGAAAAGGGGTAGATCATGACGAACAAGTGGAAATGATGTCCCACAAAGACAACATCAAAAGGGCATCAGATTACATCCGTGAATGCACCCCAGGTGAAGAACTGGACAATTGTGGAGATTCCTGAGATTTTCTTTTCAAAGTAATTTTCTCTGTTTTTGAAATAACCTATGTCAAGCCCAAGACATAGGGGTTATTTGTAAAGGTCACCCGTGTGTTTCAATCAATATTATAATTAATAAAAATATATTTTGTATTCAATTAAGATCCTTGTTTTTTATTTTTTTTTGCATTTATACTACATATTTTAAAATGGCAATACTTCCTATCATATGCATTTTCCAAATTCACGTACTAAATAAAAACTGCACCAAAACATAATAAATGTGCAGATCCATGCCCAAAATCATCGATAATGTTACTGTTGCTATCCGATATGATCTTGATGCTCCCGTCGACCAAGCTGAAGAAGGAGATGATGGGGATCTTGAACTTTATGAAGAGCTGGAAAGAAGTATAGAGCAAAAAGCTGACAATATACAACCATATCAAGAGCCTATTGAGACCATTAACCTCGACACATAAGAGGATCCGAAAGAGATCAAGCCGGGGGAGGCGTTAGAAGAAAACGTCAAAAAAAGGTTGATCAAGTTGTTACATGAGTACATGGATATATTCTCCTGGTCCTACACAGACATTCCAGGGTTGGATACAGATATTGTAGTACACAAAATACCTCTCAAAGAAGGTTGTCCCCCGGCCAGACAAAAGCTTAGGAGAACTCGTCCAGATATGTCCAACAAAATTTGGGAAGAGGTTCTTAAACAATTCGATGCAGGGTTCTTGGCAGTGGTAGACTATCCACCTTAGTTAGCTAACATTGTTCCAGTACCCAAGAAAGATGGCAAAGTATGTATGTGTGTGGATTATCGGGATCTAAACAAAGCAAGTCCTAAAGATGATTTCTTGCTACCTCACATAGATGTTCTTATAGATAACATGGCTCAAGCTTTGGTATTCTCATTAATGGAAGACTTCTCAGGCTATAATCAAATCAAAATGGTACCCGAAGACATGAAGAAGACTACCTTCATGACACCTTGGGGGAATTTTTGCTACAAAGTAATGCCGTTCGGCCTAAAGAATGCAGGGGCAACCTATCAACGGGCAATGGACCCCGCCAAAGTAAAAGCTATACAAGAAATGCCAGTGCCAAATATGGAGAAAGAGGTTCGTGGTTTCTTAGGGAGATTGAACTACATTTCAAGGTTCATATCACACCTAAGTGCTACTTGCGAGCCTATATTCAAATTATTGCAAAAAGATCAAACAGTAACATGGAATGATGATTGCTAGACAACTTTTGATACGATAAAGCAATATTTACAAGAGCCACTAATCTTGATACCACCAGTTCCCGAGAGATCGCTCATTATGTACCTAACAATACTTGAAGGATCGATGGAATGTGAATTGGGCCAACAAGACGAAATAGGTAGAAGAGAGCATACAATCTACTACCTTAGCAAGAAATTCACTAACTGCAAAACCAGGTACTCACTCCTAGAGAAAAATTGTTGCACATTGGCTTGGGCTACTAAAAGATTGAGGCAATACATGTTAACACACACCAAGTGGCTAATAGCAAGAATAGATCCCTTAAAATATGTGTTCGAAAAACCAGCTCTTAAAGGGAGGATTGCTCGATGGCAGATGTTATTATCAGAGTACGACATACTATATGTTACTCAAAAGGCCGTCAAAGACAGTGTACTAGCCGATCATCTAGCGCATCAACCGTTGCCAGAATATCAACCTATGAAGTCCGACTTCCCAGACGAAGATGTTATGGTTATAGATGACTATGAAATACAAGGACCCGATGAAGGAACTAAACCAGGGGCACGTTGGAAACTCATGTTTGACGGAGCTTCAAACACGCTCGGGCATGGTATCAGGGCAGTCTTGACTTCTCCAAAGAGCTATCACAAACCTTATACCGTAAGGTTATGTTTCGACTGCACCAACAATATCGCCGAATATGAAGCTTGCATCCTAGGTATGGAAGCTACCATTGATCTAGGATTAAAATATCTTGAAGTACTCAAAGACTCCACGTTAGTCATATACCAAGTCAAAGGTGAATGGGACACCAAACACCCTAAATTGATTCCATATCAGGATCATGTCTTGAAGCTAGCTGCGGAATTCAATGAGACTACTTTCAACCACATCCCACGAGAAGAAAATAAAATGGTGGATGCTCTAGCAACCATGTCATCCATGTTTAAAACAACCTGGCCCAACCACGCGCCGCACATTACTATCAGACATTTCTAAGATCCTGCGCACTGCCTCGCTATTGAAGAAGGATCAGATAACAAGCCTTGGTTCTATGACATCAAGAGGTATCTTGAAAAGAAAGAATATCCAAAAAATGCCTCTATCATCGAAAAATAAACTCTGTGAAGGCTAGCATCAAAATTCTTTCTGAGTGGTAATGTATTATACAAAAGAAATTATGATATGGTGCTACTCAGGTGTGTGGAGAATTAAGAAGCAGATACGCTTATGAGAGAAATCCACGAAGGCACTTTCGGAACGCATACAAATGGGCATGCTATGGAAAGAAAAATTCTACGAGCAGGGTATTACTGGTTGACAATGGAAGCAGATTGCTATCACTACACAAAAACCTGTCACAAATGCCAAATCTATGTTGATAAAAATGAATGTGCCGCCTACTCCTCTAAATGTCACAGGCTCTCCTTGGACGTTCTCAATGTGGGGAATTGATATGATAGATATGATATAACCGAAAGCATCTAACGAACACTGATTTATACTAGTCGCCATTGATTACTTCACCAAGTGGGTAGAAGCAGCATCATATGCAAATGTGATAAGCCAGGTGGTCACACAATTCATCAAGACAAATCTCATATGCATATATGGGGTTCCAAACAGGATCATAATTGATAACGAGTCTAATCTGAACAACAAAATGATGAAAGAATTATGCAACAATTTCAAGATCGAGCATCATAACTCTTCACCATATCAACCCAAGATGAACGGGGCTGTCGAAGCTACAAACAAAAGTATCAAGAAAATCATTCAGAAAATGGTGAAGACATACAAAGATTGTCACGAAATGCTTCCATTTGCTTTACATGGCTATCGTACCTCTGTATGCACATCAATAGGTGTAACTCCTTTTTCTCTTGTATATGGTATGGAGGCAATACTCCCAGTTGAGATAGAAATTCCATCACCCCGGGTGCTAATGGAAACAAAGCTCTAAGAAGCCGAGTGGGTTCAAACACGACTTGATCAAATCAACCTCATTGAAGAAAAAAACTTGACAGTCGTGTGCCATGGTCAATTGTATCAGAAATGGATAAAGAAAGCCTTCAACAAGAAAGTCCGTCCTCGCATATTCAAAAAGGGAGATCTAGTTCTTAAAAAAATCCTGCTACCTCACCTTAATTTACGTGGTAAGTAGACACCTAACTATGAAGGTCCATTTGTGGTGAAAACAACATTCTCCGGTGGTGGTCTTGTCCTCACAACAACGGATGGGGAAGAACTACCGCATTTGTCGAATACAGATGCAGTAAAAAATACTATGTATAAGAAAGCTCGCTAAGATCGAACCTTAAACAAGTGACTTAGGCAAAAAGGAGCGTCCCGGTGGATTGAAAACCCGAAAGGGTGATCCAGGCAAAAATTAGGGACATATACAAAAAAAAACTTATCCCGGTGGATTGAAAACACGAAAGGGAGATCTAGGAAAAAATTAGGGATCTTATTCAAAAGAAATAAAGAACAAAAAGATTGCAATCTGAGAACTACGACCATAGAACATGAAGAAAGAGTTAGATCTAAATCATCCAACTCAGAAGCGAAGAAGATTGGAAGCTATCAAAAGGATATTGGGAAAATAGTAGTAGCAATTATCATTTTCATTGCCATTTACAGTTTTAAAATTTTCTGTGATTACCTCCTTTCAGAAATTGCATCTTGTACTCACGCCTATTCAAAGGCATATAAATAAAACTTGTATTTCTCTTCATATCCCACGAATTGTGTTTTTCTTTTTCAGACTTGTTTGCAAAATAGTACGATTATTTCTTTTGAATTTTGTGTTGAAATCATTTCGAGGATTTGACAAGTAAAAAAACACTTGATAAAATATTGAAAAACATTTTGGTTAGAAAATATCAAAAGAAGATCCAGGTCTGCATCCATGTCTATGCTTATCTCCACGATTACACCCATGCTACGCCTATGCCTGTGGTACAAAAATACCACGACTTTGTAACACACAATGCCAGGGGGGTTGGTAACTCAAAGCTAATGGTTTAAAAGAGAATACAAAAGCATTTTCCATGACAGACAAGGAATATATACATAGTTTGCACCAATGTCTATCAAAAGCATCATATACACATATGGCATTTCTCAAAGCATACTTTGGGAAAAACCAATTTCTTTGGGCCCTCCATCAGATTATTACTTTGGGTTAAAAACAGTTACAACTAGTAAAAATACAATCTCATCTCTGATTTAGTTATCTAAGATGTGGATCATTCAGAACAAATTCCTATATACTCTATCCATTGTGTCAGTCTCTATGCGATAATGTGTGAAATTTTTTATATTTAACTTATTGTGTTAGTCTCCATGCAGCAATATGTTCTTTCTTTGTGATTCAACCCATTGTGTCATAATCTAGACAACAATGCCGCGAAATCGGAAATTCCACTCATTGTGTCAGTCTCTATGCGATAATGTGTGAAATCTACAATTTAACTTATTGTGCCAGTTTCCACGCAGCAATATGTTATTTCTTCGCGATCTAGCTCATTGTGTCAGGCCCCAGGAAATAATGTTGCAAAACCATCAATTTCACCCATTGTGTCAGTCTCTATGCGATAATGTGTGAACTTTTCTAGATTTAACTTATTGGGTCAGTCTCCATGCAACAATATGTTCTAGCTCATTGTGTCAGTCACCATGCATTAATATGTTCTAGCTCATTGTGTCAGTCTCCAGGAGACAATGTTGTGAAATTGGTAACCTCACCCATTGTGTCAGTCTCTATGCGACAATGTGTGAAATATATAAATTAACTTATTGTGTCAGTCTCCATGCAAAAATTTCTCTCTTCACGATCTAGCTCATTGTGTCAGACTCCAGGCGATAATGTTATGAAGTTGACACCTCCATCCATTATGTCAGTTGTTGCAACTGGTTTTTTCATAGAGTCTCCACCCTTAATTTTTATCCTAAAGGAAGGGAGTATAAAGGAATAACCCTAAAAGAAACTCAGTGATTCTAGGTTTGGACTCGGTTCTAGACGAGGGGAAGGTGTTAGGAACCCCTCCTCTATCTTGTTCACAAGGATACTAGGTTTAGAAGCGCGATGTTTTAGGAAATAAGGTTTTAATTGCTTATTAAGGAAAAGGATTTGAATTTTGGTTAGCGAGACTCGCCACGATTTTTGATCGCATGCCTACGTATCCTCTTAGGAGGAATCAAAGTCTCATTTTGTAATTCACGGTTTTGTTTGCGTTTTTTATGGATTGCAAAATATATTTTGAATTTCCCACGTATATGGTCTAAGAATAGGAATAACGGAGTTTGTTAGACCAAATATGCAACTAATTTAAACATATTCGTATTCCTTTTCGAAAATTAATTGTTCGAATTAATTTATTATGAAAAACGTAGTTTGACGATTGTTTGGATATTTTTATATGTATAGCGGAGGAGTCTGATATAGCCCCCTTATCACGTGGCCAGATATTGGCCACGTGCCGCTCGCGGATGTGGTAATTCGATGAGTTGTGGGTTTTTAATATTTTGATATAAAATATTAAAATGAATTATGTTGTGGAATTTTTTCTTAAGAGTGTGGTTTTAATATAAATAAGCAATATTATATATTAAATAAGTTTAAAATAATCCATTAATTATAATAGTAAATAACATGTAATATTATAATTATGAAAATATAGATATAAATATATAATATTATAATTATTAAAATATAGGTATAAATATATAAAAATCAGAAAAATAAATAAATAAATATATAAAAATGGAATTATATAAAAAAAAGAAGATGAATTTGCTGAGGGATGCGATTTTAGTTATGAAGTAATATTAGGGGGTGCAAATAAAAAGGGTCTAAATTCAGATTTTGAATTCAGGCCCAAAATGGCTAGGGGGTGTTAAATTCAGCGTGCCCAGTAAAAACAAAAAAAGGGGGGTTTGAGTAGCGGTTGGTCCATGCCCAAAGGTCATCCTTGGGAGTCCGTTTGGACTCGGTGCTTGTGGGTGTACTGGTCTTAATATGGACACACATTTTTGGGGCGTACGATTGAGATCTAGCGGATGTGAATGAGGGTTCACGATCATGATGATGGGCTAGCATGCGTTAGATCCAAAGTCTTATTATATTTTTTTTAGAACAAAACATCACTCGTTTTTTTATAACTTCCTCTTTCTCTCATGTGAAATCAAGCTTTCCAAATGTTTTGATGAAGACAAGCTAGCATGCAAAAATGAATGGATCAAGATAGAAGTTTTATCTCAAGCAAAGATTCATTGATCAAGATCAACATTTCAAGACTTATGGCTTAAGGTATATGAAATTTTTGATCTTATGCTCTTAGTGCTCAAAACTATTTTTAATCATGCATTTAACTTATTAAAATAATATTTTGAGTATATACTAAGTATGATTAAAGAAGGATAGTTTAAATTGTTTAAAATCTTTGAAAATAATGTTTTTTTTTCAATTTTTGTACTAAAGCAATCGATTTTCATAAAATGACAATCGATTGCATCCAAGAAACATTTGATTCTGTTTGACATACATTCGGTTGTCGTCTGGCAGCAATCGGTTGTCATGTGTTTTATTTTCAAATTTTTTTGAACGTTGGCTTTAGAGCAACCAATTGCTCCTCAATGACAATCGGTTGTCCTAGTTATAATTTTCAATTTTTTAAAACGTTGCTATGCTGCAATCTATTGCTGCTCTGGTGTAATCGGTTGTTGTGCCTTAAATTTTGAAATTTTTTATTTTTCCAGCAACCTTTGGTAATACCTTTTCATGGCAATCCTTGTATCTTTTCATATACATTGTTTTAGTAAAAATGGTCTAAACATTGCTATGTTTAATTGAAAAGGCATTAATTCACTATAAATTATTTTCACTTTAGAACTTTTAAAATCAATCAAAAACACATAAAAAATTATACAACAACAATCACTAACAACTTTCTTATTTTTGATTATACTCTTTATACTCAAGATCTTGTTCATCATTTTCATATGCATTCTGAAAATTGTTCTTGAGCACTTAGAAGAGTATTCCATCTTAAATTTCATATTGATAAGAAAAGATCAATCAAGTGATTGACATTGCTCTTTCATTATTCAAACTCTTATACAAATCAAACAAACTATTGTATACTTGTTTTCAGGATTGTTGGAAACAAGAAAGACACTTAGGGAGGATTGTTCTCTTTGTGGTCTTAGTGAAAATCCAAGAGGATTGTTCTTGGTCCAAGAGGATTGTTCTTGTCTTGTTAGGTAGTCTTGTACAAATTACCAACAATAAGGAAATCTCTTTCATGTTGAAAGGGGACTGGAGTACTCTCGGACTGTAAGGGGAACTAGGATACATCATTGTGTTCTTTACTTTCCGCATTTACTGCTTTCATCACTTATCAGAAAAAGAAAGAAAAGAAACACTTGCAAAAATATTCATACAATTCAGAAAAAGTTTAAAGAACCTAATTCACCCCCCCTCTTAGGCGCATCTGAACTTACAATTGGCATCAGAGCAGGTTATAGGTAACCTGTTCCTACTAGATCCAGAATGGCTTCCGCAAACTACAATTCTGTGTTCAGAGACGGTGGCAGTAGCAACAAGCCTCCTCTATTCTGTGGTGAATATTTTGATTTCTGGAAGATCCGTATGAAGGCTCATCTTGAAGCACAAGGAGAAGAAATATGGGATACTGTCCAAAATGGTCCTTTTGTTCCGGTAACTGTAGTAAACGGTGTTGGTTCATCAAAACCTAAAACTGTATGGGATGATGATGATAAGAAAAAGGTCTTGTATGACAAAAAGGAAATAAACCTCCTTCAAAGAGCACTTAGTATGGATGAATTCTTCTGTGTCTCAGCATGTACAACGGCAAAAGAGATTTGGGATACATTGGTTGAAACACATGAAGGAACAACTGAAGTTAAGAGATCGAGACTTAATACATTAAGTCAAGAATATGAATTGTTCCGCATGCAACCCGGAGAATCCATTCTTGATTTACAAAAGAGATTTGTGCATCTAACAAATCATCTAAGGGCACTTGGCAAAACATTGACCAATGATAAATTGAATATAAAAGTGCTCAGATCCTTGACTAGAGAATGGCAACCAAAGGTAACGACAATCTCAAAAAAGAAGATTCTCGCTACTATGACATCCGCAACCTTGTTCAGAAAACTTCAAGAATACGAGACATAACTTGGTAGATTGGAAAAGCGTGAAAATCAAGAAAAGAAGTCCAAGAACATTGCCTTGAAGATTGACTCCAAGGAAGACGAAAAGAAAGATAATCCTGATGAAGATGAAAACTTCATGCTTCTCGTTAGAAGACTTGGAAAATTCTTTGGTAAAAATGAAAAAGCCTTCTCACACTCAAAGAAGAAGAAACACTTCAAGAAGAAGGAAGGATCCTCATCAACACAAGAAGTTACTTGTTATGAATGTGGTAAACAAGGTCACATCAAACCAGACTGTCCAAAACTTTCAAAGAAGAGTGGCTACAAAGGCAAGAAGGAATCAAAAGATAAGAAAGCATATGTTGCATGGGAAGATGTTGAACTAAGTTTGTCATCCGACTACGATAGCGACGAAAGTGCAAATCTTGCGTTAATGGCATCACACCACTCCGAAAGTGAAGATGGTGAGGTTAGTAACGTATTCTCTCTTTTTGATAGTGATGCACAAGGTTCTATAAATGAACTGTTAAATGAATGCAAAATTCTGTACAAAACTATCTCATCACAAACGAAACAAATTTCATCGTTGGAAGAAAAATGTGGATCTATTGAAAAAGATCTCAAAGATGAAAAGCAAAAAGTTAGTGATGAAAAACAGAATTTTGTATGCACAAAGTGTGAATCTCTCTCTTTCCAAATTGTCCAATTGAAAAGGGTTATTGAAAGGTATGAAAAAGGACAAGTTGGATTGGAAGGTGTTCTTAGCCAACAAAGATACTCAAATGACAAAAGTGGTCTTGGATACTCAAAATATTCAAAACAAGTACCAACAAGACCATCTTTGTCAAGGCTAGCGATCAACCAACCAAAGAGAAAGAAATCACTCCCAAAATAGTTCATCACTATCCTAAAAAGAAAATACCCCCTAAGAAGAAATCTTATCCTTCTAGATATAGAAGTAAATTTGAACCTACTTGTTTTTATTGTGGTATTCGAGGACACACACCTAATGCTTGTTATGTTAGAAACTTTGGCATGGCAAATGGGCATTATGTGTGGGTTAAGAAAGGAACTAATTATGAAGGACCCAAAGCAACTTGGGTACCTAATAAAACCTAATCTTGTTTTGTAGGTAAGCTTGACGACCACTTCAAATCTATGGTATCTCGATAGTGGTTGTTCCAAGCATATGACGAGAGATATCGACAAATTTTCACATCTAACGCTTAAGGCCAAGGGTTATGTGATGTATGGAGATAACAACAAAGGAAAGATTCTTGGCATAGGCAAAATTGGTGGTCCACCTTTCACATCAATTGAAGATGTTCTTTATGTCGAAGGACTAAAGCACAATCTTCTAAGTATTAGCCAACTATGTGACAAAGGCTTCAAGATCAAGTTAACTAAAGATGAATGTTTGATAGAAGATGAAGTCACACATGAGGCTAAACTTAAAGGTAAAAGATTAAATAATATTTTTTATGATTTCCCTTAACGGTTTGTCTTTGAAGGTTAAATGTCTCATGGCAAACAACAACGACTCATGGCTATGGCACAAAAGAATCGCTCATATTCATATGGAGCATTTAAACAAATTGATTAAGCATGACCTTGTTGTTGGGCTTCCTAAGATAAAGTTCATCAAAGATAGACTATGCGATGCATGTCAAAAGGGAAAGCAAACAAAATCAACTTTCAAATCCAAGAATGTGGTGTCCACTACTAGGCCACTACAATTGCTTCATATGGACTTGTTTGGCCCTTCAAGAACAAGAAGCTTCGGAGGTAATGTATACGCTCTAGTTATTGTTGATGACTTTTCTAGATATACTTGGACACTCTTTTTAGTGCAGAAAAATGATGCATTCAAGGCGTTCAAGAAATATGCAAAGAAAATTCAAAATGAGAAGTCACTATCTATTGCCTCCATAAGAAGCGACCATGGTGGAGAATTCCAGAATTCCTCCTTTGAAGATTTCTGTGAAGAACATGGAATATCACATAATTTCTCAGCACCAAGGACTCCTCAACAGAATGGAGTTGTAGAAAGGAAGAATAGGTCTCTTATCGAAATTGCAAGGACAATGCTCAGTGATTCAAACCTTCCAAAATATTTTTGGGCGGATGCGGTAAGCACGACATGCTTTGTGAGCAATAGAGTTAATATTCGACCTATCTTGAAGAAAACTCCGTATGAACTCTTTCGAGGAAGGAAACCAAATATTTCATTCTTTCATGTCTTTGGCTGCAAATGTTTTGTCCTTAGCAATGACAAAGACAACCTTGGTAAGTTTGATGAAAAATCAGATGAAGGTATTTTTCTTGGATACTCCTTATCTAGTAAAGCTTATCGTATATACAATAAAAGAACTTTAACTATTGAGGAATCTATGCATGTATCATTTGATGAATCTAACCCCTCCGAGGAGGATACTATTGTTTTAAATAATGATGATGAGATTCTAGATATTCCTCAAGAAGATGGCTCCAAGACCAACAATGAGAATCAATTGGAACAACAAGAACAAATTCCGGATGAATCAAATATCAATGATCTACCTAAGGAATGGAGAACCCATAGAGATCACCCTATTGATAAAATCATCAGTGACATAAGTCAAGGCGTTTCAACAAGATTGAATCTCAAAGATGCTTGCTTGAACATGGCGTTTGTTTCTCAAATCGAACCTTCCAAAGTCGACGATGCATTAGGAGACGACCAATGGATAATTGTTATGCAAGAAGAATTAAATCAGTTTGAGAGAAATCAAGTTTGAGAACTTGTTCCTAGACCAAGTGACAAACACATCATAGGTACAAGATGGGTGTTCAAAAATAAACTTGATGAGAATGGTATAATTGTACGAAACAAAGCAAGATTGGTAGCCCAAGGATACAACCAAGAAGAGGGAATTGACTTTGAAGAAACTTTCGCTCCGGTTGCAAGGTTAGAAGCTATCCGTGTTTTACTTGCTTACGCTTGTTCATTGAATTTTCAGCTTTACCAAATGGACGTCAAAAGTGCATTCTTAAATGGCTACATCAATGAAGAAGTCTATGTCAAACAACCCCCGGGCTTTGAAGACTTCAAGAATCCTTTACATGTCTTTAAGTTGAGAAAAGCTCTTTATGGCTTAAAACAAGCACCTAGAGCATGGTATGACAGACTCAGTACATTCTTATGCGAAAAAGGTTTCGAGAAAGGTAAAGTGGATAAGACCTTGTTCATAAAGAAGATCAAAAGTAAGTCTTTATTAGTACAAGTCTATGTCGATGATATTATATTTGGTTCAACTAACCAAGATTTGTGTGAAGAATTCTCGTTGATGATGCAAGGAAAATTTGAGATGTCTATGATGGGCAAGATGAACTATTTCCTTGGATTGCAAATTAAGCAACTGAACGATGGTATCTTCATCAATCAATTAAAATATTGCAAGGAACTTTTGAAAAAGTTTGATATGGATAATTGCAAATCAATGCACACGCCAATGGGCTCCGGTACTTATGTTGATCAAGATGAATCCGGTATTTCCATTGATATTACAAAATATCGAGGCATGATTGGCTCACTGTTATACTTGACGGCAAGTCGTTCTGATATCATGTTCAGTGTATGTCTGTGTGCACGACTTCAAGCAAACCCGAAGGAATCTCACCTCATGGCGGTAAAAATAATCATGAAATATCTCAAAGGAACAACCAATGTCGGCCTCTGGTACCCAAAATGTAATATATGCAATTTAATTGGTTATTCTGACGCTGATTATGCAGGATGTAAAACAGATAGAAAAAGCACAAGTGGCACTTGTCACATTTTGGGAAATGCATTAGTCTCTTGGGCATGCAAGAAAAAAGCTTGTGTGGCTCTTAGTACGGCCGAGGCGGAATATATTGCAGCGGGTAGTTGCTGTGCGCAAATTCTATGGCTCAAGCAACAACTCCGTGACTACGGACTCGACCTTGGATGCATTCCACTCTGATGCGACAACACAAGTGCAATCAACATTACAAAAAATCCTGTGATGCATTCTAGAACAAAGCATATCGACATTCGACATCACTTTCTTCGTGATCATGTATTTCAAGGAGATGTCAAAGTCACCTTCGTGGATACGCATAATCAACTAGCAGATATCTTCACTAAACCGTTGGCAAGAGAACCATTTTTCAAGATCCGAAGAGAGCTAGGTATCTTGGAAGAAAATGACATTATCTAATTAAGGTACATGGCTATGATTTTAATCTTAACTTTATGGTAATATGTCTCAATCCATGTTTTATTACTAAACTTATGATATATGACCATGAAATGCACAAAAATCAAGTATTTTTCATTTTTTTGCTAATGACAATCGATTGTCATAGAGTGACAATCAGTTGTATCTTATAAATTTTAGATTCTGTCTTCATGACAATCAGTTGCCACTCCACGACAATCGATTGCACAGTTAAAATTTTTAAATTTTTTTTTCCAGTTACACTATTTTTTTCTTTCTCTTCCATTGCCATTACTAATATTTATTGTGTACAAAGATTCTTATTCTCTTTTTGAATGTTTTAAGTGTTTGGTCAACAACTTTTAAATGCATAGTCCTTTCCTATGATAAAATTTCTTGGACACTTACACACTCAAGAATCTCTATGGTACAAGTCTTTATTGTTTTGACTAAACCATTGCATGCCTTACCTAACCATTCAATGCTTATCTCTCTATAAAAGCTCAACCAAAACCTAAGCCTCACATATCCTCTTTCATCTCAAGAAATCCTACAAACACCAAATATCCTTTCCCCTTCCAATTCTCTCATTTCTCACCATGTCAACATCAAAGAAAGGCAAGGGAAAAGCTTCTTCCTCATCTCAAGGTGATGATATCTCAAGACTCATTCCATCAAGAAGCCAAAGGGAAAGATTTATGTCTCACTTTCAAAAGATGACGGTTCTTTTTCCAAGGTTCGGTAATCTTGACAACTTTTATTCCGAATGCTTTAGTTTTCCAGCATTATTTAGATCTCAAGGGATATACAACTTGATTGGTGTTAATGGACCCATTTACCCCACTTTGGTAAGGATTTTCTACAGCAATCTAACCATTTCTAAAGGTTGCATGATTTCAAATGTCAAAGGTGTTCCTATAGAACTCACAGTGCAAAACTTTGGTGAAGCTTTGGGTATTCCAAATGATGGTGCTTGCATTAAACTTCTCTCAAATGCAAATCTGCCTGGCTACAACAAAAGAGACTTCTACTATGGAATTGCAAGAATTCCCGAGCGTGATTTTATTCAGAAAAGGCAAAGACTACTTGGTGGTACTCCAGAGAGGAACTCTTGGTCTGCAGGAATTCTCACTATTGATGATCGTTTGATCCAATACTTTTTGGTATATGTGGTTATGCCAAAGTTCTCAAATATTTCCAATGTCAATGATTGTGAGATGCATATTTTGTATGCGATGAAGTATGGAATTCAAATCAACTGGTCTTATGTGATTCTACATCATATGGCACTTCATAATGAAAATGCTTCTGCTTTGCCCTATGGCTCCTGGATTACCCTTGTTCTTGAGAAGTTCAATGTTCCCTTGTCTGGTGAACACCTGGTGCTGATGTCTGACCCCAAACATGAAATCACTCCGAAGAAAGTATGCAACACCAAAACCGGCGTCAAATTTGATCAATTAATAGAACCATCACATACATTCATACTCCTCCATAAAACCAACCTCAACAAGAACAACAACCTCAAAACCAACCTCCACAACCAATGGATAACTCTTACAATCAAGTTTTTGACTATCTCCAATACATGAATAACAACATGAACAATCAATTTGCTCATCTCTATGCCCATACCAATGTCCCTCCTTATGAAGCTCAACCTTATCATTACCCTTTCATTCAACCTCAACCTAATGAAGGCAATGATGGTGCAGGTCAAGATGATGAAGACTTTGTTGAAGGCATGGATGATTAATTTTTAAGTTCTTATGTTTTTAGTACTTTATGTTCTTATGTTTTATGTCGTTCTTCTAGTTTAGTTTAAGACACTTCGTGTATTGTGATCCTTTTTTTTTGTGCACTTTGTTTTTGTTATGTCTATGTATGCAAACTTTATTTATGCTATGTTGTTTCTATGTGCAAAATGTTATGATCTTATTTCCCATTCCTTTTTGCTAATGACAAAGGGGGAGAATACTTTGTAGTTTCTTTTGTGTTTCTCTAACCCAAATTGCAGCAAGCAAGCAATCTTCAAAACTCTCATGCAATAGATTAAGGGGGAGTAGTTTTTTTTAAAGAACTTGATTAGAGAAAACCAAGATGCACTCCAAACTTCAAGCAATGGTTGTCATCATCAAAAAGGGGGAGAATGTGAAATCAAGCTTTCCAAATGTTTTGATGAAGACAAGCTAGCATGCAAAAATGAATGGATCAAGATAGAAGTTTTATCTCAAGCAAAGATTCATTGATCAAGATCAAAATTTCAAGACTTATGGCTTAAGGTATATGAAATTTTTGATCTTATGCTCTTAGTGCTCAAAACTATTTTTAATCATGCATTTAACTTATTAAAATAATATTTTGAGTATATACTAAGTATGATTAAAGAAGGATAGTTTAAATTGTTTAAAATCTTTGAAAATAATATTTTTTTTTCAATTTTTGTACTGAAGCAATCGATTGTCATAAAACGACAATCGGTTGCATCAAAGAAACATTTGATTCTGTTTGACATACAATCGGTTGTCGTCTGGCAGCAATCAGTTGTCATGTGTTTTATTTTCAAATTTTTTTTGAACGTTGGCTTTAGAGAAACCGATTGCTCCTCAATGACAATCGGTTGTCCTAGTTATAATTTTCAATTTTTTAAAACGTTACTATGCTGCAATCGATTGCTGCTCTGGTGCAATCGGTTATTGTGCCTTAAATTTTGAAAATTTTTATTTTTCCAGCAACCTTTGGTAACACCTTTTCATGGAAATCCTTGTATCTTTTCATATACATTGTTTTAGTAAAAATGGTCTAAACATTGCTATGTTTCATTGAAAAGGCATTACTTCACTATAAATTATTTTCACTTTAGAATTTTTAAAATCAATCAAAAACACATCAAAAATTATACAACAACAATCACTAACAACTTTCTTATTTTTGATTATATTCTTTATACTCAAGATCTTGTTCATCATTTTCATATGCATTCTGAAAATTGTTCTTGAGCACTTAGAAGAGTATTCCATCTTAAATTTCATATTGATAAGAAAAGATCAATCAAGTGATTGACATTGCTCTTTCATTATTCAAACTCTTATACAAATCAAACAAACTATTGTATACTTGTTTTCAGGATTGTTGGAAACAAGAAAGACACTTAGGGAGGATTGTTCTCTTTGTGGTCTTAGTGAAAATCCAAGAGGATTGTTCTTGGTCCAAGAGGATTGTTCTTGGCTTGTTAGGTAGTCTTATACAAATTACCAACAATAAGGAAATCTCTTTCATGTTGAAAGGGGACTGGAGTACTCTCGGACTGTAAGGGGAACCAGGATACATCATTGTGTTCTTTACTTTCCGCCTTTACTGCTTTCATCACTTATCAGAAAAAGAAAGAAAAGAAACACTTGCAAAAATATTCATACAATTCAGAAAAAGTTTAAAGAACCTAATTCACCCCCCCTCTTAGGCGCATCTGAACTTACATCTCACTCATCCACGCCCTTCCTTCTTCCTTCTCCCCTCAAACGCCAACCCTAACCCCCAATCCTTTACTCGGCGACGACCTTCAATCCCCAACTAAACTCAAACAACAAAAAAATAGATAACTTCATATGAAATGCAATCTAAGTTGATTAACTCATTACCTCTGTTCTTAATTCGCTCTTCCTCCTTCAAGTTTACGATTTTTGATTTTTCTTCCCTTCCTTTCGTAGGTAGCGAAGTTGGTATAGCGGTGGTGAATATGGACGCGGCCGACGGTTCCCGATGAGGAAGAAGCGTAAAGACCTTGATTATTTTATTTTTTTTTACTGTTTTTCTCTATTTCTCTATATTTTTCCTACTGTGTATCTTTCTCCCCCTTTTTTCATTCTGTAACCTTCTGGTTTTATAACAATTTTAGGTTCATCAGTTTAGGAAAATAGTTAATTTGTTATTTTTGATTTAGGAATTTCTTCAAACTTAATTATTAGGTTTTCAGTTTAGGAAGTTTTTTGAATTTTTGTCTTGTAATTGTGAACACTTCATTGATTCCGATTATCGCGTTTGAATGAAGTTTCCAATTTTGATTTGATATGTTTTTTCTGCAATAACGTTTTAGTAACTTTCTGCCTTTGTTCTTCTCCATTTTCTTACTTGAACACGCGCTGTCCTTCTTGTGATTTGAACAATAGTGGTTCTTGGGCCATGTCCTTCTTTCTAACTATTTTGGGCTCGCGACGATCATTCGAACTGGGCCTCAAACCCAGCGTTTTTCCAGCAAACAAAAAAAATTATCCAAGTCCAAAAATGAATTAAATAATAATGATACATTAAGGAATTCTCCCATTGAAACGAAATTGGGCCTTCAATCTGCTGGGCCTTGTGTTCGAAACAACATTTTTTCTTTTTTCCAAAATAAAACTAATTCTCAAAAATAAAAATGTCAATTCTGGTATAATAATATTAATAATCATAATAATAATAATAATTAAAAAAATTAACAATATAACAATAGTAATGTCAATAATGATAAAAACAATTTTCTTTCAAAAAAATCTGAAATGGGCCACCTGTTTTGGGACTGCCACTTTAAGACAAACATTTTGATAAATTAGTAATACATAAAAAAAATAGTTTTTTTGTTTCTTTTCATCAAAAGTCTAAATGGGCTTAAAAAAGCTATTCACCTTCTGAAAGAATACACCCCCTCTCATTAGAAATGGGCTCTTATTAGAGCTTAATGAGCCATCAGATGTTGATGGTCCATTTTGGATTGTTACACCCCACCCTGACTTTAAATACCTCTATAAAAGTAAAAACTAAATGATATGATTTAATTAAAGGAAATCTAAGTATAAATAAGGGTAGGGAAAATTTAGGGTATGACAACTACCCCTATTTAATTATTTTTCGATTAAATAATGCGAGAATATGCAGGTCTCACGCGTTTAATCGGAAGTGTAACGCCCGTAATTTAATTAATTAATTATTTAATTAAATTATTATTTTTGGATTATTTGTGAAGTTGCGAGATGTTAAGAATTATGGTTATGGGTTGTCGTATTATTATTAATTAATTAATTATTTGATTAATAATAATTATAATGTTGGGATTAAGGGAATATTTATATAATGTTGGGACTTATGCTATTAGTTGCAAGTAGTAAAGTGGGGGTGTGTAGGTTAGGCCCAATAGGATTGATATATAAGGCTAAGCTGACACAAGGAATATGTCGAGGGGCACGTAGTTCCCTACCTCTTTTTTCCCATACATGCTGGGTTTTGGTCGTTAACCACGCTGTGCGAGTTATGGTTAAGTTGCTGTTTGATTATGTTAATGATTGAATCGTTGATTGATGTGATAGGCTTATGGCCAATGTCGTTTTAGGTTTAGTTGTTGTGATTGGTGTTGTGAATTCTTGTTGATAATGTGAAGTTGCAGGGAGTTTTAAATGATGATGAATTACCTCTATTTACTAGTAATAATGGTGATGTAGGCTTAGGCCTTGTGATGGGTGATGATTGTTGTGAGTATGTGATAGTGCATTCATATACATTTGCATACTCTATGATGGCCTGGATTGGCAAACTGCGAAGAAGGCTTATACCTTATTGATGCCTCTAATTATTGGCAGATTTTTAAGATGGGAGTTTTGCTCCATTGGTACCACATGCATTTGCATAAAGATGAGTTGCATTCCGAGTTATTGTGTGATTAATTTTAATTGCGTTTATGTTGCTAAAGATATGAGAAGTGGTGAATATGTATGAATTAATTTTCATGTTTTACTTATCATGCGTTCTATTATAATGTTTGATATATAACCCCTTCTATTTGAATCTTACCCCGATGTTGGTAACGTATAAGTAATCCAGAGTAAAGGCGGTTTACCTTCAGTAGTTCGAGTCGGTGTCATTGCTCTGATACGTAACACTCGGGGGGATGAACGCTTGCTATTTATTTGTTGTTATTATTTCAGTTGATTGAACTTTAAGCTTTTTTCCATTAAACGAGTGCTATTTGAAGTTGTCTTAGTTGGACAAAGATGTTATATTCCTTTAAGTTAAATATTTGATTCCGTTGCGTGGTTATGAAAGTTGCTGGTTTTAAAAGATAAATTCATGATGTTGTTGGTTCATCTAGATTTAATGTGTTATGTATCATTGATGGCTGCCGTTGTTTTAAGTTGAATTTGTGGCATCCTGATTTAGTTGTAGAATTTTTATAACTCTGATTTATATTTATATTGTCGGGTAGAATTGGGGTATTACAAGAAGCTTATTAAATATTAGAAAACCCCAAGATTTGCCCAAGCTAATATAAGAATACGTTGTACAACGTTCCTATGAGTGTGAAGAATAGGCAAAGATGATGATGTATCATCCTGCCGGTGTTTGAACCAAAATTTTGATAGAATTCAGACACGACGACGCAGATAACTCGTCAGTATCCAAGGGATTGTGGAATTTGCTTATTTACCATAACCTATAAGGTAAATGATACAAGTTTTGAAAAGTTGTCCTACTAATGCTAGGAGACTAACATAGTAAGTTTGTAACATAGATTTCGTGTATTCATCATAACCTAGGTGATAAATAAAACAAAGTTTGATAACCCAATGCTGCATGGAGACTGATGTAATGGGTTACACAAATTTCGTTATGTTCACTACAACCTAGGGAGTAAACAGTACGAGGATGAACCTATGCATTTATCACAACCTAGGGCATAAAAGAAAACAGGGGTGGGTTTACGTTATCCATCGCAACCTAGGGGTTGAATAATATATCCTTTAAGATTCGCATATTTATCGCAACCTAGGGGATAAATAATTGAAAAGGCTTGAAACCAGATATTTGGAACTTGGAATGATGATATTGGTTGTGTCAGCCATTAACCAAGATTCGATAACCAAACTAAATATGCTAGATCTGAAGCGATGGAACCCAAAATTCACTGATGAGGTCAGTTGTGTCATCTCAACCATAACCATCTACATGAAGAAAAAAATAAACCAAACTCACGATGATGTTGGTCGTGTCGTCTAAACCATAACCATCAACATGAAGGAAATATACCCCAAACTCATGATGATGTTGGTCGTGTCTTCTCAACCATAACCATTAGCATGAAGAAAATAAACCTCAAATTCATGATGATATTGGTCGTGTCGTCTCAACCGTTATCAACATGAAGAAAATAAACCCCAAATTCATGATGATACTGGTCGTGTCGTCTCAACCATTATCAACATGAAGAAAAAGAACCCCAAACTCATGATGATATGGGTCGTGTCGTCTCAACCATTATCAACATGAAGAAAATAAACCTCAAATTCATGATGATATTGGTCATGTTGTCTCAACCATTATCAACATGAATAAAATGAACCCCAAACTCATGATGATATTGGTCGTATCGTCTCAACCATTATCAACATGAATAAAAATAAACCCCAAACTCATGATGATATTGGTCGTGTCGTCTCAACCATTATCAACATGAAGAAAATAAACCCCAAATTCATGATGATATTGGTCATGTCGTATCAACCATTATCAACGTGAAGAAAATAAACCCCAAATTCATGATGATATTGGTCGTGTCCTCTCAACCATTATCAACATGAAGAAAATGAACCCCAAACTCATGATCATATTGGTCGTGTCGTCTCAACCATTATCAACATGAAGAAAATGAACCCCAAACTCATGATAATATTGGTCGTGTCGTCTCAACCTTTATCAACATGAAGTAAATAAACCCCAAATTCATGATGATATTGGTCGTGTCGTCTCAACCATTATCTACATGAAGAAAATAAACCCCAAATTCATGATGATATTGGTCGTGTTGTCTCAACCATTATCAACATGAAGTAAATAAACCCCAAATTCATGATGATATTGGTCGTGTCGTCTCAACCATTATAAACATGAAGAAAATAAAAGCAAAATTCATGATGATATTGGTCGTGTCATCTCAACCATTATCAACATGAAGAAAATAAACCCCAAATTCATGGTGATATTGTTCGTGTCGTCTCAATCATTATCAACATGAAGAAAATAAACCCCAAATTGATTTATAGTTTGAACTGAAAGTTCGCACAGATAAGCCTGCTAAAAATGAACCCCAAGAAAATTTGTAATCTTAACCATATTAGATTTGCAAGATGCCATGTATGCATAATTCCCTAAACTGATGTGTTATCCAAATGTGTTGTATTCCCCAAATGTTTGTATGTGCATGTACAAGAATGTTTATGTGTTTATGCCCCCAAATGTTTGTATGTGCATGCCCCAAGTATGTGTATGCTTTTGATAGGTATCTTTTGTTAAACCAATTGGGTTCTCGTAGTCACCAACTCTCTGATGGTGTTTGCTGCACATTGTTGTATCTCCAAATGGATTTGGATTTAGTGTGATCTTGGTGCCTGTATCATAGGCGTAGGCGTAGGTGTGCATGCAATACGTGGACGTTGGCGCAGATATTGACAAAGTCGCGAATGTAGGTGTGGGCATTGAGATAAGAGTGGACATGGACGCATGCATAAATATTCCTTTAATGTTCTCCTAACCAAAATTCTTTTTGGTGTTTTTATCAAATGCTTTTATTGGTATGTCAATTCCCGAACATGATTTCAAACAATATTTACAAAACAATAACTGTAGTACTTTGCAAAAAAGTCTAATAAAAGAAAGAAACGCAATTGAAATATTTGAAGAAGACTTCGATGTTTTTATTGATAAATATGCCTCTGAATAGGCGAGTGTACAAGATGCAATCCCTTAGAATGAGGTAATTACAGAAAGTTTTGCTAAAAAACTGTAAATGGCAATGAAAGTGATGATTGATATTGCTATTTTCCCCAATATTCTCTTGATAGCTCCAATCTTATTTGCTTTTGAGTCGGATGATTTAGACCAATCCCTTCCTTCGTGGTTCGTAGTCGTGGTTCTTAGATCGCAGTCTTTTTGTTCTTTATTTCTTTGAATGAAATCCCTAATTTTTGCCTGGATCTCCCTTTCGGGTTTTCAATCCACCGGGATAATTTTTTTTGGTGTATGTCCCTAATTTTTGCTTGGATCTCCCTTTTAGGGTTTTCAATCCATAGGGACCCTCCTTTTTGCCTAAGTCGCCTTTTTAAGGGTCGAGCTTAGCGAGGGTTCTTATACATAGTATTTTTTAACTGCGTCCATATTTGCCGGATGTGGTCATTCTTCCCCATCCATTGTTGTGAGGATAAGACCACCACCACAGAATGCTGTTTTTTTACCACAAATGGACCCTCGTAGTTAGGTGTCCATTTACCACATGAATCGAGGCGGGGTAGCAGAATCTTTTTGAGTATTAGATCTCCTTCTTGGAATACGCGAGGATGAACTTTCTTGTCGAAGGCTTTCTTCATTCGTTTCTGATATAATTGACCATGGCATACAACTGTCAAACGTTTTTCTTCAATGAGGTTGAGCTGATCAAGTCGTGTTTGGACCCACTCGGCTTCTTCGAGCTTAGTTTCCATTAGCACTCGAAGTGATGTAATTTCTATCTCAACTGGGAGTACTGCCTCCATGCTGTATACTAGTGAAAAAGGAGTTGCACCTGTTGACGTACACACAGAGGTACGATAGCCATGTAAAGAAAAGGGAAGCATTTCATGCCAATCTCTGTATGTCTTCACCATATTCTGAATGTTTTTCTTGATATTCTTGTTTGCAGCTTCGACGACCCCATTCTTCTTGGGTCGATATGGTGAGGAATTATGATGCTCGATCTTGAAGTTGTCGCATAATTCTTTCATCATTTTGTTATTTAAACTAGACCCGTTATCAATTATGATCCTGTTTGGAACCCTATATCTGCATATGAGATTTTGTTTGATGAAACGAGTGACCACTTGTATTGTACCCCAAAATTTTCCCTCTCATTTATCAAGTATTTTCTCACAAGATCTCCTTTGGTTCAAGATTGCACAAAGGTTGATCAGCTCAAGACACCTCCTTAAGCAATGATGATTGAAATTAGGGTTGAAGATTGCACAAGGATAATTGAAATTTTTATGCTTCATATGACTTTCATGGATCATTGTGGACCCTCAAGATTGCTCATGTCAAGTTTCAAGTCTTGGATCACATTTTTGCTCAGTCAATTGATCACTTGACCTAAAAATCATCTGTATTGGGGAAAAAGTCAACCGTGGCCAATTTACAGTCAAACTTAATAATTTTTGATCCATATCAATATTGTGAACTCATATGTGTCTTTTGATCAATTTTGGACCACAATTCCTCAAGAAATTTGATCAGATCATCAAAAGGGCAAAATGGTCAAAATTAGGGTTTTGACAGAGAAAGGGCAATTTCTGATTTTTGACCTAGCAAATGGTTAATTGGTTAGAGACATGATCTCAAGGTTTCAAATGCATCATTTTGACCTAATGGTATGACTCAAAACTTTCCTCAAGATCAATTGATTGATAGTTGAGTTTCAGTCAACGTATCAAAAGTCAACTGTACATTGAAAAGTCAAACTTTGACTTTTTGGTCAAAATCAAGTATCAAAGATCATAATTCATCAAAACATGTCAAAATATGAAACTTGTTCATCATGAAATCAAAAATTCAATATTTCATTTTGAAAAGTCAAAGTTTCCAAACTTAGAAATTTTTCTAAGTGTTGGAAACTCCATATTTTTTCACAAATTTGAGCCATTTTTTCACCATGATGCAAGATGATTCAAATGAAACTTTCAACATGAAAGTTGTAGATCTAAATGAGATCTAAAACATTTATTTACACAACTTCTCCTAGAAATGCATGGACTTCAAGTTATGATTTTGTGAATATATGTTCATGAAACTTGGAAACTTAGTGAAATTTTGCCCTAGTTTAGGCATGATTTTGACCTAACTTCATGGAAATATTTTACATAGTTCTAAGGGGAATTCTCAAAAGTGATTCAAAGATGGGTTGTAGAGCATATTAAAATATTTCTAAAATGTCCAATAACTCCTTGGGATCATGTTTGAGCAAGGAGAATCAAAGGCTTGAAGTTGGCATTTCATTCTTGAATTATAGGTCATTTTCATGATGAACAAGAATTCAAATCCATGCTAGGCTGCACAATATTTGCTTTGCAGGCCTCAAACTTGCTTGGCACTCCATAATTAATGTTTGGCACAGCTGTTAGAGGCTTTAATCTAAGCATTCAATGCATTTCCCATGCTTAATGCCATTTTGGGAAGAAAGTGCACATTGCCATTTTGGAAAAGTAGCTTTATGCACAAAATCAGTTCTTGAGCTTTGCATTTGTTTTCTTCTGATCACACACAACCTATAACCCAAAAGAAACTTGTCTAAAGCCTATTGGAACTCAGGCCATGCTTGTACTATGCCTTGAAACCATATTCCCACTTTTCTTCAAAATCAAGTAACATAGCCATAAGTCTATTTCTTGCACTTCTGACCCTCTCAAATGCTAGAACCTTTTCCTTACTTATGCACAAGTTGTTTGCATCAAAACACACGAATACACAAGCTCCAAAACACACAAAAACTCAGAACTACATCACAAACCACCATTGTTGCATATTCTGACCAAGAACTTCAAACTTCTATTTCACTCGTGCGTTTTTTGGCCTTTTGCTTCCAAAAGATTCCAAACATCATACATAAGCCATCCCTATCCCTGTTACACGACTGTAACACCATCTTCATCCATTTCCAAGTTCAAAAACAGAGCATCACAGTTGGACTTCTCCAGACCATTTCAACCACCTTTAGCTCAAGCCAGCCATTGCATTAGCTTCCTAGAACTCCAAGGAAGCTAACTTGATCATCACCATCACTTGAAACAAGCTCAAACTCATTTCACAATTTCCAGTTTTGAGGTATTTTTCTTGAACTTATATCTCATTATTTAGGCATTATTAGGCTTGCATTTGTGAAGATAGAATGTAGATATCATTGCCCTGAAACTATACATGTCCATAGATTTCATTTACGTTGCTTGAGCATGAATAATTTTAAGTTTAAACTTGCTGAAACATTTAGGTCAGAATTTGGTACTTTCATAAATTCATCCTTATCTTTGAATGTTAGCTTAAATTAGTTACATGGTTGGATTCGTGGTGAAAAAATACACAAGTTTCATGTTTACATTTTTGAAAGTGATTGAAGAATGATCAAGTTACAGATCCTTTGGATGGAGGTTGAAGATGAAGTACAGTCAGGGCAAGTTTTATGTTATGTATTTATTTTTGTGCCAATGTTAACGGATGTATAGCCACCCCAGTGGTAAGGCAGTGTACTGGTAACCAAGAGGGCGTGGGTTCAACACCCAGCGTGCTACCTTTTTCCATTTTTCACATTTTCATTCATTTTTGTCACAAACACACACGCTTGGGCCTCAATGCAGTGGGCCTGAGTATTTTGCTGTTTCTTACCCCTGGCCCTGCTTCAGCACCCCCTGGTCATTTATTTCTTTATTTTATTTTATTTTTATCTTTTAGTTTATTTCACTTTCATATTTTCATTTTATTATTTTTATTATTAATAATATTATTATTATTAATAAAAAATCCAAAAATATTTATTTTATTATTTTTACACTCATTTATATTTTATTTCTCTTTATAAAAATTAAAAAGAACAAAAACAATTTTCTTGGCAAATTAATTTCTCTTGTTTTTATGAATTAATATTTAGGCTTAGGATTAATGACTATATTATTTTATTTTCTTAATTAAAATTAATTTAGAACTTAAGTATTTTAATTCATTAATTTTCCTATTATTTTTATTATTCAAAGCCTTTTCATGAAAAAACCCTAAAAAATCATTTTTTAACTTATTGTTCTTTGTTAATTAATTTAGGTTTTAATTTTAGTTAATTTCCATTAATTATTTTCTTAATTAGGTCAAGATTAAAACCCTTTCATAAAAATCCAAACAGAATCATTTCTTTTTTCATTTACATTCTTGCATTTTTATTTTCAATTTTGTACAATATTCAATATGGTTGTAATAGTTAATTAGATTTAATTTTCTTGCAAAATCCCCATTTGTAAATTTGTACACCCCCTCCCCTATTGATGTAATATCTTACTATTTTTATTTTTTTTCAATTTAATGCTTTATATATAAATGCTAGTAAATTAGGGTTTTGTATGGAAAGATAAAATCAACAAGTTAGAAAATCCTAATTCAAAGACAAAACAATGCGTGTAAATCAATACACTTGCAAACTTACACCCTTAGGGTAAATCCACTTTGTTGCCTTATGAAAATGGTCATATTATGCATGTGGGGTATCTTAGCAAAAGCAATAAAAAAATACAAGATCATAGTCACTCGATGACGCTATCAAAGTTGCCTTTCAAAAATGATCTTAGTCCCTAAAGAAAATGCTAAGATATCTTACAACATTGCTAATCATGGCTATACGATGACCCGCGCCCGTCCCTTTACATCCAAAGATATGGTTTCTTACTAAATCAAGGTAAGATAACAATGTCAAAGGAAAGAGGAAATAAACATGAAAAACTTTTGAGTAGGTAGAATGTTCCTAGTTGCTTGCTCATTTTCAAACCAAAACATCCTTTCTATTTTCAAAACAAACACCAACACTTTCAAAAACATATTTCAAACTTGAAAACATTTAAAAAAAATCAACACTTTGTATACATTCTTACGAACGAGAATCATTACAAAGTTTTCCTAAACGAAGGCGCCTTTTCAAAAATACTTTTAAAACACACCACAAAGCACATTTTCAAACAAAGCATATTTTCAAACAAAAGCAAGTGATCTAGCAAGCAACTAAGAGCCCGTAGATAACTACAGATGAAAAGGGTGCTAATACCTTCACTTTTCATAATCTACCCCCCGAACTCAAGAAAACATCTCAATGGTCTTTCCTGTTCTTTTCAACATTTCCTTTTGTATAAAAGAAAAGTCGGTGGCGACTCTTTCTAACCGCAATATTTGCGATCAAACACAAAACAACTAAAGTGGGGTTACCTTAGGGCTAGATCATATTTACTTGCTTTCTTTGTTTAAATTGCATGCTTTACGTTATGGTTCCTTGTTTGGGTTTGCCATGATCCTCCACCTGGATCTGGGACACCTTGTTAGGTAAGTAGCAATAGATTGTGGAAACTGTACAGCGTAGACCGATATGGTTGAAACAATGGCTACGTTAGTGTGATGCATTTGCGGGTACTGGTATCCCTTGTGTTGAATCGAGGAGAATACAGGGCCGCTGAGTGGCGTCATGAAGCACTAACGTACTTTAGAACCTTAATTGAACAAACTTGGTCAATTAGGACGTAGTGAGGTAACCGGTTTTGGTGGAAAGCTGAAAATTGGTTGATACTCGATACTACACTCATTGAGACTAGACTTTTGGGATATCCCGACCGCAAGAAAAGATTGATTATGCCGGGACAATGCCTAAAAGAAAGGTCAGTGATATTGAGATCCCTTAGAACCCGGTTACTATTAACTAGGACAGGTTTGAGCCAACTAAACTTCAAGAGGGTACTTACCTACAAACTCCATGCAAGCCTAAGCCTAAGGACTTGTTTTTGCCTTGTGTGTAGATGCTTACTTGTACGTAACATCATGAACATAATAACATCATACGCAATCTCACTAACCATTTCAAGGATTTAGGAATTTATCTTTGTTTTTGTTTTGTAGGCCATAAACTCTGTCTGAAGAAACACCATCCGAATCAACTTCGTGAAAGCACACCCTCAGCTCCAAGAGTTAGCATCAAGGGTGCCCGAAGATTCTCCTTTTACCAAGAAATATGGACAACTCCTCAGTTTGTCTACCTTCAATTTCCAAGAGGAGATGATGTGTGTGCTCTTTCAATTCTTTGATCCCATACATTATTGCTTCACCTTTCCTGACTATCAGTTGGTACCTACATTAGAAGAGTTCTCTCTACTATTAGGGGTGCCCGTGCTTGATCAGATACCATTCACCAGTCTAGAAGGGATCCCAAAACCCGAGGTCATGGCCGAAGCTCTGCATCTAAAAAGAGCTGACATCATAGAAAATTGGGAGACTAGAAGCAGAGTCAAAGGGTTCCTAGCCAAATTTTTATTAGAGAAAGCTCGTTGATTCTGGGAAGATATGGATTTTCAAGCCTTTGAAGACGTCCTGGCCCTTCTCATCTATGGTTTGGTTCTTTTCCCCAACTCGGACCAATTCATAGATGTAAATGCCATCCAAGTCTTTCTCTCCCGTAATCCTATACCTACCTTGTTGGGAGACATCTTACATTGCATCCATACCCGCACCATGAAGAAAAGAGGTACCCTTTTGTGTTGTATTCCCCTACTCGCCAAGTGGTTCATTTCACACTTACCTCGATCAACATTGAAGAACGAGAGAAGATTGACATGGTCTTAAAGGATTATGTCCCTCACCCACTATGATATTCATTGGTGTTCAAGATCCTCGGATGATACATCTATCATTGACCGTTGTGGGGAATTACCTAATGTCCCTCTACTTAGCGTTGGGAGAGGTATCACTTACAACCCTTGCTTAGCTTTACGACAGTTTGGGTATGCCCGAAGATATGGTCCTCATGAGATTCTCATCCAAGGTTTGTTGTTCGACTATGAAAGCGACGATCAAGGCTACCGTCAGAGGTTTATACAAGCTTGGAGTATCGTAAACAAGGTGGATATCAAGACACTGGGGCACAAGAATTCCATCCCTCTTGAGCCTTATCTCAAATGGGTACAAGCCCGTGCTCAAAGTCTTATGATGCCTTACCCCTCCATTATCCCAGTTATCATAGAGCATGTTGTGGAAGGAGATGTCCCATACACTCTCATTCATCCTAACATGCCCACCTCTCTCGAAGACTTGCAAAGGGATTGGATACAGCTTAAGGAAGAGCGAGACACTTTCAAAGCCCAATTCTATGCCAATGAGAAGAAGGTTCTGGAACTCACCAAGCAGCTTCATGAGGAGCGAAGTCTGAATGCCTACATCGAACCAAAGATGATGCGTTCAACTTTTCTGTCTTAAAGTTTTGTATTTTATTTCTTTCATTGTAAGACCAAAGAGGCATGATGTACTCAAACTTTGATTTATTAATATAACGTGTGTTCCTTTTTGTCTAAAGAAAATTTAAATCTCTAATTTCCTTGAAATCGTTACATATGCATCTTCATTCATCATAACACAAACATGTTTCTTACCACAGGTCTCCTTATCTTTCTACTATTTATTTCATTGAGATGGATATTAAACAGATAGTAAAAGATCTCTAGGCACAGAACAATCAGTTTCAATAAATGTTCTTGACCCTGGTCGAAGGACAAGAGGATTTGAAAACTTTACTGATGAAAGAAAATAAGAAGAAAGCGAAGAAATCAACCGGTGTTTTAAATCTGGGAAGAAGGTTCCAAGAGACAACCAGACGGACTCTAGAATTCACAATATCATCAGGTGAAAAGGATAATCAAGAAGGGAAAAACAAGGAAGTGACTGACCATCCAGAATCTGAAGAGGAAGAAGAGGTTGATTACTCTAAAGAGCAGTATCCTCTAGCTGACGACAAATACAAACAATTGGAAGATCGCTTAAGTGCAATGGAGATTCAGAAAGTGCCCGGGCCGAACTTTGAAGAGCTGGGTTTGGTGTATGGGATTATTAATCCACTAAAGTTCAAGGCACCAGTGTTTGCTAAGTATGACGGGGTTTCGTGTCCCAAGATGCACCTCCGATCTTATGTGAGGAAGATACAACCTCACACTGCTGACAGAGATTTGTGGGTCCACTTCTTTCAGGATAGTCTATCCGGGACTCAGCTAGATTGGTTCTATCAACTGGAGAGGGACAATATCCATAATTGGGAAGACCTGGTCGCTGATATTTATAAGTAGTATCAGTACAACATAAACCTTGCTCCCACCCGTACTCAACTCCAAAGTCTGGCTATGGGTTCGAGCGAGGGTTTCAAAGACTACGCTCAAAAGTGGAGGGACTTAGCAGGAAGAGTCCAGCCTCCCCAGTTTGACAGGGAGCTAGTGGACATGTTTCTGGGTACCCTGTCCAGTCCTTTCTTTATTAATCTAACTGGAAGCTCCTTAGCCGACTTCACTGATTTAATCTTGACCGGGGAAAGAGTGGAAGCTGGGATTAAGAGTGGGAAGATCTAAAAGGACGCATCCTCCAGTGTCGTGAGAAAACCATTCATTAGGAAGAAAGAGGTTGGTGCGGTGTACCCTCAAAGGAATCAGGACATAACTGAACACCGTCCAACGGTAGGGGCCGTCATGATCCCTAAGCCTGCACCTACTCAACAAAGGAACAACCAGCCTAGAAAAAAAAGACGGGTAAGACAATTTACCCGGATAAATATGACGTTGTCTCAAGTCTTGCCACATTTGTTGAGATCTAATCTGGTAACCTAGCGAGAAGCTCCGAAGAATCCCAACACTGCCTCTCCCCGTTACAACCCAAACGCCCGTTGTGCTTACCATTCAGAAAGTCCAGGTGATACAAACGACTGTTGGGTTTTGAAAAACAAGGTGCAAGACCTTCTCGAGGCAAAAGAAATTGAATTTGACGCTCCTGAGATCCCAAATGTTATCACTGTTCCTATGCCTAAGCACCACCGTGATGTTAACGCTGTTCAAGATGACGTGTTTGTTACTGTTGTTGATGAGCTTGTTACTCTGCTCCTGACCGTCAAGAGGAACCTGTTGAAGGCCAGTTTATTTCCGGGCTATTGAGATGGCTTCCACCCTTGTTTATCCCTACCAACTGGTTGTCATTTATTGAAAGCAGGTGTCCAGTTCCTGATGAATGACAAAGATATTTTGTTTGAAAAGACTCCCGTTCCAACCATTGCTTACAAGGATGTTTCGATAGTAACCATTTACGCCAATCCTCCCAGGGTCTCCACCAAAAGACCCGTTAGGATTACATCTGTTCTGAAGGTGACTCCACTGATAATTACTATGCCAGGGCCAATCCCGTACTCCTCAGATAAAACTGTCCCCTGGAACTATGGGGGCGACGTCTACTACCACGGCGTCAAGCAAGATTGGCTGGCTGATGAAGAGTCGATTTTTGAGAAGGCTGACCCCGACATCGGCAACATTGTGGGAACCAACAAAATAACCAGAAGTGGAAGAGTGTTCTCCCCTGAGATTGCTCCTCCAAGGACTATTACCAGTCCTATAATCATCCCTGCTTTTGTTCCTATTGACACTACTACTACAGTTCCTGTGGTTACCCCTGCTGACACCCCTATCGCCGAGTCGACCGAGACTCGGGGCAAAGGAATTTTGGTTGAACCTGTCCAGATGAAGGCGCAATCAGTATCTATCCCAGAGGCCTCTAAGAAGGAGATGGAAGAAATTTTAAAAATTATAAAGAGAAGCGACTACAATGTAGTCGAACAGCTAGGGCAGACTCCGTCAAAGATTTCTATGATAACTTTACTATTGTGCTCCGAGGCTCATGCGAAGGCCTTGGTGAAATTTCTTAAAATTGCCCATGTGCCACAGGAAACCTTTGCTGACCAATTCAAATATTGTGTGGCCAGTTTAACAACTGATAACGGTTTGGGCTTTTCTGATGCTGACCTGACACCTAGAGGGAAGAAACACAATGAGGCATTGCATGTCTCTGTCGAATGCAGGGGCACTACTTTGGCCCATGTCCTGGTTGATACTGGTTCATCTTTGAATGTGTTGCCTAAGAAGGCTCTGGATAGACTAGACTGTGAAGGTTTGACCTTAAAACCCAGCAACATAGTGGTAAGGGCCTTTGACGGTTCGAAGAGAATGGTGCATAGGGAGGTGGACATCCCTATAAAAGTTGGAACTCAAACCTTTGATTCAAATTTCTATGTGATGGACATTCGCCCTTCCTATTCCTTTTTATTAGGCCGACCTTGGATTCATGACGCTGGTGCCATCACCTCTACATTACACCAGATGCTGAAATACCCAACCAAAGGAAAAATCATCATTGTCCATGGAGAGGAGGAATATATGGTCAGTCACCTGAACTCCTTTAGACACGTGGAAATGGATAGTGAATTCATCGAAACTCCGTTTCAACATTTAGAGGAAGTCCCACAAACAGTTGTGGCAACCAAGACTGTTTCCAAAGTTCCGAAGATTACCAGACCTCCGCTGAAGATGGCTTCTCTAAAAGATGCCAAGGCAGTAGTCGAAGAAGGTGGGTGTACTATTTGGGGCCAACTCCCGGATATTCCCTACAAGTCTGACAAATTTGGTTTGGGTTTTACTTCAGGAGCCCAGAAAGCTGTTCGTCGTGCTCGTGCCGGGGGACCACCTTTGCGGATCAGTAATCATGGAGTCAACGCAGTGGAGGATAATGATGATAGCTGTGACATGGAAGAATGGATTTTCACAACTATCAGCGGAGGAATCAACAACTGGGAAGCTAAAGAATTTGTCCCTATTACTTTTATCCAACAATAATCATCTTTAAATTTTTGTCGGACTTGTAATAATTAAACAATTTAGACTTTTAAAACCTTGTGTCTTATTCGAGGCACAACGGTCCATTTGTAAGGGTTGTTACTTCATTTTCATATGTCATCAATGAATCATGGAGGTTTTTGCATGCAAATGTTACGCTCTTTGTTCTTCTTTTTCTACATTTTTATTTTGCAAAAGATAGCTATGCTCTTACAACCACTCATATATCAAAATGCAGATCCACATCCACTCAGGATCCCATGGGTAACAATTCTGCTATGGCCTATTGTGACTTTGAAAATCCGATCTATCAAGCCGACGACGAAGGTGAGGAAGATTGTGAGGTACCAAGGGAACTAGCCAGATTACTACAACAGGAAGAAAGGACCATACAACCCCACGAAGAACCGGTTGACACACTTAACTTAGGTACCGAAGTGGACAAGAAAGAAGTCAAGGTAGGTTCCAATCTGGAACCCAGTATCAAGAAGCGCTTAACTCAGTTACTACATGACTATGTTGAGGTCTTTTCTTGGTCATACGAAGACATGCCAGGACTTGACACTGATATTGTGGTCCATCGTCTACCAAAAAAAGAAGATTGCCCTCCGATAATATAGAAAGTCCATCGCATGTGGCCAGACATGTCAGAGAAGATCAAGATTGAAGTCATGAAACAATTCAACGCCAGATTCTTAACCGTCACCTCCTATCCACAATGGGTCACCAATGTGGTCCCAGTGCCTAAAAATGACGGTAAAGTACACATGTGTGTGGATTACAGAGATTTGAATAGGGGAAGCCCTAAAGATGATTTCCCACTTCTCCATATCGATACTCTGGTTGACAATACTGCACAACATAAAGTGTTCTCTTTTATGGATGGTTTCTTAGGCTATAATCAAATCAAAATGGAACTTGAGGAAATGGAGAAAACGAACTTCGTCACACAGTGGGGCACATTCTCTTACAAGGTTATGCCATTCGGGTTGAAAAATGCTAGGGCAACTTATCAGCGCGCCATGGTAGCTCTATTTGGCGACATGATCCATCATGAAATAGAGGTCTATGTGGATGACATGATAGCCAGATCTCAAACTGAAGAGGAACATCTTAACCATTTGCAGAAACTGTTTGAAAGGCTAAAGAAATACAAGCTAAGGTTGAACCCGAATAAATGCACATTTGGAGTAAGGTCCGGTAAACTCTTAGGCTTCATCGTCAGCGGTAAAGGTATCGAAGTAGACCCTGCAAAGGTAAAAGCAATACAAGAAATTCCTACTCCTCACACCGAGAAGGAAGTCATAGGATTCTTAGGACGGCTAAACTACATCGCCAGATTCATTTCTCACCTAACCGCTACTTGTGAAGCAATCTTCAAATTACTGAAGAAAGATCAAGTAGTCAAATGGAATGATGAATGCCAAGCTGCCTTTGACAGGATTAAAGAGTACCTTCAAGAACCTCCTGTTTTGATGCCGCCCGTCGAGGGAAGACCTTTGATCATGTATCTAACTGTCTTGGAAAATTCAATGGGGTGTGTGTTGGGGAAGCATGACGAGTCTGGCCGAAAAGAGCATGCAATATACTACCTAAGCAAAAAGTTTATCGACTGCGAAACCAGATATTCACTGCTCGAGAAAACTTGATGCGCTCTGGCATGGGCTGCTCGCCGGCTAAGATAGTATATGTTGACCCATACTACCTTATTGATATCCAAGATGGATCCAATTAAATACATATTCGAGAAACCCGCCCTCTCTGGAAGAATAGCAAGATGGCAGATGATCCTGACTGAATACGACATTAAGTACACTACCCAAAAAGCAATAAAGGGCAGTATGCTAGCCAATCACCTTGCTCATCAGGCGGTGGATGACTGCCAGTCCATGAAATTCGAGTTCCCAGATGAAGACATCATATTGGTAAACAATTATGAAGAATTCATACCATATGACGGACCTGAACAAGGATTCTGATGGACCTTGGTTTTTGACTGAGCTTCCAACGCACTCGGCAATGGCATAGGTTCTGTGATCATATCCCATGAAGGATGTCATACTCCCTTCACTGCAAGACTTTGTTTCAACTGTACCAATAATATGGAGGAATACGAAGCATGTATTTTAGGTCTCAAAGCTTCCATAGATTTGGGAATCAAATCTTTAAGTGTATTTGGAGATTCAGCCTTAGTCATTAGTCAGATTAAAGGAGAATGGAACACGAAGCACCCTAATCTCATCCCCTACAAAGAACATGTGTTGACATTAATCCCACATTTCAAGGAAATTACCTTTGAGCATTTTCCACGAGAGGAAAATCAACTAGCGGACGCGCTAGCCACTATGTCATCCATGTTTAAACTCAAGTGGGGTAACGAGGCTCCCCAGATCACCATTGAGCGGATGGATGAACCAACTTACTGTCACGAGATCGATACCGAAGAAGTAGTGGACAAGCCTTGGTTCCATGAAGTTAAGAGGTATCTCGAGGCCCAAGAGTATCCGGAGGGAGCTTCAGTCAATGATAAGAAGTTCTTGAGCAGATTCTCTGCTAAGTTCTTCCTCATTAATGGCATTCTCTACAAGCGCAACCACAACTCTACTTTGCTTCGTTGCGTAGACAAGGTTGAGGCCGACAAGATCATGACTGATCTACACGAAGAAACTTTTGGAACCCATTCTAGTGGGCACATGATGACTAAACATATCCTACAGGAAGGGTACTACTGGTCTACCATGGAAGCAGATTGCCATCAACATTCACGAACATGTCACAAGTGTCAGATCTATGCTGATAAAGTACATGTGCCTCCAATTCCTCTAAACGTCCTGACTGCTCCCTGGCCATTCGCGATGTGGGGCATCGACATGATTGGAGAAGTCAAACCTACAACTTCTAATGGATATCGCTTCATCTAGGTGGACATTGACTATTTCACGAAGTGGGTTGAGGCAACTTCTTTTGCTTTTGTTACTAAGAATGTTGTGGCCCGATTCATCAAAAAGAATCTCATCTGTCGGTACGGTATCCCAAAGAGAATCATCACAGACAATGGTACGAATCTCAATAATACTATGATCACTGCATTATGCGCGTAATTCAATATCCAGCACCATAATTCTTCTCCTTACCGGCCAAAGATGAATGGCACTGTCGAAGCTGCAAATAAAAACATCAAGAAGATCATACAAAATATGACAGTGACCTACAAGGATTGGCATGAGATGTTACCATTTTCTCTCCATGGCTACCGTACCATGGCGCGCACGTCAACAGGGGCAACTCCTTTCTCTTTGGTATACAGTATAGAAGCCGTCCTACCAATTAAAGTCCAAATACCTTCTCTGAGAATCATAAAGGATGCAGGGATGAATGAAGATGAATGGATTCAAACTCGACTTGACCAGTTTAACTTGATTGATGAGAAGAGGCTTACAGTTGTCTGTCATGGTCAGATGTACCAAAAACGTATGACCAAAGCTTTTAACGAGAAGGTCAGACGTCAGGTATATCAGGTTGGTGACTTGGTAATCAAGCATATCATATTGCCACAAGGTGATCCCAGGGGAAAATGGACCCCTACATACGAAAGACCATTTGTGATCAAAAGCATATTCTCTGGTGGAGCAATGATCTTAACCACTATGGATGGCGACGACCTTCCACACCCTGTAAATGAAGACATAGTCAAAAGATACTACGCATGAATAAAGACCCGCTAGGTCGAATGGCCTAGGAAAAAATTAGGGCATCCCGGCGAACAAAAAAAAAGGTTCGGGAAAAAATTAGGGATAAAATACAAAAAAATCTGTACCCCCGGCAAGCTGAAAACTCGAAAGGGAGGCTTGGGCAAAAAAGGGTATCCCGGTGGACTGAAAACCCGAAAGGGTGGTCCAGGAAAAAGTTAGGGAATTAAAGCGTATGACTATGTCCCGTTGGATCACCTTACAAACAACTTTAGCATCAACTGACAAACTCAAACGAGTCTAAACAATCCAATCAACTTCAGACAAGGCAGCAAGTGGACGAGACACTCAGAGACATGAAGGCTATAGAAAAATAGGAACCCCATGGGATTATCTCACATATATATCTTTTCTTTGTATCAATTTTCATTTTCTACGAAGACATTCTCTTACTAGAATGTTCGTCTCGTTGTACAAAAAATACTTATTCAAGTTAATACAAAGATATTCCTTTGAAAGTGCAAAACTATTTATTTTTCTTTTATTTCCGTGTTTTGTTTGCAAAAAAGTCCAATGATTATTTTTGAACACATGCAATGATCACTGTTTACAAATGAGAAAAAGAAGGGGAACATAAAATAGAAAGACAATCACTAATGGCTTTAAGAAATAGGATAATATCTTTAGACCATTCCATAAAGTCCCCCGCAGGTACTTTTCCAGCAAGAATGAAAGATGGGACATCCCACTACAGGATCGCTAATGTATGTCCAGTATACAGCCTAATGGTATCAAGTGCTCTCACATCCCTAATGGAACAAAAACTTCCGGTTACCGCTCCAAAGATTCTCTAGTGAAAGTCGCCCAGTTTTCTCAGGGTTCCCCAACAAGATTTCACGAGGTCCACAACCAATGCACGACATTTCCCTTACACAACAGAGTTTATTTATCTAACAAATGGAAACTCCTCAACACTTCAACTTCAAAATATGAATACTTACATTCCCAACAGTACTTAGGGGTTTATTTTCCCCAACTCCAACAACACTGCAGCATAACAATTAATATGTCCATACATTACATCCATACGTCATAACATTGACAACACATATGCATACAACGCAATCTCATTTATTTTGAGAAAAAACATTATACTATGCATTTCATACATCATGGCATTGCATGCAACTAACCCTTCATCTTTTCAAGAAAGATCGATCAACAGAAAATTATTGTCAAATTTTAAACAAGTCAATTACAGATCAATTCCCGAGAAAGGACTTGTCAACCATCTACATAAAAGATATTTCCTTCAGACATTTTCTATGGTTCAGATAAATCTCTCAACTATTTGTTCTGATTCTTCTCCAGATCCCTTCCGGTTCAATTTGAATCTCTCAACGGTTTATTCTGATTCTTTCCCGTAGACATTTTCTCTGGTTTAGATAAATCTCTCAAAGATTTATTCTGATTCTTCTCCAGATCCTAGCCGGTTTAGTTTGAATCTCTCAATGGTTTATTCTGATTCTTTCCCACAGACCCTTTCTCTGGTTTAGATAAATCTCTCAATGATTTGTTCTGATTCTTCTCCAGATCCCTGACCGGTTTAGTTTAAATCTCTCAACGGTTTATTCTGATTCTTTCCCGCAGAAACTTTCTCTGGTTCAGATAAATCGCTCAAAGATATACTCTGATTCTCTCTAGTTAAAGAATATTCAAGACTTCTTTTTGTTCAGTCTAAACCTCTCAACGGTTTATCCTGATGCTTTCCAAACAAACACTTTCTCTGGTTCAAATAAATCGCTCAAAGATCTACTCTGATTCTCTCCAGTTAAAGAAAATTATAGACCTCTTTTGGTTCAGTCTAAACCTCTCAACGGTTTATCCTGATGCTTTCCAAATGAACACTTCTGGTTCAGATAAATTGCTCCAAGATTTATTCTGATTCTTCCCAGTCAAACAACATACAAGACTTCTTCTGGTTCAGATAAATCGCTCCAAAGATTTATTCTGATTCTTTTCCAGTTGAAATCAAGTTCAGAATTAGTCCACTTTCTATCAACAATCACCTTTGGATGGCATCTACAAGCCCATCTCCGAAAAATCTCCATAATTCCTCCAAATGGCATCTATAATCCTATTCACAATTCATCTTCGAGAGCAAATTTCTGGGAACTCCAGTGTTCAATCATCTTCCACCTTCAAGTCATGAATGGCGAATCCGCCAACCTAAATCTCCAGGTTTATGAAGATTGAACAGGGGCAGCTGTTGTACCCCAAAATTTTCCCTCTCATTTATCAAGTATTTTCTCACAAGATCTCCTTTGGTTCAAGACTGCACAAAGGTTTATCAGCTCAAGACACCTCCTTAAGCATTGATGACTAAAATTAGGGTTTAAGATTGCACAAGGATAATTGAAATTTTTATGCTTCATATGAATTTAATGGATCATTATGGACCCTCAAGATTTCTCATGTCAAGTTTCAAGTCTTGGATCACTTTTTTGCTCAGTCAATTGATCAGTTGACCTAAAAATCAGTTGTATTGGGGAAAAAGTCAATTGTGGCCAATTTACAGTCAAACTTTATAATTTTTTATCCATATCAACATTGTGAACTCATATGTGTCATTTGATCAATTTTGGACCACAATTCCTCAATAAATTTGATTAGATCATCAAAAGGGCAAAATGGTCAAAATTATGGTTTTGATTGAGAAAGGGCAATTTCTGATTTTGACCTAGAAAATGGGTAATTGGTTTGAGACATTATATCAAGGTTTCAAATGAATCATTTTGACCTAATGTTATGACTCAAAACTTCCCTCAAGATCAATTGATTGATAGTTGATTTTCAGTCAACTGATCAAAAGTCAACTGTACACTGAAAAGCCAAACTTTGACTTTTTGGTCAAAATCAAGTATCAAAGATCACAATTCATCAAAACACGTCAAAATATGAAACTTGTTCATAAAAAATACAAAAAGCCAAGATTTCATTTTGAAAAGTCAAAATTTCCAAATTAGAATTTTTTTTAAGTGTTGGAAACTTCATATTTTTTCACAACTTTGAGCCATTTTTTCACCATGATGCAAGATGATTCAAAGGAAACTTTAAAAATGAAAGTTTTAGATATCAATGAGATCTAAAACATTTATTTATAAAACTTCTCCTAGAAATTCATGGATTTCAAGTTATGATTTTATGAATACATGTTCATGAAACTTGGAAACTTAGTGAAATTTTGCCCTAGTTTAGGCAGGATTTTGACCTAACTTCATAGAAAATTTTCACATAGTTCCAAGGGGAATTATCAAAAGTTATTTAAAGAGGGGTTATAGAGAACATTACAAGCTTTCTAAAATGTCAAAGAACTCCTTGAGATCATGTTTGAGCAAGGAGAATCAAAGGCTTGAAGTTGACATTTCATTCTTGAATTATAGGTCATTTTCATGATGAACAAGAATTCAAATCCATGTTAGGCTGCACAATCTTTGCTTTGCAGGCCTCAAACTTGCTTGGAACTCCATAATTAATGTTTGGCACAACTGTTAGAGGCTTTAATCTAAGCATTCAATGCATTTCCCATGCTTAATTCCATTTTGAGAAGAAAGTGCACATTGCCATTTTGGAAAAGTAGCTTTATGCACAAATTCAGTTCTTGAGCTTCACATTTGTTTTCTTCTGATCACACATAACCTATAACCCAAAAGAAACTTGTCTAAAGCCTCTTGGAACTCAGGCCATGCTTGTACTATGCCTTGAAACCATATTCCCACTTTTCTTCAAAATTAAGTAACATAGCCATAAGTCTATATCTTGCATTTCTGACCCTCTCAAGTGCTAGAACCTTTTACTTACTTATGCACAAGTTGTTTGCATCAAAACACATGAATACACAAGCTCCAAAACACACAAAAACTCAGAACTACATCACAAACCACCATTGTTGCATATTTTGACCAAGAACTTCAAACTTCCATTTCACTCGTGCGTTTCTTGGCCTTTTGGTTCCAAAAGCTTCCAAACATCATACATAAGCCATCCCGATCCATGTTACACGATTGTAACACCATCTTCATCCATTTCCAAGTTCAAAAATAGAGCAACACAATTGGACTTCTCCAGACCATTCCAGCCACCTTCAGCTCAAGTCAGCCATTGTATTAGCTTCCTAGAGGTCCAATGAAGTTAACCTGATCATCACCATCACTTGAAACAAGCTCAAACTCATTTCACGATTTCAAGTTTTGAGGTATTTTTCTTGAACTTCTATCTCATTATTTAGGCATTGTTAGGCTTGCATTTGTGAAGATAAAATGTAGATATCATTGCCCTGAAACTATACATGTCCATAGATTTCATTTATGTTGCTTGAGCATGGAGAATTTTGAGTTTAAACTTGCTGAAACATTTAGGTCAGAGTTTAATACTTTTATAAATTCATCCTTATCTTTGAATGTTAGCTTAAATTAGTTACATGATTGGATTCGTGGTGAAAAAATACACAAGTTTCATATTTACATTTTTGAAAATGGTTGAAGAATGAGCAAGTTACAGATCCTTTGGCTGGAGGTTGAAGATGAAGTAAAATCAGGATAAGTTTTATGTTATGTATTTATTTTTGTACCAATGTTAACGGATGTATAGCCACCCCAGTGGTAACCAAGAGGGCATGGGTTCAACACCCAGCGCGCTACCTTTTTCCATTTTTCACATTTTCATTCATTTTTGTCACAAACACACACGCCTGGGCCTCAATGCAGTGGGCCTCCGTATTTTGCTGCTTCTAACCCCTGGCCCTGCTTCAGCACCCCCTGGTCATTTATTTCTTTATTTTATTTTTATCTTTTAGTTTATTTCACTTTCATATTTTCATTTTATTATTTTTATTATTAATATTATTATTATTATTAATAAAAAATATTTATTTTATTATTTTTACACTCATTTATATTTTATTTCTCTTTATAAAAATTAAAAAGAACAAAAACATTTTTCTTGGCAAATTAATTTCTCTTTGTTTTTTATGAATTAATATTTAGGCTTAGGATTAATGACTACAATATTTTCTTTTCTTAATTAAAATTAATTTAGAACTTAGGTATTTTAATTAATTAATTTTCCTATTATTTTTATTATTCAAAGCCTTTTCATGAAAAAACCCTAAAAAATCATTTTTTAACTTATTATTCTTTGTTAATTAATTTAGGTTTTAATTTTAGTTAATTTCCATTAATTATTTTCTTAATTAGGTCAAGATTAAAACCCTTTCATAAGAATCCAAACAAAATCATTTCTTTTTCCATTTACATTCTTGCATTTTTATTTTCAAATTTGTACAATATTCAATATGGTTGTAATAATTAATTAGATTTAATTTTCTTCCAAAATCCACATCTATAAATTTGTACACCCCCTCCCCTATTGATGTAATAGCTTAGTATTTTTATTTTTTGCAATTTAATGCTTTTATATATAAATGCTAGTAAAGTAGGGTTTTGTATGGAAAGATAAAATCAACAAGTTAGAAAACCCTAATTCAAAGACAAAACAATGCATGTAAATCAATACACTTGCACACTTACACCCTTAGGGTAAATCCACTTTGTTTCCTTATGAAAATGGCCATATTATGCATGTGGGTATCTTGGCAAAAGCAATCAAAAAATACAAGATCATAGTCCCTCGATGATGCTATCAAAGTTGCCTTTCAAAAATGATCTTAGTCCCTAAAGAAAATGCCAAGATATCTTACAGCATTGCTAATCATGGCTATACGATGACCCGCGCCCATCCCTTTACATCCAAAGATATGGTTTCTTACCAAATCAATGGTAAGATAACAATGTCAAAGGAAAGAGGAAATAAACATGAAAGACTTTTGAGTAGGTAGAATGTTCCTAGTTGCTTGCTCATTTTCAAACCAAAACCTCCTTGCTATTTTCAAAACAAACACCAACACTTTCAAAAACATCTTTCAAACTTAAAAACATTTTCAAAAAGATCAACACTTTGTACACATTCTTACGAACGAGAATCATTACAAAGTTTGCCTAAATGAAGGCACCTTTTCAAAAATACTTTCAAAACACACCACAAAGCACATTTTCAAACAAAGCATATTTTCAAACAAAAGCAAGTGATCTAGCAAGCAACTAAGAGCCCGTAGATAACTACAGATGAAAAGGGTGCTAATACCTTCCCTTTTCATAATCTACCCCCCGAACTCAAGAAAACATCTTAAAGGTCTTTCCTGTTATTTTTAACCTTTCCTTTTAGATAAAAGAAAAGTCAGTGGTGACTCTTGCTAACCGCAACATTTGCGATCAAACGCAAAACAACCAAGTAAGTTCTCCCACCGTGCTACAACTTGCATTTTCACGTTTTCATATGATGCGACTTCTACCCATTTGGTGAAGTAATCGATGGAGACTAGTATAAATCGGTGTCCGTTTGATGCCTTTAGTTTGATCATACCTATCATAGCGATTCCCTACATTGAGAATAACCAAGGATAGCTCATGACATTCATAGGATTAGATGGTGCATTCATTTTATCGGTGTAGATTTGGAATTTGTGACAGGTTTTTGTATTATAATAGCAATCTACTTCCATTGTTAACCAGTAATACCCTGCCCATAGGATTTTTCTTACTATAACATGCCCATTTGTATGGGTTGCGAAGGTGCCTTAGTGGATTTCCCTCATAAGCGTATCCACTTCTTGTTTCTCCACACACCTGAGTAGCACCATATCGTAATTTCTTTTGTATAGTACATTACCACTCAGAAATAATTTTGATGCTAGCCTTCGCAGGGTCGTTTGTCGATGATAGAGGCATCTTCAGAGTATTATTACTTTTCAAGATACTTCTTGATATCGTAGAACCAAGGCTTGTCATCTGGTCCTTCTTCAATAGCGAGATAGTGTGATGGCTCTTCAAAATGTCTGATAGTGATGCGTGTCTCGTGGTTGGGCCATGTTACCTTAAACATAGCTGACAAGGTCGCTAGAGCATCTGCCATTTGATTTTCTTCTCACGGGATGTGGATGAAAGTAACTTTGGTGAATTCCGCAGCTAGATTTAAAACATGATCCCGATAAGGAATTAAGTTTGGGTGTTTGGTGTCCCATTCACCTTTGACTTGGCATACGACCAATGCGGAGTCTCTGAATACTTTAAGATATTTGATTCTCAAATCGATGGCAGCTTCCAGACCTAGGATACAGGCTTCATATTCGTCGATATTGTTGGTGCAGTCGAAATATAACCTTGCAGTATAAGGTTTGTGATAGTTCTTTGGAGAAGTTAAGAATGCCCCGGTACCATGTCCCAATGCATTTTAAGCTCCATCGAACATGATTGTCCAATGTGCCCCTGGTTCAGGTCCTTCGTCGGGTCCTGGTATTTCGTAGTCATCAGTAGCCATAACATCTTTGTCCATAAAGTCAAATTTCATGGGCTGATACTCTGGCAATGGTTGATGGGCTAGATGATCATCTAGTACGCTACCCTTGATAGCCTTTTGGGTAATATATAGTATGTCGTATTCTAAAAGTAACATCTGCCATCGAGCAACCCTCCCTGTAAGAGCTGGTTTCTCGAACACATATTTTAAGGGATCCATCCTTGCTATTAGCCACATGGTGTGTGTTAACATGTATTGCCTTAATATTTTAGTAGCCCAAGCCAATTCACAACAAGTTTTCTCAATGATCGAATAACTGGTTTCGCAGTCAGTGAACTTTTTACTGAGGTAGTAGATCGCGTGCTCTTTTCTACCTGTTTCGTCTTGTTGGCCCAATACACATGCCATCGATCCTTAAAGTACTATTAGATACATAATAAGAGGTCTTCCCAGAACTAGAGGCATCAATATTGGTGGCTCTTGCAAATATTGCTTTATTGTCTCAAACGTCGTATGGAAATCCTCATTCCATGTTACGGTTTGATCTTTTCGCAGAAATTTGAATGTAGGCTCGCATGTGGCGGTTAGGTGTAATATGAACCTTGAAATGTAGTTCAATCATCCTAAGATACCACAAACCTCTTTTTCTGTCTTTGGCTCTAGCATCTCTTTTATAGCTTATACCTTGGCAGGGTCCACTTGGATACCATGATGGCTTATGATAAAACCCAATAACTTGCCTGACCGGACACCAAAGGTACACTTGTTTGCGTTCAAACTTAATTTAAATCTTCACAGTCGGTAAAATAACTTCTGTAAATGTATGATTTGGTCTTATTCTGTATGATATTTGGTGATCATATCATCTACGTACACCTCAACCTCCTTGTGAATCATATCATGGAACATATTCACCATTGCTCGCTGATAGGTTGCCCCTGCATTTTTCAAACCGAATGGCATTACTTTGTAGTAGAAAGTTCCCCAAGGTGTCATGAAGGTAGTCTTCTCCATGTCTTTGGGTGCCATTTTAATTTGGTTGTAACCTGAGAAGCCATCCTAAGAATGAAAATACTGAAGCTTGAGTCGTGTTGTCTACAAGAACATCTATGTGATGTAGCGGGAAGTTGTCTTTAGGACTTGCTATGTTTAGATCTCGATATTCCACACACATGCGTACTTTGCTATCTTTTTTAGGCACTGGTACAATGTTATCTATCCATGGTGGATAGTCTACCATTGCCAAGAACCCTACGTCGAGTTGTTTAAGAACCTCTTCCGAATTTTGCTTGACATATCTGGATGAGTTCTCCTGAGCTTTTGCCGAACTGAAGGGCAACCTTCTTTAAGAGGTAACCTGTGTACTAAAATGTTGTATCCAACCCTGGCATGTCTTTGTAGGACCAGGAAAATATATCCGCATACTCGTGTGTAATATGGTGGGAGAACTGACTTTTACTGGTTTTGTGTTTTATCGCAAATGTTATGGTTAGCAAGAGTTGCCACCGACTTTTCTTTTATCCAACAAAGGAAAGGGTGAAAAGAACATGAAAGACCTTATTTAAAGATTTTGAGTTTGGGGGGTAGGTTATGGAAATGGAAGAAATTAGCACCCTTTCCATCCGTAGTTATCTACGAGCTCTTAGTTGCTAGCTCACTTTTGAAAATTCTTTGTGTTTGTATGTTTTGAAAATATTTTTGAAAAGAAGACTTAGTGAGGCGAACTTTGTAATGGATCTCGTATCGTTGAGAACGCATACAAAGTGTTTTTATCTTTGAAAATATTTAGGAAAAAGTTTGTGTATGTGTGAAAAATTGTTTTGTTTGTTTTTGTGAGCAAGCAACTATGAGCTGTCTACCTACTCGAATGGTCTTGTTCTTTTCCTCTTTCCTTTAGACAATGCTACTCTACCATTAGTTAGTAGGTATCCATATCGTTGGATGTTTTGAGGGACAGACGCGGATCATCGTACAGTCATTGAAGGCAATTAATAAGGATGTTTTAGCAATTTCGTTTAAGGGACTAAATCATTTTACTGAAAGGAAACACCGAAGGGTCATCGAGGGACTATGATCTTTTGATTCGAGGGTCTTTGCTAAAGCGTCCCCACTTTCGAGGGACATGACTGTTGTTTTCCGAAGGCAACAAGTGGAGGTACCTTAGAGGTGCTTGTGTGCGAAGTGTTTTGTGTTTCAGTTATTATTTATCTTTGATGTTAAAGTTTTAGAACATTTTGTTTTTAGATCTTGCCATAGACGTCCTGGTTACTACACAGTTATATATATATATATATATATATATATATATATATATATATATATATATATATATATATATATATATATATATATATATATATATATATATATATATATATATATATATATATATATATATATATATATATATATATAAGGAATAACTATAAGTGCGGAAAATAAAATGCGAGAAAGTAAAGGCCTACAACTATTACATCCCATAAATAGTTACACAATAGAAAAAATGCGAGGAAATGTAAACTACGACTATTACAAAATTACCCGTGCGACCTATATATTTGTTTTCTAGAATTTAAATAGCAATGGAATAAATAAAAAAGAAATTAAAGGACAAAATAAAAAAACTAAAAATCTAAGCAAGAAAAAAGTTTTTGGTGTTTTTATGAGAAAAAATGAATTTTGTGTTAATAATAATTTGAATTTGAGTTATTAAAATAAATTAATTATAAAACCCAAATTCTAATTAGTTAATTAATTTAAAAAATTGATTAAAGTAATTAATTAAAATTAGTTTAATTAATAAAAACCTAAGTCTAATGTTTTTGTGATTTTTTGATTAAAATAAGATTGATTAAAAAAGAAAGTAGTTAATTAAAACACAAAAAAATGAAAATGGCCCTGCTGAGAACGAGTAAATGGAGGGGGTGTGAGGAAGGAGAACAATGGGCCCAAAACGGATGAGTCCAGGAGATTTGTTCTGATCTAGTGGGGAACGCGCCTTGGGGTGCACCATGGCTATGATTGTTATTTTTGCCTCTATGCAATTTACCAACCAGAATCGATGTGAGGGTGTTTTCTGGTGTTGATTTGCAAAGGGTAATGATTGATTCCGACTCATGGCCTTCAGGAGGATAATGGAAGGTTTGGATCAGTTTGAAAACCGCTGGAGATGCGAGATATGATTTACACAATTTCTTCGAATTTGGAGAATTTTTTTTTGAGAGCTTTGGTACAAAATTTTGTGTCCTTGGCTTATGGTTGACTTGTATATGTATAGAGGAATGAAATGGTGAGTAAACATGGAAAGAATCCACATATTAAGGCCCCATTTAAAAGCAATATTTAACATATTAAAATACTTCCAAAATTGTGAAAAACTTTCCCTTCTTGAGATGTAATGAACCTGGTCTTTTTTCTCATGACTTGCACGAATTCTAAGGCCAATATCAACCCAAATCATCATCCCATGTGTCCATAATTTTTATTTATTATATTATGCAATTTATTTTGTGTTTATTTGAATAAAAACAAAATAAATATGAATAAAATAGAGAAAAAATACAAAGCAAAGTGAGAGTAAATTTAGGGGTCCTTGAGTAAGTCATAAACATATTTGAATCCCCCAAAATAGGTCTATGAACTTAAAAGTGCATTTTTGCTCAAAGTTGACTTTTTTGTATTTTCACCAATTTTCCTAAGTTGTATTGGTCATAACTTGCTCAATTTTTATCTTTTGAAGATGATCTTTGACTTTTTAGAAAGCTAAAGATGTCCCCTATAATATATATGTTTACCATATTTGCATTTGGAGAAATTATATTGATGTAAATTTCCTTGACAAAAAATGCCTTTTTGTTGACTTTCAAAAAGACCTGTAATGTATTGGCTCATATCTTTCCAATGATGCATTTTTTGAACTTGAGGACAAAAGAAAAGTTGTAGGGAATTGAATTTTCTTCACAATAAGCTTTGGTTGGGGCAAAATGGTTGAAGCATGTGAATGTTATGCTTAGTCAAAGTTCAGTTGACTTTTCCTAGGAAAACCTAATTTTACACTTTTGGATTCTTGATGATTTGAGAGCATTCCTTGAGGAATCATGATTAACCCTTGATCAAATGATGGACATCACTTAAAAATATTGATGTTGACAAAAAATCTTGAAGTTTGACTGTATATTAACCACAATTGAGTTTTGACCTAATATAGTTGTTTTCCAATCATCTGAGCAATTGACTGAGCAAACTTGTAATGCAAGGAATGAAAATTGGCAAGAGAATTCTTGAGGACATGTTAGGGGCCATGGAAATCACTTCAGCCCTTGGAAACCCAAACTTCTTTGTGAAAAGTGAAACCCTAGTTGAAAGTCCATTGCTTAGGAGGAGAATTTGTCAGGTCAATTCTTGGTCAACCTTGAGCATTTGAGGACTTCTAGGAGTATGTTTTGAATAAAATGAGAGGGAAATTTTTGGGGTACAACTGCTGCCCCTATTCAATCATCTTAAACCTGAGGATTTTCGATTGGCTTGTTTTCCTTTCATGATCTGATGGTGGAAGATGATTGAACATTAAAGTGCCTAGAAATTTGCGCTCGCCAGTGCACGGAGTAACGTTGTCAGCTGATAGTACCAGGAATGGGCTTATACATGCCATTTATAGAGGCGATGAAGAGTCATCGGATATGGGCTTATAGATGCCATCCAAAGTAACTATTGACTTCAAACTGGAAGAAGTATCAGAATAAATCTATGATCGATTTAATCTGAGCTAGGAGATATCTATGCTTGTCTGCAACTGGAAGAAGTATCAGAATAAATCTATGGTTGATCTAATTTGAGCCAGAAACTATCTGCGATTGGGAGAAGTATCAGAATAAATCATTGGTCAATTTAATCTGATCCAAAAGATGATCTACTGGAAGAAGTATCAGAATAAATCATTGGTCGATTTACCCTGAGCCAGAAGATATTTATGTTTGACTTCAACTGGAAGAAGTATCAGAATAAATCATTGGTCGATTTAATCTGAGCCAGAAGAGGTCTCTGTTGTCTTTAACTATAGGAAGTATCAGAATAAATCATTGGTCAATTTAATCTGAGCCAGAAAAATGTCTACTGGAAGAAGTATCAGAATAAATCAATGGTCGATTTAATCTGAGCCAGCGACTATGTACGACCGTCTTCAACTGGAAGAAGTATCAGAATAAATCATTGGTCAATTTAATCTGAGCCATAACAGGTCTCCATATCTTTAACTGGAAGAAGTATCATAATAAGTCATTGGTCGATTTAATCTGAGCCAGAAAAAGGTCTACTGGAATAAGTATCAGAATAAATCATTGGTCGATTTAATCTGAGCCCAAAAAAGGTCTGCTGGAAGAAGTATCAGAATAAATCTTTGGGTCGATTTAATCTGAGCCAACCACTATCTATGCTTATTTTATCTGGAATAAGTTTAAGAATAAATCTTTGGTTGATTTAATCTGAGCCAGAAAATGTCTTCAACTAGGAGAAATATCTACACCTGATCTAAGCTGAGCCAGAAGAATGTCTACTGGAAGAAGTATCAGAATGCACCTTTGGTTGATTTATTTCGAGCCAACGACTATGTACGACCATCTTCAACTAGAAGAATTATCAGAATAAATCTTTGGTTGATTTAATCTGAGCCAGAAGAGGTCTTTGTTGTCTTTAATTGGAAGAAGTATCAGAATAAACCTACAGTTGGTTTAATTTGAGCCAAAAAGGTCTATTGGAAGAAGTATCTGAGTAAATCATTGGTCAATTTAATCTGAGCTAGAAGATATTTATACTCATTTTATCTAGAAGAAGTATCAGAATAAATCATTAGTCGATTTAATCTGAGCCAGAAAAAGGTCTACTGGAAGAAGTATCAGAATAAAACATTAGTCAATTTAATCTGAGCTAGAAGATATTTATGTTCATTTTATCTAGAAGAAGTATCAGAATAAATCATTGGTAGATTTAATTTGAGCCAGAAAAAGGTCTGCTGGAAGCAGTATCAGAATAAACCATTATTCGATTTAATCTGAGCCAAGAACTATCTACGACCATCTTCAACTAGAAGAAGTATCAGAATAAATCTTTGATTGATTTAATCTGATCCAGAAGAGGTCTATATGTCTTTAACTGGAAGAAGTATTAGAACAAATCATTGGTCGATTTAATCTGAGCCAGAAAAAAGGTCCACTGGAAGAAGTATTAGAATAAATCTTTGGTCGATTTAATCTGAGCCATCAAATATTTATGCTTGTTTTTATCTGGAAGAAGTATCAGAATAAATCTTTGGTTGATTTAAATCTGAGCCAGAAAATGTCTTCAATTGGAAGAAGTATCAGAATAGATCTACACCTAATCTAAGCTGAGCTAGAAGAATGTCCACTGGAATAAGTATCAGAATAAATCATTGGTCGATTTAATCCAAGCCAGCGACTATCTATGACCGTCTTCAACTGGAAGAAGTATCAGAATAAATCTTTGGTTAATTCAATCTGATCCAGAAGAGGTCTCTGTGTCTTTAACTGAAAAAAGTATAAGAATAAATCATTGGTCAATTTAATCTGATCTAGAAAAGGTCTATTGGAAGAAGTATCAGAGTAAATCTTGGTCAATTTAATCCGAGCCAACAAATATTTATGCTTGTTTTTATCTAGAAGAAGTATCAGAATAAATCTTTGGTTGATTTAATCTGAGCCAGAAAATGTCTTCAACTGGAAGAAGTATCAGAATAGATCTACACCTGATCTAAGCTGAGCCAGAAGAATGTCCACTGGAAGGAGTATCAGAATAAATTATTGGTAGATTTAATCCGAGCCAACGACTATCTAAGATCGTCTTTAATTGGAAAAGTATCAGAATAAATCTTTGGTTAATTTAATCTGATCCAGAAGAGGTCTCTGTTTATTTAACTAGAAGAAGTATCAGAATAAATCATGGTCGATTTAATGTGAGCCAGAAAAAGGTATACTGGAAGAATTATCAGAGTAAATCTTGGTCAAGTTAATCTGAGCCAGCATATATTTATGATTGTTTTTATCTGGAAGAAGTATCAGAATAAATCTTTGGTTGATTTAATCAGAGCTAGAAAATGTCTTCAACTGGAAGAAGTATCAAAATAGATCTACACCTGATCTTAGCTGAGCCAGAAGAATGTCCACTGGAAGGAGTATTAGAATAAATCATTGGTCGATTTAATCCGAGCCAGCGATTATCTACGACCGTCTTCAACTGGAAAAAGTATACGAATAAATCTTTGGTTAATTTAATCTGAGCCATAAGAGGTCTCTGTGTCTTTAACAGGAAGAATTATCAGAATAAATCATTGGTCAATTTAATCTGAGCCAGGAAAAGGTCTACTGGAAGAAGTATTAGAGTAAATCTTTGGTCGATTTAATCTGAGCCAAAAGATGCTTTATGTCCGACTTCAACTGGAAGAAGTATAAAAATAAATCTTTGGTCGATTTAATCTGAGGACGAAGAGGTCTCTTTGTCCTTAACTGGAAGAAGTATCAGAATAAATCTTTGGTCGATTTAATCTGAGCCAGAAAAAGGTCCTCTGGAAGAAGTATCAGTATAAATCTTTGGTCGATTTTTAATCTGAGCCAGAGGATATTTATGTCTGACTTCGACTTGAAGAAGTATCAGAATAAATATTTGGTTGATTAAATCTGAGCCACAAGAGGTCTCTTTGTTTTTAACTAGAAGAAGTATCAGAATAAATCTTTGGTCCATTTAATCTAAGCCAGAAAAAGGTCCGCTGGAAGAAGTATCAGAATAAATCATTGGTTGATTTAATCTGAGCCAGAAGATGTTGTCTTTGAGAAGATGGTATGGTCATACCAGTAGTTGATGGTGTTGGTCTGTTTATTGATCTTTTCCTGAAAAGGTAAAGAGTTAGTTGTATGCAATGTAACGATGTATGAAATGCACTGCGGAACAATGTTCTCAAAATAAATGAGATTGTGTTGCATGTGCTTTGTATGCATATGCTATGACATTTGTAAAGGATGTATGAATGTAATATGTGTGTGCATCAGTTGTTTTTTTTAGTGTTGTTGAATTGGGGAAATAAATCCCTGACTGCCTATTGGAGATGAAGAATGTAATTCCTCACTATTTGTTAAAGTTAAATTTGCCAGGGATTCCCATTTTTTGTTCGAGGGTATTCCGCTGGAGATTTTGATTTCTGCTTGAGGATATAAGCTTTTTAGGAGAGTTGATAACCTGTCATGGTTTCTGAAACGGATTAATTACATGTACTCTGACTGGGGATGGGAGAACGAATAATTCTGTGGTGCGAGTAGCTACTCTTTTGGAGGTGGTTATCTTGATTAATCCTGCTGGAGAGAAGAGTTTTGTTGGAAGATTTTACCAATTTGGAGAAATAAACTCCAATGGGGGATGAAATTCTGTAGCTAGAGAAATAAACTCTACCGGGGATGAGGCTTTATAAACTGCTTGAGATTTTATGAAACTCTATTGGGGAACATTGATTTATGCTATCTGAGGGAACTTTGCTGGAGAGTGTTTACTCCTGCTTGGGGAAGGAGAGGTCAAAACTTTGGTTGTTTTTTGCTCTACTAGGGAGTTATAATTCCTTTTATACCCTGATTAGGGATAACATCAATGGATAACTTTCTGGCTCGTCTGAGGAGGATAAAGTTGACTGATATTTGATCCAATTTTAGATTCAAATAGAAATTCTCTAGGGATAGTGATGACTTCACTAGGGAAGGGAAGTTTTTCCGGTGACTCATTGTCATCTGATTAATAGACTCAAGCTGGGGAGATTGGTCCTCACTGGGGAGATAAATCCTATTGGGGAAATAAACCCTATTGATGGAGGTAAATCCTGCTGAGGGAAGCTCTTTGTCAAGGAGAATGCGCTCTGCTGGAGAGAAGTAACCTGTAGGGGCTTTTACAGTTTTGAAAACTCAACTAGGGAGAAGAATTCCCATAGAATGTAATGTTTGGGATCCTGCAGATAGGAAATATTACTAGGAGGAAGCCTGGACTTCTTTAAGTGATCTGTTGGGAAGATTGTAGGGAATGTATGAATTTGCAAAGATTACCATGTAGGGATAATCTCATGGAAGTTGCTATGTGGGGATTCATGGAGACTTGAACACACCTCAACTTCTAGAGCCTTTGGTGAATGCTGATCAGGGAGATAAGTCTTCTACTGATAAACAAGTGACAAGATGACATGACATAGTCGTACGCTTTAATCCCTAACTTTTTCCTAGACTGTCCTTTCAGATTTTCAGTCCACCGGGATACCCTTTTTTTCCCAAGTCGCCTTTTCAGGTTTTCGACTTACCGGGTGTACAGTTTTATTTATATATCCCTAATTTTTTCCCGAACTCTTTTGGTTCGCCGGGATGCCCTTATTTTGCCTAGGTCTGTTAACCTAGCGGGTCTTTTTTTCATGCGTAGTATTTTCCGACTATGTCCGTGTTCACAGGGTGCAGAGAATTTTCACTATCCATAGTAGTAAGTGTTGCAACACTGCCAGAAAATGTTTGCTTGATCGTATATGGCCTTTTTCTAGAACTCATGTTCAATTCCCCAAGTGCTTCAGACGGAGGTATGCCCCTGGCTATTTGGCACTTTTGAGAGAATCCTCGAATCTTGACTCGTCTTCCCCTAGATCAGTTAGACACCATGTCACGCCCCTTGATTATGAAAGGCCTGTTACTGGAAATGTCTTTCCATCTGAGGTGATTCTGCCCAATGAGAGGATTTCCGTTCACTGAATTTCTGTCGTGCGAATTTCTCTGCTGCCGAACGATTAGTCATATGCAAACAATGGAATTTAAAGAATGCAAAGCTTATGTCTATCTTGAAGTTTTAAAAATGCATTTTTAGTAAACAAACAAAATTTTGTAAGAATATGAATTCATCTCAGGATTTATAGTAAACCTTACAGGAGTCAGGATACCTTTTATAACAATATGCTTTCTAACTAACCCATGCTTCAGCTAGGACTTTTAAGGGTTGTAGCATGGCCTGGTTCACGGTTTAAGAAACAAAGGATAGAGGCTCAAAATTTATTTGTAACGAACCCGTTCTTTGTAATGTTCTTCAGTACTCAGTTAATTGTACGTTTAAATCCCAATTGAGTCTGGAATTTTTGCCCTGATATTCTGGTGATGGTTCAGATACTGAAAGTTTATTTTGAGGAGGCAATCATTTTTTTGTTACATTTTTTCCTTTTGTTGAGGATTTACAGTGACCTATTTTTTTGATTTTATTATCCCTACCATTTGCTTGAACTGTTTTCTTTACGGTTACAGTCAGCGGGATGCCCCTGTTTTTTCTTAAGTCTCCTTCATAGGTTTTGACTTAGCGGGTTTTTCTTTTGAGAGATAATGACTGTCTGTTTTAATGATTATGAGGAACCATCACCATCTTTTGTTTTGGAATGATACGTCTGACACTACTCATCGTGTACGAAGGGAAAGCTTGCGATTGAGTGAACTACTGAATTATATGAGAAACTACCCTACCCCAGGTTATGATTAAAGGTTTCAATTTGTGTGAAAAAGAAAACTCCCACTTCTTAGGCTCAAAGGGGTTGACTAGGGATTATCTTCCTTATAACTCCACTATTTAAGATTTGAAAAAACGCATGTACATCGTCAGCCAGATCTATTCAAAAGCATACTGTAGATATTATGGTATCTTTTTTGTCATCCTCCCTCTAAATGTTTAAGCTTTTAATCGAGAGTTGAATATCACAAAAAGGAAGTAAAAGCATAGTTTCAGTATAGTGACAACGAATGGATTAATTCAAGACAAATATATGCAATGCATTAATGGAATAACAAAGTTTGACATGAAATAAGTGTTCGAAAAATCAAAATAAATTACAATTTTAAAATTCTAATGAACAATAAGTCTCTCTGTCTGAACTTGTCACTTCAGATGGTGTGCCTTTGAGGGATGGCAGAAGAATTCAGTCTGACCATCTTGTGTGAACTCCAACACCCCTTCGTCGATCAAGTCCTAAATCTTATTTTTCAATGCCCAACAGTTATTAGTGTCATGCCCCAGACTATTGGAGTGATAAGTGCATCTCACATTAGGGTTGTACCGAGGAGAGGCGGTGTTGGGATTTCGAGGAGGATCCTTCAATGTTATCAACTCCATTTTCAACATGTGTTGCAATACTTGATCTGAGGACATGTTGATTTTGGTGAATTTCCTTTTGGGCGCATCCTGCTTACGTTGATTTCCTTGTCGTTGTTGTTGCACCAGTGCTAGATTAGAGATCCGCATTGCCCCCATAGATTGGCTGAGATCACTCTTATTACGACCCTTCTGGTCGTACACAGTACTGGACTCCTTCTTTACATTGTATGATCTCTTTTGAGTACTTAAAGATGCAGTCCCCTTAATTTCACAGCTCCTGAGTTTATTTTCTACATGTTCCCGCATGAACATGTCACCCGATTCCCTGTCTGCCAAGAGAGATTGATCGTTGATTAGGCCCCAAATTCTAGCAGTTTTCCCCAAGCGGTCGTATCTTTCTTGACGAAGTTCGCTGATGAGGATTCTTAACTCTTCTTGTCCCGAGCTAAATTTTAGATAACATCCATCTGACTACTCATCTGGATTCTCATCCTTTCCATCTCAGCTTGCAGTTGTTCGACCTGGTCATCCTGGTTATCTTCAGGATTTTTCTTGGTCGTGTTCCCAACAAGGAGTGCTTTCAATTCTTCTTGCCCCTTGGATAGATTCAGGACCGTTTACTTGAACTAAGCATCTTGAGTTTAGAGATCTATATCGTTCAGTTCGAGATCTATCTTCCTTGCTGAAATAAACAATGAGAAAATGAGAAACCTGTCTTGAGAATACCCGTTATGTAATGACATGCATGCAATGTTTTCAAGGATCTCGCGGGTTAAACACAAGAAAATGTTTGAACTTTGATTGAATCTTTGACGGAAGAACTTCATATCATTGAATGTCCTTCTACAAGAATCAAGCTCACCATGTTGAGTGGGTCATAGACTCTATCTCAAGTTATCGTGCTTTGCTCTTTTGACGTCATTGGCTAGAGGAAAATAAATCCCCTTGCCCCTTGCTAGACGTCTGGTTCATCATAACCTACATCACAGGCCTTAGAGATGCTTGAAATGGTTAACAAAATGATATGGCATGATATCATGATGTGTATGTTATTCACCAAGCAAAAGTGTAAGGTGATGAAGACAATTAAGTCTTGTAGGAAATCCAAGTTTTTGGATAATGACTACAAACAAGTCCTGCAAGGAGTACAAACATAGCCATGCAAAGAGTTCAAGTTACTAGATAATGAAAGCAGACAAGTCACACAAGTAGCCTTAGGTTTAGGCTTGCATGGAGTTTGTAGGTAAGTACCCTCTTGAAGTTTAGTTGGTTCAACCTGTCCTAGTAATAGTAACCGGGTTCTAAGGGATCTCATATCATTGACCTTTCTCCCAGGCATTGTTTCAGCTTAAGCATCGAAATATTACGGCAGAAATATCCCGAAAGTACAATCTCAATGAGTGTAGCATCGAGTATCAACCAATCTTCGGTCGGAACCAAAGCCGGCTATCTCACTACTTTCTAATGGCTAGGATGAATCAATTAAAGGTTCTAAAAGTCAGTTAGCGCTTAATGACACTATGAGGAAGCCTAGTGTTATCCTTGACTAACTCAAGGAACATTAGTATAAGTCAGAGTATCACGCTAACGTAGCCATCACTTCGTCTGTATCGGTCTACACCGTACAACCTCCATGATTTATTGCTACTTACCTAAAAAGGTGCGCCAGATCTGGATATAAGATCTTTAACAATAACCCAAACATAAACCCGAAAGATAAAACACACAAATCAAACAAGTAAATCATTTTAAATATGATCTAGATCTAAAGTAACCCCACTTTAGTTTTAGTTTCCCCAGCAGAGTCGCCAGTTCTGTAATACAGTGGGAGAACTGACTTTTACTGGTTTTGCATTTTATCACAAATGTTGCAGTTAGCAAGAGTTGCCATCGACTTTTCTTTTATCCAACAAAGGAAAGGGTGAAAAGAACAGGAAAGACCTTTTTTTAAAGATTTTGAGTTTGGGGGTAGGTTATGGAAAGGGAAAGTATTAGCACCCTTTCCATCCATAGTTATCTACAGGCTCTTAGTTGCTAGCTCACTTTTGGAAATGCTTTGTGTTCATGTGTTTTGAAAATATTTTTGAAAAGCACCTTAGTACGGCGAACTTTGTAATGGATCTCGCATCGTTGAGAACGCATACAAAGTGTTTTTGTCTTTGAAAATATTTAGGAAAAAGTTTGTGTATGTGTGAAAAATTGTTTTGTTTGTTTTTGTGAGCAAGCAACTATGAGTTGTCTACCTACTCGAATGGTATTGTTCTTTTCCTCTTTCCTTTAGACAGTGCTACTCTACCATTAGTTAGTAGGTAGTCCTATCGTTGGATGTTTTGAGGGACATGCACGGGTCATCATACAGTCATTGAAGGCAACTGGTAAGGACGTTTTAACAATTTCTTTTAAGGGACTAAATCATTTTACCAAAAGGCAACACCGAAGGATCATCGATGGACTATGATCTTTTGATTCGAGGGTCTTTGCTAAAGTGTCCCCACTTTCGAGGGACATGAATGTTGTTTTACAAAGGCAACAAGTGGAGGTACCTTAGAGGTGCTTGTGTGTGAAGTATTTTCTGTTTCAATTATTATTTATCTTTGATGTTAAAGTTTTCTAACGTTTTGTTTTTAGGCATAACTATAAGTGCGGAAAATAAAATGCGAGAAAGTAAAGGCCTACAACTATTACATCCCATAAGTAGTTACATAATAGAAAAAATGCGAGGAAATGTAAACTATGACTATTACAAAATTACCTGTGCGACCTATACATTTGTTTCCTAGAATTTAAATAGCAAAGGAATAAATAAAAAAGAAATTAAAGGACAAAACTAAAAAACTAAAAATCTAAGCAAGAAAATATGTTTTTTGTCTTTTTATGAGAAAAAAAGAATATTGTGTTAATAATAATTCGAATTTTATTTATTAAAATAAATTAGTTATAAAACCCCAATTCTAATCAGATAATTAATTAAAAAAGTGATTAAAGTAATTAATTAAAATTAATTTAATTAATAAAAACCTAAGTCTAATGTTTTTGTGATTTTTTGATTAAAATAAGATTGATTAAAAAAGAAAGTAGTTAATTAAAACACAAAAAAATGAAAATGGCCCTGCTGAGAACAAGTAAATGGAGGGGGTGTGAGGAAGGAGAACAATGGGCCCAAAACGGATGAGTCCAGGAGATTTGTTCTGATCTAGTGGGGAACGCGCCTTGGGGTGCACCATGGCCATGATTGTTATTTTTGCCTCTATGCAATTTACCAACCAGAATCGATGTGAGGGTGTTTTCTGGGGTTGATTTGCAAAGGGTAATGATTGATTCCGACTCATGGCCTTCAGGAGGATAATGGAAGGTTTGGATCGGTTTGAAAACTGCTGGAGATGCGAGATATGATTTACACAATTTCTTCGAATTTGGAGAATTTTTTTTTTGAGAGCTTTGGTACAAAATTTTGTGTCCTTGGCTTATGGTTGACTTGTATATGTATAGAGGAATGAAATGGTGAGTAAACATGGAAAGAATCCACACATTAAGGCCCCATTTAAAAGCAATATCTAACATATTAAAATACTTCCAAAATTGTGAAAAACTTGCCCTTCTTGAGATGTAATGAACCTGGTCTTTTTCCTCATGATTTTCACGAATTCTAAGGCCCAATATCAACCCAAATCATCATCCAATGTGTCCATAATTTTTATTTATTATTTTATGCAATTTATTTTGTGTTTATTTGAATAAAAACAAAGTAAATATGAATAAAATAGAGAAAAAATGCAAATCAAGGTGAGAGTTAATTTAGGGGTCCTTGAGTGAGTCATAAACATATTTGAATCCCACAAAATAGGTCTATGAACTTAAAAGTGTATTTTTACTCAAAGTGGACCTTTTGCATTTTCACTAATTTGCCCAATTTGTACTGGTCATAACTTACTCAATTTTTATCTTTTGGAGATGATCTTGGACTTTTTAGAAATCTTAAGATATTCCCTACAATCTCCATGTTTTCCATTTTTGCATTTGGAGAAATTATATTGATGTAACTTTCCTTGACAAAAAATTCCTTTTTGTTGACTTTCAAAAAGACTTGTAATGTATTGGCTCATATCTTTCCAATGATGCATTTTTTGAACTTGAGGATAAAAGAAAAGTTGTAGGGAATTGAGTTTTATTCACAATTAGCTTTGGTTGGGGAAAAATGGATGAAGCATGTGAACGTTATGCTTGGTCAAGTTTCAATTGTCTTTTCCTAGGAAACCCTAATTTTACACTTTTGGATTCTTGATGATTTGAGAGTATTCCTTGAGGAATCATGATCAACCGTTGATCAAATGATGGATATCACTTCAAAATGTTGATGTTGACCAAAAATCTTCAAGTTTGACTATATAATGATCATAATTGACTTTTGACCTAATACAGTTGATTTTTAGTCATCTGAGCAATTGACTGAGCAAACTTGTAATGCAAGGAATGTAAATTGGCATGAGCATTCTTGAGGACATGTTAGGGGCCCTGGAAATCACTCGAGTCCTTTGAAACCCAAACTTCTTTGTGAAAAGTGAAACCCTAGTTGAAAGTACATTGCTTAGGAGGAGAATTTGTCAGGTCAATTCTTGGTCAACCTTGAGCATTTGAGGACTTCTAGGAGTATGCTTTGAATAAAATGAGAGGGCAAATTTTGGGGTACAACATTATGCCATAACTTGATCAGTTTTTTTTTACGCTTTCTTCTAAAGCTGCCCCTAGCTTGACCTCTTTTGGATCCTCTGTTGTGCCGATATTAATGTTCTCGATAGGCTCTTGATATGGTTATATGCTGTCAGCCTTTTTGTTTTATGCTTCTTACCAGTTCTTAAGAAAGTTCAAGATCCTCAACATCTTCCTCTTTATCTTGGTTGACAGGATTGTCAAAATCATATCGGATAGTAGAAGTAACATCATTGGTGATTTTGGGCATGGATATGGATATTTATCATGTTTTGGTGCAGTTTTTGTTTTGTACGTGAATTTGGAAAATGCATATGAGAGAAAATATAGCCATTTTCTAAAATATATAGGATAAATGCAAGAATAAAAACAAGGATCTTAATTGAATACAAAACACATTTTTATTATTCATAAATATTGATTGAAACACATGGGGACCCTTACAAGCAACCCCTATGCCTCGGGCTTGGCATAGGTTCTTTCAGAAACAAAGAAAATTACTTTGGAAAGAAAATTTCAAGAATCTCCACAACTGCCCAGTTCTTCAACTCTTCACCTAGGGTGCATTCATGGATGAAACCTATCGCCCTTTTGATGGTATTTTTGTGGGACACCATAGCCACTTGTTCGCCATATTCTACCCCTTTGCTATTGAAGGTCTCCTGGATTGGCGGAAATCGTGCTTTCCCTTTTAGAGTAGCCTTCGATGGTTCATAACCCAAGCCAAAACGATTATTCTTTTCATATATTTCAGGGATATTTCACCAGCCTTTCGAGTCACCATTCTCTACTGCTATTTGTAAGTCTCTCCATGAAGTCATACTAGGCTTTTTGACCTTTTCTACTGGTAAGGTTATTTTTGAGGCAACCTGCAATACTTGAAATGGTGTAGCTATGCAATCTTCATCAGCACTGATGTACCTGTAGGACTCAATGTGACTTACAAATATGTATTCTTCTCCACCAATTATGACCAATCTCCCTTCAACAAATAATTTAAACTTCTAATGTAAATTCGACGTGACTGCCCCTGCTGCATGAATCGAAGGCCGCCAGAGAAAACATGTATACGTTGGTTCTATATCCATTACTTGAAAGGTGATATAGAACACGTGCAAACCGATATTGACAGTAAGATCTACTTCTACGAACACCGTACTCTGAGAGCCATCGAAAGCTTTGACTATCGTGGAACTCAGTCTTATCACCACACCATCTAGTGTTAAATTCATCAGGCTAGACTTGGGTAACACATTGAGGATTAACTGGTATCAGTAAGTACTCTGGATAGACCCGTAGTACCTATCTGTATTAAAATGTGTAGTGATTGATTGTGAGCTCGGCCTTGTAGAGGTAACTCACTGTCGTTGAAACCCAAATAGGATCCATACATTATATTTGCTACCATATTATCAAATTGGTTCACAATGATTTCTTCTGCTACATGATCAAAACTTAAGACTTTCATCAGTGAATCCCGATGCGCTTATGAATTGATGAGCAACGAGAGTATGTAAATCTTGGCTGGAGTCTGGTGAAGTTGGTCCACTACCCTATAGTCACTTTTCTTAATTATCTTCAAGAATTCGTCAGCCTCTTGGTTGGTAAATTTTTTGTTTGCAGGCTCTTGATTCACCTCTTCTACCGCTTTTCCTTTTTCTTTCGTCAACAAGGCGCTTTTGTTTTTCAAAGCATTATCATTCTTCTCCAATAGTTTATTTCTGAACACCCGACCGTTACAGGTTATGCCTCCCATCCCTGCTATATTTGAAATTGCAGGTTCTTGACTTGATGATGGCTCACATTCTTGTTTTGAATCGTTAACATATACAACAGGGTCATAACTCCACAGTACCTCCTTGTCACTTTTGTAAGGTATATGAGATGGCCCTTTAATTACCATGGTAGCCTTTGGCGCTAATGGTATTTTCAAAGTCTGCTTTGTTATCGGGGTTTCTGTCGAATCTCCCCACGGAATCATGAGAGTTTTCTTGTTATGATAAGGAATCCCCAATGGTTTCTTTGTAATTCCTTCAATTGCTGCTATATATTTAGCCTCAGGGTATGGTTCGAATTGGACTATCCCTTGATCCACCAATTATTGTTTGGTCTTTTCATAAGCTTCATTATGTTCCAACAAGAACCCAGATTCTAACTGATATTCTTTCAATAGTATTATCAGAGACTTTTCTTTTTTACCAGCCCTAAAGTCGGTGACTACTTCGATTGCATTTATTGTCGGACCACCATGCGAAGGCATGGGGTTTGATTTGATGTTCGACTTTTTGAAGGTAATATCTTGAGCCTCTAATAAGTCTTGAACCTTATGCTTAAATGCCCAACATTTCTCTAGGGTGTGGCCCGGAGAATTTGCATGATATTCACATCTAGGATTGGCATCGTATCTTGGTGGGAGTGCCCCAGGTGGTGGAGCTAGAGGTTTGAGTTCTACCAAAGAGGCTTTGACCAAATGCTGTAATAACTGGCTGGGTGGCATAAGGAGGGAGTCAAACTTCCTCAGAGGTCTGTCAAACTTATTCTATTGTTGCTGCTATTACGGAATCATCAATGGTTGTTGTGCTCTTGGTTGTGAAGCCACATCATTAACTTCACCCTCTTTCCTTTTTGTAAAATTAGGAACCAACCTTTTTGTATTGAAAGGAGCATTTGATGACCCCCTTAAATCTTTTCATTATGTATCCCTATCTCAATTCTTTCTCCAATGGTCACTAAGTCGGAAAAGCCTGAAGAAATGCTTCCTACCATCTTTTCATAGTATACCCCTTGTAGGGTTTCCATGAACATGTCGACTAATTCTTTCTCCAGAAGTGGTGGCTGTACTCGAGACGTCATCTCTCTCCATCTTTTAGCGTACTCTTTGAAGGAATCTTCCTTCTTATGGGATAGGTTTTGGATCTGTGTGCGGGTAGGCGCCATATCCAGGTTGTATTTGTACTGCTTCAGGAACTCATTGGCAAGATCTTCCCATGTTTTTATATGTGTCCTTTCCAACTGCATATACCAATCCAGTGATTCCCCACTTAAACTGTCCTGAAAGAAATGGATCATCAGCTTCTGGTTTAGAATGTAGGCATGCATTTTCCTACAGTACACGCGTAAGTGGTTTCTCAGACAAGGAGCCCTTTATATCTTCCAAAGTTAGGTACTTTGAACTTTGGTGGGATTATTACATCCGAAACGAGACCCATTTCGAGGGCATCGATGTCAAAAGCATCATATCTTTCCACGACTTTCAACCTTTCTTCTAGAGGTTTGTATTGATCCAGTGCCAACGAGTTTTCAACAGCAGGGGTGTTGGTCACTTTCTGCGGTGCCTGATTAACATCCTCCAAATTGTGATCTCCGTATTGTAAGTCCAAGTAATCATCAACATGATTAACCGGAATTTGCAGGGTATGATTGCCCCTGCCTTTGGTGGTGGTTGGATGAACCCTTCATATTCTTGTCTCATCTCGTGTTGAGCCACGACAGATTTCAGTGGCCCTGTTTCCAGTCCTTTTTTCAGTTGGTGACAGCTCGATGCATTAATAGCCTGGGTTATTTCTTCGAAAGCTACTATGGGAATCTGTTCTTGCCTATCAATGAAGTTCCTCAAAGCTATAAGAACCTGACTCATATCTCCCCTCATCGAGTCGACGTTTCTCTTAACATGTTCCAAATCCAACTTGAAGGCTGCTTGATTCTCTTTTATTTGTTCCATGGCTCTTAGTTGGTGAGCTCTTGTTTGATATGGCGGCCAATGAGGCAGTGGTTTCCTTCTACTAATGGTTCAACTAGAGAACATTTTTGAAAAAGATGAGTTTTTGAGTGGAAAATTTAGTAGATGTAATGTTTTTATGAGTGCATGGTTATGTATGCATGATGTTTAAAATTTATGCTTTGTGTGTCTTATCCATCTGGGTATATATACTCTTTTTATAATATCGTGTATATATGTATATATATATATATATATATATATATTAGGTTTTGCTTCTTTTTATTTGGTGAGTATCTGGAAAGTGAATATACAAACAAGCTAGGAAACACAATGCTTTTATTGAAACGCTGTAAGTGTTTATTGGCAGCAATTTTGGTAAAATAATGACTTGTTAATGTTTTGCTAAATGTCTTAACATTTGGAGTAAAACTTGTAATTGCAAGCTTCTCAAGTCATGTTTAAAGCATTTCTTTTGATGAAGACAACATGGATATCAACATTCAAAGGATGTGCAAAAAGCTTATCAATATCATATACAAGTCTTGAAGATTAGAAGAAGAATTATTAAAGAATCAACAAATGTCAAATGGTATAAATAATTCTTAAACTTGAATATAGATGTTCACAAATATGCATTCATAATCATATACATATCCCACATTTTTAATGTTAAGAAAAACATTGTTTGAAATCTTTTTCAAAAAGAATTTTTGGAAATAAACTTTCAGGAACCGGTTCCTACCTAACAGGGAACCGGGTTCCAAACTTGTTCAAGAAACACCTCCCTAGAATTTGTACCAGGAACCGGGTTGTACCAATAGGGGAACCGATTCCTGCGTGGTATTTTTGAATTCTGAGTTATAACGTTCACTAAGAACCGGGTTCTTCCTGTGTCGGAACCGGTTCCCAGCGAACCAGTGCAAATTTTCTTTTGGTTTTTGAACATATTTCAAATGGTATTCTTTCATGAATGCATTGCATCTTTTCATATCAAATGGCATGAATGAAGAGGTACTTGTGACATTATAAATGTGCATATTTTCAGATTTTCAAATAACAATAAAAACCTTCTTCAATTAACAATTTCTCATCATTCAAATTTGCATACAAACTTTCAAGTGTTCATAAATTTTGTGAAACTTGCCATATACATTTTCATTAAGAAATCATTACAAGTTTCATACATACATTGTGAACATTTATAATTATTGCTTGAGAATTGTTTCTATCTTGAAGAAGAAGATCAATTGAAGATTGATAAGTGCTCTCCATCTATTTCAAATAAATCATTGTATTACAAAAGAAATTATTCCCTTACTATCCAGGATTGTTGGAAGTAAGTGTTGTGATTTGAAGAGGATTGTTCTTCATTCACATTAGTGTTTGTTTGATCTTAAAGGTGTTAAGAACCTTTGGTCACCCTATAGGTTAGATAGTAAGCATAGGCTGTACAATCATTCTAACTATAGTGAAATCTATTTCGTGTTGGAAAGGGGACTGGAGTACTCTCGGATTGTGTGGGGAACCAGGATATATCGCCGTGTTCTTTACTTTTCCGCTTTTATCGCTTTCATCACCATAATCAAGAAAATATAAGATATAACCAAAACCTTCAAACACTTAACCAAAAATTACTTCAAGTATTCTCATAAAACCGAATAAATTTTTATATACCTAATTCACCCCCCCTCTTAGGCACTCTTAGACTTACAATTGGCATCAGAGCAAGTTATAGGTAACTTGTTCCTAAAGATCCAGAATGGCTTCCGCAAATCCAAATCCGGTTTTCAAAGATGGTGGTAGTAACAACAAGCCTCCATTGTTTTGTGGTGAATACTTTGACTTTTGGAAAATTCGCATGAAGGCTCATCTTGAAGCACAAGGAGAAGAAATATGGAATGCTGTTGAGAATGGTCCATTTACTCCGGTGTGTGTTGTCAATGGTGTTGGGTCATCAAAGCCTAAAGCATCATGGGATGACGATGACAAGAAAAAAGTTCTCTTTGACAAAAAGGCAATCAATATTCTCCAAAGTGCTCTTAGTATGGATGAATTTTTCCGAGTATCGGCATGTACAACGGCAAAGGAAATTTGGGATACTCTTGTAGAAACTCATGAAGGAACCGCCGAAGTCAAAAGGTCTAGATTGAACACTTTGAGTCAAGAATATGAATTATTCAGAATGCTGCCCGGAGAATCCATCCTTGACTTGCAAAAGAGATTCGTTCACTTGACAAACCATTTGAAGGCACTTGGTAAGACTTTAACTAACGATGAATTAAATCTTAAAGTGCTTAGATCTTTAACTAGGGAATGGCAACCAAAAGTGACGGCAATATCCGAAAAGAAAAGCCTAGCAACTATGACTTCCGCAACACTTTTCGGAAAGCTTCAAGAATATGAGACGGGACTTGGAAGGCTTGAAAAACATGAGAATCATGAGAAGAAATCCAAAGGCATTGCTTTGAAAGTTGATTCAAAAGAAAGTCAAGATAAAGATGCATCGGAGGAAGATGAAAATCTCTTGCTTCTTGTAAAAAGGTTAGGAAAATATTTTGGCCATAAAAATAATCTTCATAATGCTAACTTTGTCAAAAGAAAGAAATTCTATAAGCATAAAGATAAAGAAGCCTCCACATCAACACAAGATGTCACATGCTATGAATGTGGAAAGCAAGGTCACATAAAGCCGGATTGTCCAAAACTCTCCAAGAAAAATGGATTCAAAGGAAAAAAGGAGTTCAAGAAAAAAAGGGCTTATGTTGCATGGGAAGATAATGAGATAAGTTCTTCATCCGATTCGGAAAGCGACGAATGTGCAAATCTAGCATTGATGGCTTCACATCACTCCGACGATGAAGAAGAGGTTAGTAATGAATTTAATCTTTTTGATGATGATGTTCAAGGTGCTATTGATGAACTCTTGGAAGAATGCAAAAGTTTATACAAAAAGGTGTCAAATCAAGAAAAAGAACTTCAAATTTGTCTAGAAAAAATTGACACCATGACTAAAGATTTTGATCTTCAAAAACAGAATTTTATTAAAGAAAAGGAAAACTTTGCATGCTCCAAGTGTGAATCAAATATCTTTCAAATTGTTCAATTGAAAAGAGTCATTGAACGATATGAAAAAGGACAAATAGGATTGGAAGGATTACTAAGCCAACAACGTTATCCAAATGATAAAAGAGGTCTTGGTTATGTGAATACTAAGAAACCAAGTAACAATCCCACTGTTTTTGTAAAGGCTAGTAATAGTTCCAATCCCAAGAAAGTAGAAAAGAAGCAAGTTGTTCATAATCATCAAAAGAAAAAGGCTAATATATCCAAAAAGAAAACATTTCCTAAGAAGAAATCTTATCCTTCTAGATATAGAAGTAACTTTCAACCTACTTGTTTTTATTGTGGTATTAAAGGCCATACACCTAATGCTTGCTATGTTAGAAACTTTAGTATGGCAAGTGGGCATTATGTGTGGGTGAAAAAGGGAACTAACTATGAAGGACCCAAGGCAAATTGGGTACCTAACAAGAAATAATTTGTTTTTGTAGGTATGCTTGAAATCCACATCAAATGTTTGGTATCTTGATAGTGGATGTTCAAAGCATATGACAGGAGATGTACACCAATTTTCATATCTAGTACATAAAGCCAAAGGGTATGTCACCTATGGAGACAACACCAAAGGAAAGATACTTGGCGTTGGAATAGTTGGCACACCTCCATCCATTCAAATTGAGGATGTTCTCTATGTTGAAGGATTAAAGCACAACCTTCTTAGCATAAGTCAACTTTGCGATAGAGGGTTCAAGATCAAATTCAACAAAGAAGAATACCTTATTATGGATGAGGCAACCAATGAGGTAAAACTCAAAGGTATAAGATCTAACAATATTTTTATGATTACTTTAGATGATTTGTCTATGAAGGTACAATGTCTTATGGTAAACAACAATGACGCTTGGTTATGGCACAAGAGGATTGCTCACATTCACATGGAGCACTTGAACAAATTGGTTAAGCATGACTTAGTTATTGGTCTACCAAAGATGAAGTTCATCAAAGACAAATTATGTAGCGCATGACAAAAGGGCAAACAGACCAAATCAACTTTCAAATCTAAGAATGTGGTGTCTACTACAAGACCACTACAATTGTTACACATGGATCTCTTTGGTCCATCAAGAACAAAAAGCTTAGGAGGTAATGTATACGCTTTAGTTATTATTGATGATTTTTCTAGATATTCTTGGACTTTGTTTCTTGTGCAGAAAAGTGATGCTTTTAAAGATTTTAAGAAGTATGCTAAGCAAATCCAAAATGAAAAATCACTAAAGATTGTATCCATAAGAAGTGATCATGGTGGAGAATTCCAAAATGCACAATTTGAATAATTTTGTGAAGAACATGGTATCTCTCATAATTTTTCAGCACCTAGAACTCCACAACAAAATGGAGTAGTTGAAAGAAAGAATAGGTTTCTAGTGGAACTTGCAAGAACAATGCTTAGTGATGCAAATCTTCCTAAATATTTTTGGGCGGATGCGGTTAGTACGGCATGTTATGTTGGAAATCGAGTTATCATTAGACCTATAATAAAGAAGACTCCATATGAACTCTTCAAAGGAAGAAAGCCAAATATTGCTCACTTCCACATTTTTGGATGCAAGTGTTTTGTTCTTAACAATGACAAAGACAATCTCGGTAAGTTTGACGAGAAATCCGACGAAGGTATATTTCTTGGTTATTCTCTTTCTAGTAAAGCATATAGAATTTATAATAAAAGAACTTTAACTATTGAAGAATCTTTGCATGTATCTTTTGATGAAACTAACACCTCTAAAGAGGAAGTAGTTGTGTGTGATGATGATGATCCTATAGATTTACACCCGGAAGATCTTTCAAATGATCAAGTTGTGAAATCACCGGAAAATCAAGAAAACATTGTACAACAAGATTCAAACATCAATGATCTACCAAAAGAATGGAGAACTCATAAAGACCATCCTATTGACAAAATTATTGGTGACATTAGCCAAGGAGTATCAAAAAGATTAAATCTAAAAGATGCTTGCTTAAACATGGCGCTTGTTTCTCAAATTGAACCTACCAAAGTTGATGAAGCCTTAGGAGATGATCAATGGATTATTGCTATGCAAGAAGAATTAAATCAATTCGAGAGAAATCAAGTTTGGGAACTTGTTCCTAGACCAAGTGGTAAACACATCATAGGTACCCGATGGGTGTTTAAGAACAAACTTGATGAGAATGGTCTAATTGTTCGAAACAAATCAAGGTTGGTTGCCCAAGGCTACAATCAAGAGGAAGGAATCGACTTTGAAGAAACATTTGCTCCAGTTGCAAGGTTAGAAGCTATACGTCTTTTACTTGCTTATGCTTGTTTATTAAATTTTCAGCTTTTTCAAATGGACGTTAAAAGCGCATTCTTGAATGGATACATCAATGAAGAAGTCTATGTCAAACAACCTCCGTGATTTGAAGACTTCAAACATCCTACACATGTCTTTAAGTTGAGAAAGGCTCTTTATGGCTTAAAGCAAGCACCAAGAGCATGGTATGATAGACTTAACAATTTTTTGTGTGAAAAAGGTTTCGAAAAGGGTAAGGTTGATAAAACTTTGTTCATTAAGAAAATCAAAAGTAACACTTTATTGGTTCAAGTCTATGTTGATGATATCATTTTTGGATCGACTAACAAAGAAATGTGTGAGGAATTCTCATTGATGATGCAAGGAGAATTCGAGATGTCTATGATGGGAAAGATGAACTACTTTCTTGGACTACAAATCAAGCAACTAAAAGATGGAATCTTCATCAACCAATCTAAGTATTGCAAAGAATTATTGAAAAAGTTTGATATGGACAATTGTAAAGCAATGAATACTCCAATGGGCTCCGTTACATATGTTGATCAAGATGAATCCGGTACTCCAATTGATATTACAAAATACCGAGGTATGATTGGTTCCTTATTGTATTTGACAGCAAGCGTCCTGACATCATGTTTAGTGTTTGTCTTTGTGCCCGCTTTTAAGCAAATCCAAAGGAATCACACCTCATGGCAGTTAAAAGAATCATGAAGTATCTTAAAGGAACAACCAATGTCGGCTTATGGTATCCTAAAGGTAGTATTTGCACTTTAATTGGTTATTCTGACGCGGATTATGCAGGTTGTAAAACTGATCGTAAAAGCACAAGTGGTACTTGTCACATTATTGGAAATGCATTAGTATCATGGGCTTGTAAAAAGCAAGCATGTGTTGCTCTTAGCACGGCCGAAGCAGAATACATAACAGCGGGTAGTTGTTGTGCACAACTTCTTTGGCTCAAGCAACAACTCCGTGATTACGGACTTGATCTCAGATGCATTCCTCTTCGATGCGACAATACAAGTGCTATCAATATTACAAAGAATCCGGTCATGCATTCAAGAACCAAACATATAGATATTCGACATCACTTTCTCCGTGATCATGTACTTAAAGGAGATGTCTAAGTCACTTTTATGGATACTCATAACCAACTCGCATATATCTTCATAAAACCGCTTGCTCGAGAACCATTCTTCAAAATCCGAAGAGAACTTGGTATTTTGGATGAAGGTGATCTCTAAATGTTTCTCATAAGATGCACGTCTTAATTTTTCTTCAAAAAACTTTTTTGTTTCAGTACTCTCTGCTTCTACTCCTTCTTTTATATGTTTTTACGTCTTAAATTTTAAATGAATTTATTTCACTCTTTTTCCCCGTCCTTTTTGATGTTAACAAAGGGGGAGAAGAATATGCATATGTGTTGTTTTGGTTTCAAAGAAATTGCAGGCACTCACTCCAAAATTCAAAGAATCATGGACTTAGGGGGAGCATACATTTTAGGGGGAGCCTTGCATTTGCTTAACATTTTTGCTACACAAAACAACATAAACATTTCAAGAATTGTTTTCAAGACTTGGTTGTCATCATCAAAAAGGGGGAGAATGTAATTGCAAGCTTCTCAAGTCATGTTTAAAGCATTTGTTTTGATGAAGACAACATGGATATCAACATTCAAAGGATGTGCAAAAAGCTTATCAATATCATATACAAGTCTTGAAGATTAGAAGAAGAATTATTAAAGAATCAACAAATGTCAAATGGTATAAATAATTCTTAAACTTGAATATAGATGTTCACAAATATGCATTCATAATCATATACATATCCCACATTTTTAATGTTAAGAAAAACCTTGTTTGAAATCTTTTTCAAAAAGAATTTTTGGAAATAAACTTTCAGGAACCGGTTCCTACCTAACAGGGAACCGGGTTCCAAACTTGTTCAAGAAACACCTCCCTAGAATTTGTACCAGGAACCGGGTTGTACCAATAGGGGAACCGGTTCCTGCGTGGTATTTTTGAATTCTGAGTTATAACGTTCACTAAGAACCGGGTTCTTCCTGTGTCGGAACCGGTTCCCAGCGAACCAGTGCAAATTTTCTTTTGGTTTTTGAACATATTTCAAATGGTATTCTTTCATGAATGCATTGCATCTTTTCATATCAAATGGCATGAATGAAGAGGTACTTGTGACATTATAAATATGCAGATTTTCAGATTTTCAAATAACAATAAAAACCTTCTTCAATTAACAATTTCTCATCTTTCAAATTTGCACACAAACTTTCAAGTGTTCATAAATTTTGTGAAACTTGCCATATACATTTTCATTAAGAAATCATTACAAGTTTCATACATACATTGTGAACATTTATAATTATTGCTTGAGAATTGTTTCTATCTTGAAGAAGAAGATCAATTGAAGATTGATAAGTGCTATCCATCTATTTCAAATAAATCATTGTATTACAAAAGAAATTATTCCCTTACTATCCAGGATTGTTGGAAGTAAGTGTTGTGATTTGAAGAGGATTGTTCTTCATTCACATTAGTGTTTCTTTGATCTTAAAGGTGTTAAGAACCTTTGGTCACCCTATAGGTTAGATAGTAAGCATAGGCTGTACAATCATTCTAACTATAGTGAAATCTATTTCGTGTTGGAAAGGGGACTGGAGTACTCTCGGATTGTGAGGGGAACCATGATATATTGCCGTGTTATTTACTTTTCCGCTTTTATCGCTTTCATCACCATAATCAAGAAAAGATAAGATATAACCAAAACCTTCAAACACTTAACCAAAAATTACTTCAAGTATTCTCATAAAATCGAATAAATTTTTATATACCTAATTCACCCCCCCTCTTAGGAACTCTTAGACTTACAAAACTGTTTTGAATTATGTCAAACCAGATGTCTTGACATCTGCCTACTGAACTGATCTCAGCCCAAAATCAGTTAAGTCTTTTGTTTCCTATATTCATGCATGGCATAATTCAGGATTTGTGATCTACAGGCTGCGAAAAATATGGAGGAATATTTTTCAAATTGCATAATTTTATCTTGGTCTGTTTTTATGGAAATATTCAAAATATTTGAATATTTGTGTTAAGCCCAAGCCCAATGCTCCGCATATATAAGGACTTGCTTCCTTATTCAAAGACAAGCAACTTTTGAAGAAGAATACTTTCTTTCTGATTAGAAGTTTAGGCTTTTTATTTATAATACACTCTAAGTATTAGTTTAAATACTTGAGTTGTTATTTGTGTTGTTAATTGTGTATCATTCATAAGCTTTTAAGCATTGAATGATTGAAGTGTTTCAAACTTATTAATTTTGTAAGTGATTGAAGGGATTTAAGGATGGCCTCATACCTAAGTGAGTCTTAGGTAGAATTTTATATTGGGTAGTGATTAAGTGATTAGATTATAAACAGGTTATTTACTGAGGGTCTATGAATTGATATTATTTAGTGAACTGGTCCCTGGCTTGGTAGCCCCCAGAGTAGGTGTTGTTGTTCACTGAACTGGGTGAACAATCTCTTGTGTTTTTACTGCTTTTGATTTTACTGCACCTTACTTGCAAACAGATATTTGTGTGGTGATATCTCATTTGACATCACATATCTGATACCAGAATTTTAAACGCCAATCGTCTTTAAAAAGATAATACATTTCATATACTAAAAAATACTACAATTCTAAAACAGTAAACTTGCTGGAAAGGAAATAAACAAAAGGAAATTAATCTTCTAAGCCCGCTTGCGAAGGTCTTCTCTGAAACGATAGAAATTGTTCTGCATAGCTTGAGAAAATTGTCAACATCCTCTAGGAGAGGGACCATTACACTTTATGCGTCCTTTAAGCTTCTGGGAATTTCTTTGATAAGGTTGTTGGCCAAGAATGCGAGCTTCTCATGCTTATCCTTGTAGTATCAGTACTCCTGGTAGAGGTTGGGAATTATCTTGTGGTTACTCCTTCCTGCTTGGGCAATCTTTGTATATTTCTCTTCCCAATACATCTTTTCATCTCTCAACTTAGTATATAGTCTTTGCTGTATTAAGAAGTCCTTCCAGAGGCCCTCCAGCTTGAGGCATATTTGCTCATACTCATCATTTTTTTGGGCCAGATGTCTTTCTGCCCTCATTTTCACAAGGAGCTCTCTGACTTCTGACTCTTGGCTATCCTGAAGCCTAGTAGTGAGGTACTTCAACTGTTCTTCTTGGTCTAAAGATACTTGGGCCAAGCTTTGGATCTGAGCCCTCAACTATTCCTCTAGCACTTTCTTTTCCTGCACAACTTTTTCATACCATCTATTCAACTTTCCGATTTCATTGGCAGCATCTTCCAACCTCTGATTATGGGAATCCAGATTAAAGGTTGTACTTAACAGCCCTTCGGTTGAACACTCCCTTTTCAAACTTTCCTTTTCAAATGCTTCACACTCTGTTTGAATCTGTTGAAATTTTGATTCGAGTATGAGCTGCATTTGTCTTTTCTCTTTGGTCAAGTTAAGGATATTAAGGTCTAGTTCTTCCTTCTCCCTCTAAGCCTGCTTCAGTGCTTTTTTCAGATCATCTACCTCTTCTAAAGACATAAGAGGAGTGATTGGGACCTCTTTCTTATACTCAGGATCTATATCAAAAGGAAGTTTGATAATTTGCACCCTGTTTAGAACCCATTGAGTGTAAGGTTCTTTGGCCACTTCATTTTTCTTTCTGCTTTTCTTTTATTAACCCTACACCAAGCCCGTATGATTTTGTTGAGTAGCTCTCTGTCATTTTTTCCCATGTCGTGAACAATCAATTACTGAAGTTGCTCATCCAAAGGTTTGTCTTCCAGAGGATACCCTAGTTATCGTAGGGCCAAGGTGTGATTGTAATTGATGGAGCCTTGTGACCCGATTAGTGGGACATTAGGAAACTCCCCACAACTATAGAGAATATCACCGATATCTAACTTCCTAGCATACCACAACACAGAGCTAGTAGTGAGAGACCTTAACTTCTGAGGCCATTCATACCTCGTCAGATTCAAAACCAAGTAACTTTCCTTGTAAAGGTGAGTCATGAACCAGAAGTACAGTAATAGAATATAGTAGTTTAGGGTACCTCTTTTCTTTTCGTACCGTGTATGAATAGCGTAGTAGATATAAGCAAGTAGAGCTGGAGTGGGGTCTATATTAAAAGTCTTTGTACCCCAAAACACACTAATGACTGCAGGGTCAATATAGTCTATAGTGCTTGGAAACAAGACAACACGAAATATAAGCAATCCAAGACAGTCGACACAAGATTCCCATTCCTTATTATTTTTCGAATCAAGAGCTTTATTCTCCAGATATCACCTTTTAATCCCTCACACTTCTCCTTCTTTCTTATAATTAAGAGCAATCTCAGGATAAGGGATTCCCAAATCTTCGGCCAGTATCTTGATATCAATGGTTTGTCCAATACCTGTATAACCCTTTTCTATGGAGAAGTTCATAATTCTATCCAGTTCCTCTAAGGTCGAAGCTAACTGGAAATCTTGAAATGTGAAGCATCTCAGCAGATGATCATAGAACTGTACTAGAGCAGAAATAGCATCCAACTGCACTTCAACTTTAATTAAATCCAAGATATCCCCTTAGCAACGAGTAAATGTTTTCATGGCCCTTTCAGATAATCTTTCCTTTACAGCTTTGATTTGAGCCACATCTGGCTTGGCAGCATTGATATGAACGAGCTGTTTTCCATTAGTATTCATTTCCAGATACTCACACAAAAAACCTTTACTCTTTTTTTTTATATATTTCTTTGTACCCCGTGAATAAGACAAATAAAAGCAAATAATGTATGATGAATATGTGAAATGTAGAGATGCATGAATATATGAATAAAATGATAAATGCCGAGATGTAATGAACAGTAACCCTTAGAAGGTAGGCTCTTAGTATTGGCCTACGAATATTCTACCCTCCTCATAAGGTGGTTTCCTTAAGGGTATCATCAATGACACTAGAGGGAAATGCACAAGGGCCTCCCTTAAGCGGAGTCTCTTTACATACCGAAACTTTTGTCTCTAGGTCATGAAAGGTCTCATCATGAGATTTTAGTTTAGGGTTATACAAAGAGCCATAAGTGTCATTCCAAAGTCCTACTTCCAAAGAGGATGTCTCTTGAGATGTATTTCTTTTGCGAAATTCCACCGACTCTAGGCAAAGTCATCACATAAACTCATAGGGATGATGCATCCCCTGGGCTAATTGACGAACCTTCTTTCTAAGGTTTATTTAAAAATATTTTGCAAAATTTAAAGTCCCACCACAAATATAATATGATAATGAATAAAATAATAATAAGATAAATAAATAATTAAATAAAAAAGAAATAAAAATACAATAAATAAGAAAACTCTAAAAACCCTAAAACTGAAAGATAAGGAATCTAAACCTAGGGTTGAGTCCCCAACAGAGTCTCCAGTTGTTGCAACTGGTTTTTTTATAAATTTGCCACCCTTAATTTTTATCCTAAAGGAAGGGAGTATAAAGGAATAACCCTAAAATAAATTCAGAGATTATAGGTTTGGACTCAGTTCTAGACAAGGGGAAGGTGTTAGGCACCCTTCCTTTACCTTGTTCACAAGGATACTAAGTTTAGAAGTGCGGTGTTTTAGGAAATAGGGTTTTAATTGCTTATTAAGGAAAAGGATTTGAATTTTGGTTAGTGGGACTCGCCACGAATTTTGTTCGCATGCCTACGTATCCTCTTAGGAGGAATTAAAGTCCCATTTCGTAGTTCGCAATTTTTTTGCATTTTTTATGGATTGTGAAATATATTTTGAATTTCCCGCGTATGTGGTCTAAGAATAGGAATAGCGGAGTTTGTTAGACCAAATACGCAGCTAATTAAAACATATTCGTATTCCTTTTCGAAAATTAATTGTTTGAATTAATATATCACGAAAAAATTAGTTTGGCGATCATTTGGATATTTTTAGATGTATAGTAGAGGAGTCTGATATAGCCCCCTTATCACGTGGCCGGATATTGGCCACGTGCCGCTCGCAGACATGGTAATTCAATGAATTGCGGGTTTTAATATTTTGATATAAAATATTAATATGAATTATGTTACAAAATTTTTTCTTAAGCGTGTGGTTTAAATAAGCAATATTATATATTAAATAAGTTTAAAATAATCCATTATTTATAATAATAAATAACATGTAATATTATAATTATTAAAATATAGATATAAATATATAATATTATAATTATTAAAATATAGATATAAATATATAAAAATCAGAAAAATAAATAATAAATATATAAAAATGGAATTATTTAAAAAAAAAAGATGAATTTGCTAGGGGGTGCGAGTTTAGTTATGAAGTAATATTAGGGGGTGCAAATAGAAAGGGCCTGAATTCAGATTTTGGATTCAGGCCCAAAATTTCCAGGGGGTGTTAAATCCAGCGTGCCCAGTAAAAACAAAAAATGGGGGGGGGGGGGGTTGAGTAGCGGTTGGGCCAAGCCCAAAGGTCATCCTTGGGAGTCCGTTTGGACTCGGTGCTTGCGGGTGTACTGGTCTTAAGATGGACACACATTTTTGGGGCGTTGTAGCGGTAGAAATGTTTAAGACTAAGCCATTGGATTGACTAGACTTATACAGATCAAAATAAAAATCGGCACCGCACTTTATTGTTTCCAAAGGAATGCGAAAAGAGCGAATAACCCAAAAGAGGTGGGAAATATTTAAGGTAAGGGTGTTGGTTATGCAAATGGAAGGTATTAGCACCCTAAACATCTAGGGTACTCCGCAAGAACCTCTTTGTAAAATCTGTATATTTTGGCTATAAAAATGTTGTATAAAAATAGATGGTGGAGGTGAGAAAAGAAATATTTTTTTATAATTTTTGCACCCGCCGCGGTTACGAAACTTTAGTGCCTACGTACCACCTTTCGTGCAATAGGGGATCAGGGTACACGTAGTTCCTCTTTTAAAGATTTTAAAACACAAGTGTGTTGGTTGATTTTAAGAGATAAGACATCATCGTCATTGTCCATGTGGAAAACATACTTACTACCCACAATCATGAGAAAGGAGAATTTGCATCATCTCAAAGTGGAGGACATGACTTGGACATTAAAATCAACAATACCTCACTCAACACCCAAGTGGAAAATATCTCACTTCACTACATATCATAGAAGTATAGTTGTTTGCATCACTGCATGGATTGACAAGAGTAGAATCTTTTGAGAAAAGTTTAAGATGAAAGCCAAGATGACAAAATGGTTTGAATGAGATTGATTGATTTTTAGTCTTCTCACATAAAAAAATCAAAGTATTATTAAGTTTATTGAAGTTTATTTATGAAAATGTTTGAAAATGCATGGACCTAAGTCCAAGTTTATTATGAAAGTGGTTCAAGTTTAAAACAAGAAGAGTTTTCAAAAGGGGGGGAGAAGATTTTTGAAATTAAAGAAGATGGGAGGAGAAGAAAAGGCTATCCTAAAGCATAAGGTATAAGCTAGGGATAAGAACCATCTAACCAACAAAAAGCCAATACTTGATATTATTAGCTAAGATAGAATTCTCATTTTTTGGATTGAAACCAAGCAAGCAAATATACTAGACCTCTTGAGAGAACCAAACTTCAAGTGTATTAAGTCTTCACAAAAATTGGGCAGAGTAACGGCTGTATACGGGTGAATTCTAGATTACAAACAAATAGTGTAATCATAATAACCTGCACACAAAACAAACAAACAACCCAATGTCTTGAGGTAAACCTCAAGAGCTCCATACAAAATAATCAGATAAGGTCACAAGGTCTCCAATCATAGGCCAAGGTTTCTAATCCTAAGTCCAAAAAGTCCAATGTTCCATAATGCCAAGGATAGTAACCAAATAGTCCAAGTATCATTAAATATTTTTAGAGTTTATGTTGATTATTAGGTGTTTTGAAAAAGAAAAGTAAAGCTCAAGTGAGCAAAAATAAAAATGACAAGAAAGTAAACACTCAAAGGAGCAAAGATCAAAATGGCATGAAATGTAAATGCTAAAAGTAAATAGTGCATAAAAATAAAGGGGCATATAATAAAAATAAAGGACAAAGTCAATTATTAGTGATTAGTGGTTAGTTGGATGATCATCTTGAAACTTGCATTTGGAACTCATTAGAAGATTGGTAGAACCAAAGCCTCCACACAACAAGTTGCATTTGCTCTTTGTCAAGTATATCATCCATTTGGAATCCTCATGAGTACCATTTAATGATCAACGATGTTTAAGTGACCCACGTTGACTAAAGGTGTTGTAGATCCATTAAAGGATTGGTAGAACCAAAGCCTCCACACAATGAATCTCAAGGTTATTGGATCAAAGAGATCAAATTAACATACTTGGGCTTGTAAACACAAGTTTGGGCCACAAATGATCATTTATTTGAACCGAGACAAAATTTAGCGCTATGTTAAGCAATCGTAAGTGGACTTATATAGAAGTCGCAACTATTTTGAGGCCGATCAATAGCAATCTATGCACCATTTGTTTTGAGACATGATATAGAGATCATGCTACAATAACACTTAGTGCAATAATAAAAGGGATGAGATGAAGAGGGGTGGGAGAGAATATACAAACCACTTTTGAATTAAATTTAATCAAACTATTATTAAAATCATTCATCCATTTTTGTGGAGTTAGACTCAACACCATGGATCCAATGATGTTAATAAAGTTCATGATAAAAAATTTAACCCAAGATCAGCCAGAAAGTAGTCACAAAATAATATTACATTTAATATATACAAAAAAGGTTTAAAATAAAATGTTTTAAAATAGAAATAAAAGAGAAAAATATCAACTATGTTCAAATTTATCAAAAAATAAAAAGTAAAACCATAGAAAAATCAGAAAAGGACTCAAATGATTTTATAATTTTTTTGGTAATTTTTTAAAGTCAGGAACTATTTTTAAAATTAAAAGAAATGAGTAAAATAGACCAAAAATGATGAAAAATACCAAAGTCAAATAAAAAAATAGTGAGGTTACCAATATTTGTCACAATATCATTGGATCATTCCATAATTTTTTCAGAATTTAAAAATGCATAAAAATATTTTTAAACATTTAAAATAATTGAAATAAAGTGAAAATTTGTAAAAAATCCAAAAACACAAAATTAAATTATGAAAAAATATAAATCAGAAAGAGAATAATCAAAAATATTTTTCATAATTTTTTTAGTTTTTTTGGACTTAAAGAATTTTCTATGATTTTTTGAAGTTTAAAACAATTAAATATAAAAATCAGAAAAGAAAATAAAAGTAAAAAAATATATGGACCATTGGATGAGAGTCAAAACGCGTTAGTAATCAAATCCAAGGGATCTGGCACACTGTGCATATCATGGTCATTAGTGAATAAAGCATAGAATTAAAAAGTAAAACCAGATTTAAAAAAAACAAGTGGCACACCATCATTGGTTGGAAGATGACACGTAGGTCATCTTCAACCTCCAGCCAACATGAATTGTAGGTCTCTCAAACTGTAAAATCAGAAGCTCAGACCTATGCCATTCGCTTCGTCTCTTCAAGACGAAGAGAACCACACCCTCGCGCCAAATTTATATAAACTGTAGCTCAAGCAATTTGGAAGGAAAGTTTTAAAAAGTGATTTGAAATTTCGTGGTCAGAATGTGTTTGCAGTAAAAAGCAAGTGTTGTAACTAGAACCAGGGAAACGAGAGCATCACAATGATATCAAGTTTTGAAGAATTGATAAAGAAATCTACCTATTGAAGTTGAGTTGCAGAGCTCTGAAAATGGACTTCTATGGAGCAATATAGGGCACGATTCTTGAATGTAATTTTATGGTTAGCTCCAGGGAAGATCAAGGAAGGTGAATTGATGGAAAAATTGGATTGAAAAAGGGTTGTATATGGATTTCGAAGTTGCTGAATTTTGAGTTATGGAACAAGTTTGGCAGGGTGATTCTGGCTATCCAAGCTTGAGGAAATGAATGGGGAATGACCCTCTATTTATAGGGAATCAAATGGAATGTCCAAGCGTGTGAAATGATGAAGTTTGGAGGGAAATCGTGTGAAGTTGCAAACAAGAAAATTGTGACTTCTAATTTGATGAAAACTCATCTAAAACGTGCGTTTTGCTATGCTAATCACTTCTGGAAGTTCACTAAACACGTTCAGAAGCAAAAATGCGCAGAAACAAAGTGTTTAGAAGCCAAATCAAGGATTTCAAACTTCTGACTTGGTGAAAAATTCAGTTTCAAAGTGCCAACTTCTGACCAATGGCATTCTCTGCTCAAGGGGTCTTAGGGCATGATTCTTGATGCTTTAGAAAGATGGGGTTACAAGCTTTGAAACGTCAAAAGAATGGAGACAAATGGATGCTTGAGCTGAAAGTTATAACGAGTCAAAGTTGGAAAAAAAATTTGACTTTCCATACTTAGAAATATTTCAAATTTTTCTTCAAAAATGACTTATAATGTCTTGCATCCAAACATAGCCTTCCACTATGAATTTGCTCTTGACTAAAAAAGATGGAATGAAATAGATCTCTTGAATGACATTTTTAAACTTGAACCATTCAAAATCTCAAAAAATTGAGAGAGTTATGACTTGTTAAATTTGGCAAAATTTCATAAAGTGACCTATAATCTTTTGTATCCTTAAGGCAACTTCCATCCATTTTCTCACTTTTCACATAAAAGAAGGCATAAAGTTAGCATCCTCAAGATCATTATGGAAAATGAATGGGCTTAAGGTGATAAAAATTGACCAAGTTATGATCCTTTGAAGTCACACATGGAAAATTGGGGATTCATCTGGAGGACATGTAATCTTTCTTCTTCATCAAGTTTCTTCAACATGAAAACTCCTTGGAACTTTTGAAGTGATTTGTTAATAACCATTTGAAGAGAATGATGTCTTTAGAATCACTCAAAAATAAAAAAAGATGAGCAAGATATACTCCTTTGAAGTTCAAAACCCTAGCTCCTAGATTAAGAAACATGCCTTGAGGAACTTTGACAATTTTGAACAAACTTATTGTACCAACACAAATGCTTTGTAAATATAAGTTGATGAGGATGATAATGAGAACTCAAAGAAACCATAACCACTTACATATCTTGAGAATTGATAGAAATATGCACTTGTGAACAAATGGAACAAAGTCTTGTCCAAACATGACTATTTTTTTCAATCAACCCCTTGTACTTTTTTTGATCAAATTTGATAATCTTGAAATATGGTGAACCAAAATAAGCTTGCCATGCCATTTCCTCCAAAAAAAATTTAATGGTGAGGCTTGAACTTCTAAAGCTTTATTGACTAGGGCATGGAAATAAACTCATTAACCCATGGAGCAACTTGTTAAATCTCATTGCCTTTACCTACATGGATAACAAGCAAGACAAACCAACATCGCATTTTATTAATTAAAAGAAAAAATCAAGACAAAAATATTCATGATCACAAAAGAACACAAGTCAAGGTGCTTGGTGATTCCTCAAAGAGCAAAGCTAAATATAGGGAGGGGAACCAAGAATCCTAATGTGATCTTGTTGTGATGGAATCAACATGGTATGATGAAGGGATCTTAGAGGAAAAAATTGGGGTATAACAGCTGCCCTTATTTAAGTTTCTTCTATCCGGAGATACGAAGGTTAAAAATCTTTGTGCCGACGCGATCGAAGATACTTAAATATAAAACAAACCATATTTTTTGCCCTAAGATGCCATGCAATGCTTATGAGCATGAATGCATATGAACAAGACCAAAGAGATGCGAAACACCATTGTGGATGTAACAATAATAAAGAAATAAGAGAGCAACCCAACCAGGAAAATAAATCACTGGTGGATCAAAAGACCCGACCTAGAGAGGGTGGTAAAATGGTCAAAGGATACACCAACTCCTACTGAAGGCGAGACTACCAACATTCACTGAAGGTAGAAAGAGGAAAGAAATAACAACACCAACGTTTACTGACGGTGAACTACCAACTTTCACTGAAGGTAGAGAGAAAGAATCATCGACGTTCACTAACGATGAACTACCAAATTTCAAGGTAGAGAGAAAATATATCATAGCATCACCGTTCACTGATGATGAACTACCAACATTCACTGAAGGTAGCAAAAAGATAACAAGCACCAACTTTCACTGAAGGTGACCTACCAACTTTCACTGAAGGTAGAGAGAAAATATATCATAGTATCGCCATTTACTGACGATGAACTACCAACATTCACTGAGGGTAGAAAAAAGATAACAAACACCAACTTTCACTGATGGTGATCTACCAACTTTCACTAAAGGTAGAGAGAAAATATATCATAGCATTGCCGTTCACTGACGATGAACTACCAACATTCACCGAGGGTAGCAAAAAGATAACAAACACCAACTTTCACTGATGGTGATCTACCAACTTTCACTGAAGGTGGATAGAAAATATATCATAGCATCGCCGTTCACTGACGATGAACTACCAACATTCACTGAGGGTAGCAAAAAGATAACAAGCACCAACTTTCACTGAAGGTGACCTACCAACTTTCACTGAAGTTAGAGAGAAAATATATCATAGCATCACCGTTCACTGACGATGAACTACCAGCGTTCACTGAAGGTAGAAAAAAGATACAAGTTTCCCTAAAATTCCGGCGTTTCGCCTATAATGGGTCTTAACTTCTTCTTTAATCGAGGAACTTTGCTTGGAAAGGTAAGCTGTCTCAAATAAAGAGACTTCCACCTGCCAAGATTTCACAACGAAATGTCTCCGCGAATTTTGAAAGTCTTGCCATCGTTGGCGTAAACTGACGACAGACTGCAAACTATCCACTCGTAGAGCAGATAGCAAAAAAGTTACGTCGACTTTTACAGGGAAGCACAAGTTGCTCAAATAAAGAGACTTATCACTTGTTGTCATGGAGGATTGTAAAAAGAAATGACTTTATGGGGAGAACAATATGGCTTCTTGGGAAAAGAAATATGACTTCTTGGGGAAACGCCACGTTATTCCTGCTGAGGATATAAAGTCTTCTTGTGCAAAATAAATGCACAAACCAAAACTCGAAGCTTTCAGAAATCCAGAGTAAATAATATTGCTGGGAAACCAAAGAATAAAACCAAAAATAAACTGGAATGAAACAGTCAACCAAAATACAACCTTTGCAAAATAAAATCAAGAGGGAAAACCACATCCATCCAAACAAGGAGCTGTACAAGAAGGCTAAAGCAAAAAATCTTCCACGAGGGATAACTAAGTGGGGAAATTTAAAGAATATACGCTTTCTGCTTAAGGCCAATAGGCTATTGAATAGAGGCCAATGTAACTCTGCAAAACAGGGTGATATGTCAACAAAAATATTAACAAACGTTAATGAGCAATGATTTGCCAATTTTAGCTATGCATGATGTACATATAAATGTATGAGTGTTATCGTGCGTATGCTGACAAAACAGATGTACGACACTGGGAGTAACCAGTCAAAACCATCTCGAACACAAGCAACACTCGGCTAAATCACATCCAAGATGATCATTCCAAGAAAGAGTAAGCGCCAGCTGAGGAAACATAACCTACTGCCTGCTTCAGCTTTACTGGGGAGAAACACAATCTGGAAGTGAACAAAACAAAGTGATAGAATAATATAGATATAGGGATAGAACATCCTTCTCCAGGCTTTACCGGGGAAACAAATGTTTTCAAAAGTAACACTTCTACTGGGGATTGCAAAACCAATCTCAAGTAGATTAGATGGACACCAAATCATCAAAACATTCACTGGGGAATTCAGGCCCACTTCATTGGGGAGGTTAACACCACATTCACGAAGGGAAAACCAATATACGTTCTTCACTTGGGAAAACAGAGGTCCGTGTTCTTCGAGAGTGATCATTGTCCGACTTCTCTGGAAAAAATAACTTCTATTAGACCGAATGAAAACTTCACTGGAGAAATCTTGGATTAAAACCTTACATCATGAAAACTCAGACAAGGAGGAGGAATGAGTCTAAACTTGACCGAGGATACCGGAGTCTCGAACCCAATATGGCGAATCATCCTGAGTAAACTTTCTCGAGGGGAACAAAAGCTTCTTAAAAAAATTGGAGTTCGTCCATTCCTGGGATCACGTTTTTTGTTGTTATTTTTTTCGCATCATAAATTCTAAAGTAAAATCAAATTGTAAATTCTTTTTGAAAAATCGATTTTGTTATTTAATCTTTTTGCTTTGAAAGTTATTATCAATAATAAATGGGGTCTTTGCAAGCTAAACAAAATAAGAAACACAAAGAATTGGGTAACATCTCAAACTTTATTAATAGAATGGTAATCTGCGAATGGCGAGACTCCATAGATAATTACAAAGTTTGGAAAATGGTAATATATAATGGAAATGATACATTGAGATACAATGACCACAATCCCCTCTAACAATTTTTAAAATCCTGAGCAGCAGCTTCCGTTAGAGTATGATGAGGATTCAAGAAGATTGTTGCTTCAATGATCAGATCTTATATGATGTAGTTACTTGCCAAGAAAGTCCCTAACTTTTTCCTAAGCTGCCCTTGCGGGTTTTCAACTTAGCAGGAAATTTATTCTATTTATGTCTCTAACTTTTTCCTAGACCGCACTTTCGGGTTTTTGGCCTACCGAGACGCTCTTTTTTGCCTAAGCCGCCCTTTCGGGTTTTCAACTTAGTGAGTTGTTCTTTTATTTCTTTAGGAGAAGTATTTCTTGACTACATCAGCATTCATGGGACGTGGGAACTCCTCGCCATCCATAGTTTCAAGAATTAATGCACCGCCAGAGAAGGCTTTCTTGACAACATATGGGCCTTCAAAATTGGGAGTCCACTTGCCCCTAGAATCAGTGTTGAAAGGCATGATCTTCCTGAGCACGAGGTCACCTTCTCTGAATTCACGAGGTTTGACCTTTTTATCAAAAGCTTTCTTCATTCTTTTCTTATATAACAATCCATGGCACAAAGCTGTCATCCTCTTCTCTTCGATCAGATTCAATTGGTCAAACCAGTTTTGGACCCATTCAGCCTTTGTCAACTTGGTTTCCATTATCACACACAAAGAGGGAATCTCAACCTCGACTGGGAGTACAACTTCCATTTCCATACACTAGGGAGAATGGGGTAGCTCCTATTGAAGTGCGGACAGACGTTCGATATCCATGCAAAGCAAAAGGGAGCATTTCATGCCAATCCCTATAAGTAACAACCATTTTCTGGATAATATTCTTGATATTCTTATTAGCAGCTTCAACAACCCCATTCATCTTTGGCCTATACGGAGAGGAATTATGATGGACAATCTTGAATTCTTCACACAGCTCTGTCATCATTTTATTGTTCAAATTCGAGCCATTGTTGGTGATAATTCTGCTCGGCAAACCATACCGACATATAGGATTATTCTTGATGAAGCCCACAACCACATGCTTAGTAACATTGGCATATGAAGCAACTTCCACCCACTTGGTGAAGTAATCTATTGCTACCAAGATGAAACGGTGTCCATTCGAAGCTTTAGGTTCTATCATCCCAATCATGTTAATACCCCACATGGAGAAAGGCCACGGGGAGGAAATCACATTGAGAAGTGTCAGAGGCACATGGACCTTATCTGCATAAATATGACATTTATGACACTTCTTTGCAAATTTGTAACAATCAGATTCCATTGTCAGCCAATAGTAACCTGCCCTTAGCATCTTTTTAGCCATCGAATGTCCATTGGCATGAGTGCCAAATGAACCTTCATGAACCTCACGCATCAACATGCCTGCTTCGTGTCTATCCACGCACCTGAGCAAGACCATGTCATAATTTCTTTTATACAACACATTTTCATTGAGGAAGAAACTGCCAGCCAATCTTCTAAATTTCTTTCTATTCTTCTTCGATGCACCGATCGGGTATTCTTGAGTCTGAAGAAAATGCTTGATGTCATAATACCAAGGTTTTTCATCTGCTACCTCTTCTGTTGTAAACACATGAGTGGGCCTATCCAGTCGCCGAACCATAATTCGAGGTATATCATTCCAAGCATTTACTTGGTACATAGAAGCCAGAGTTTCCAGAGCATCCGCCATATGATTTTCATCTATTGGAATATGATGGAATTCAACTTTATTAAAGAAGGGTAATAACCTTCTAGCATAATATTTGTAAAGGATCAAGCCGGGGTGACGAGTATCCCATTCTCCTTTAATCTGGTTTATTACCAAAGCTGAATCACCATACACATATAGATTTTTAATTCTGAGATCAATAGCTTCTTCGAGACCCATGATGCAAGCCTCATATTCTGCCATATTATTAGTACAATCAAATGTTAACCTTGCGGTAAAAGGAATGTGCAATTCATGTGGAGTGACAATCACAACACCAATTCCATTACCATAAGCATTCACAGCTCCATCAAATATCATACTCCAACAAGATTCAGGGTCAGGATCTTCCTCAGGCAATGGTTCCTCACAATATTTTACTTTAAGGAACATCACATCCTCATCAGGGAATTCATATTCTACAGACTGATGGTCCTCCATTGGTTGGTGAGCAAGATAATCTTCCAACTCACAGCTTTTAATAGCTTTTTGAGTGCGGTATTTGATATCTTATTCAGATAACAACATTTGCCAGTGGGAAATTCTCCCAGTAAGAGTAGGCTTTTAAAAATGTACTTAATTGGATCCATTTTGGAGATCAACCAAGTGGTGTGATTCAACATATACTACCGCAAACACTTTGCCGCCCAGGCAAAAGCACAACATGTCTTTTCTGGCATGGAATACCGCGACTCACAATCATTCAACTTTTTACTGAGATAATAAATGGTGAACTCTGTCTTCTCTATTTCATCCTGTTGTCCCAGAATACAACCCATGGATTTATCTAACACTATCAGATACATAATCAACGGTCTTCCTTCGACAGGAGGGAGCAAGATAGGAGGTTCAAGCAGATATTTTTTAATACTTTCAAATGCCCTTTGGCAGTCATCCATCCACACACAACCTTGATATTTTTTTAACAACTTAAAGATCGGTTCACACGTTGCAGTCATGTGGGAGATGAATCTGGAAATATAATTCAAATGCCCGAGGAACCCTCTGACTTGCTTTTCAGGTCTTGGTGCTGGCATCTCTTGAATTTCTTTGACTTTATCAGAGTCAACTTCATTTCCTTTCTGGCTAACAATGAAACCTAACAATTTCCCTAATTAAACACCGAAGGTGCATTTATTTGGATTCAAGCGGAGACGATACTTCCTCAAACGTTAAAACAAATTCAACAAATCTTCTACATGTGCTTCTTTAGTATGGGATTTGGCAATCATATCATCAACATATACTTCGATTTTCTTGTGCATCAGATCATGGAATAGGGTTGTCATAGCCTCTGGTACGTTGCACCAGCGTTCTTCAACCCGAAGGGCATCACTCTGTAACAGAATGTTCCCCAGGGTGTGATAAACATTGTTTTTTCCATGTCCTCCAGAGCCATTCTTATTTAATTATACCCGGAAAATCCGTCCATGAACGAGAATACTTTGAATTTTGCTGTGCTATCCACTAACATATCAATGTGTGGTATTGGAAAATCATCTTTTGGACTAGCATTATTTAGATCTCTGTAATCTACGCACATGTGGACTTTTTCGTCTTTTTTCAGTACTGAGACAATATTGGAAATCCATTGAGGATACACTGACATCACAAGAAAACCAACATTAATCTTATTTAGAACCTCCTCTTTGATCTTCACTGCCATATTTGGGTGAGTTCTTCTCAACTTTTGTTTAATTGGTGGACAGTCTGGCTTCAACGCAAAACGGTGCTCTACAATATCCGTGTCTAGACTAGGCATATCTTGATAAGACCAAGAAAAAATATCCACATTATCTTTCAAAAGCTCAATCAACCTGCTCTTCACATCAGGATGCAGCAATGCTCCAATCTTGACTTCCTTCGAATCTTCTTCTAAACCCAAATTGATCACTTCCAATGGCTCTTTATATGGCTGAATGGTATTTTCCTCGTGCTCAAGCAACCGTGAGACCTCTTTTGGAATCTCATCATAATATTCTTCTTCTGCCCCATACACAAGACATTCAAAGTTGGGAGAGGGTGAAGGGTCATTGTATTCAACGAGTTTTTTAATTAATCTGCACATATGATTTATGATTGCTTTTAGAAACTGACACATATAACAAGTGATCATGCAGATCGAATTTCAGTTATTTATTTATTTTGAAAGGTTTTTTTTATTACCATTTTCCATGAAAAAGAAAAAAATAAAGACACAACTTGAGAAACAAAGACAACTTTTATTATTGATTTTAAAAGTCACAGTAAACAGATAAGCCCTACAACATTAATACTTCCACCTTGGGCAGAGCGAAAGCTTTTCAAAAAGATTAAGAAAACAAATTACTTTGAAACATGTATGCAAGAGGGAACATCAATGGTGATCCAGTTCTGAACCCAAACTCCGTGCGTCACATAATTCGACATTTCCTGCTCTGCTTCATCTTCTACAATGGCATTAATCCCGGAAATAGTTGGATGAAGATAACCCCCGCTACAGAAGATGTCTTGATGCTTGCCTGCAACAGACTTCGGCTTCATGCTCTTACCTTTGTCATTCTTCAAAGAGAACCTCAATCCGGATCTGTTCTTGTTCACAGGTGGATCCACAATCTGTCCCCATACCTCGCTATGACCCTTTCGCACAACTTGCTGCGCATCCTTAAGCGAAACCATGGAATTCTCATTTCCTCTTATGTTGTCAATGGATAAGGCTTGGGGCTAGGTTCCAACAGCAGCTTCATCCGCCTCTACAATGCTGAAAGAGGACAAATAAGACATCAATAATGCCTGTTCGCCATTTATGATTACCACTTTCCCTTCACGTACAAACTTCAGTTTTTGGTGTAAAGTTGAAGTGACAGCCCCTGCCTCATGAATCCACGACCTTCCTAGAAAACAACTATAAGCGGGTACAATATCCATGTCCTGGAAAGTTATCTGAAACAAATGTGGTCCTATATGAATAGGCAAGTCCACTTCACCAATAACAAATTTCATTAATCTATCAAACGCTTTCACAATGATGCCACTCGGGCGCATAGGCGTTCCTTGATATTTCAACTTCATAAGAGTGATCCTCGGTATAACGTTCAAAGTGAATCCAGTATCAATCAGCACATTGGATAGTGAATCATTCTTGCAATTCATAGAGATATGGAGGGCCTGGTTGTGATTCCTTCCTTCATCTGGTAATTCATCATCGCAGAAACTTAGGTTATTACATGATGTAATGTTCCCTACTACACTGCTGAATTGGTCTATAGTCATATCACTCTTCACAAAATCTTGGTCCAATACCCTCATCAAGGATTCTCTGTGAGCAGAGGAGTTCATCAATAACGCCAAGATAGATATTTTTGAAGGATTCTGTAGTAGATGATCTACGATTTTGTAGTCGCTCATCTTGATTATCTTTAAAATATCATCCACTTCTTTCTCTAGCATAACTCCACTAGATTCACCCATAACCTTCTTGGGTTCAGCATTCTCAACAATTTTCTTTCCAGCACTAACATCTCCTCGAACAACTGGTGCAAACACACGACCGCTGCGGGTCACCCTGCTATTTTCAGCAATATTTCCGACATCATGCATTGGCTGGATGGGAACTTCAACTCCATCCTCTAAGATTGTAGCATTGTATTTGTAGGGCATAAACTTATCTGACTTTTAGGGGATAGGACCCGACAAACTAATCACTAATGTGGTAACAACTGGCTTGCTATAATATTCAACTTCAAGATGGGCGGGTGCACCAAAACAAGGTACAATGACGTTTACCCCTTCTTCAACACAATCAGTCATTATTGAGTCTTTTCTGGAAAATAAATCCTCATTTGAGGAGAAATACTCATCTGCAGAGGCATACTCTTCATCCAACTCTTCTTCAGCCAAACAAACCTTAACCATATCAATTTCATGGTAATAAACCCTTTGACCTATAACCTTGATAGTTCCATTGTCCAACAACAACTAAACACCCTTCTTCCCGATTGAACATCCTCGGGAGTCCCGACAAAAAATTCGGTAAGATCCATACTGGTGTTCTACCTGATCAGCCATATGGCAGAAAGTAGCATGTAATTGCACAAGGTCCTCATTCATATACTCTACATCAAAAATTCCGAATTCTGCAGGACATCCAGAAACCATATTCACCTCCTCTTCATGCCCTTTCCTAGGCATGATTATATGGATGAGGCCCTCATCCATCATCTCCTATAAATCAACCTTTATCTTATTGTAACCTTGTATGTTTGTACTGCAAATAGCACAACCGAAATGGTCATGCATATAGTATCTAAATTCACAAAGGTCTGCATGCATTTTCACCAAATCTCCTCTAACTAGATTAATATCAAAAATCCGGAATTCTCCTGGACAACCGGCCACCATATTCACAACATTTACTCCTCCATTCTTGGGTAGAGGATTGTCTTTCACATTAGGTCCCACATCCTTGAAAGATAGAATACTAGACTTCACCAATTTCTGCACCTCAGTCTTCAAAGGATAACAATTCTCAACATTATACCCTGGTGCTCCCTAATGAAAAGCACATGTTTGGCCTGCCTAGTAATACCAAGGAAATGATGATGGTACAACGGGAGGTGGTCGGGTCTGAACCAACTTCTTCTGAATCAATGCCGGTAGTAACTCTGTATATCTCATAGGAATAGGGTCATAACTCTTCCTTCTATGGTTATACCCTTGATTCCCCTGCTGGGATGGTCTCTGATAAGCAAGGTAGTTGGAGCTGCACCCACAACTGAAGTAACTGAGGCGACTTGCTGATGATGCTGATAATTCCTTCTAGGAGTATTAACCCTCCTCTCTTCATAACAACATTTGCATCCCCTTCCTTCTTCTTGGTAAACCCATAGGATGGTTTCTTCATACCTCCATAAATTTCACTCTTAGTTAAACGACCCTCTCTTACAGCCTCTTCTAAGCAGATACCCATTCCTACCATTTCAGTAAAGTCACTTGGCGCACTTGCTACCATCCTCTCGTAGTAGAAAACACCCAGCGTTTTCAAGAAAATCTTAGTCATCTCCTTCTCTTCCATGGGAGGAATCACATGGGCGGCTACCTCACTCCATATCTGTGCATATTCTTTGAACGATTCCCTGTCTTTCTGAACCATGGTCCTGAGTTGATCACGGTCAGGCGCCATTCCCATGTTGTACTTCTATTGTTTGATGAATGCTTCTCCCAAATCATTGAAAGTATGAATGTTAACACTGTCCAAACTCATATACCACTTCAGCGCAACACCGGTCAAACAATCCTGAAAAAAGTGAATCAGCAGACGCTGATCATCAGTATGGGTAGACATTTTCCTTACGTACATCACCAGATGAGCACGAGGGAAAATGTTGCCCTTGTACTTCTCAAACTCCGGGACCTTAAACTTAGCAGGTCTCTTAAGATTCGGGACCAAGCATAACTCATTTACATTCTGCCTAAATAGCTCTTTTCCCCTGAGGGCCTTCATCTCTCTTTGCATCTTGTCAAACTGCTCTTGAAAATCATCCATTATGTCATAAAGACCCAAGTCTTCACTCGGTGGAGGGAAAGGACGACATACATCATCATTAACAAACAAAATAATATTCACCGAAGGAGGCGCAACAGGAGCAGCATGCACCACAAGAGGTGCAGGAGTAACAATAGTCTGAACAGTTGGAGTATCTTGAGGACCAAGATTGAAACCTTCAGGTGCAAAATTCTCTGGCATTCCCCATGGATAACCTTGAGGCTTGCGGTTTTGAACAACAGTTGGAGTAGCAGATATGGGAACAATCAGAGCATCAGTAGTTACCCTTGTTAGTTGAGGTTGGACACTCGGTGGCTTATTCTGAGCAGCCACCAGAGATTCCATCAGAGTAGTCAGATTGGCCATACTGGCCTTCAAAGCAAAACCTCCTCGCGCAACTCACGATTCTCTTGTTCTAAGTTGTCCATCTTCTTTCTGAAATTAGCCAGAGTGTTATAGTGGTGAGTCAGCTTGCTGAAAAAAAATAAAGAAGCTTGGTAAGACACCTGGATATGCATAACAAATGCAAGAAATATGTGCAATATGATGCATGATATGCAATGCACATGATTTTATTTTATTATTTAATATTTCAAGGGATTTAAAATTTATGGACATATTGCAAATATCAAAGTAATAACGCATTTGAAATACTAAAATTCTTTATTATAACAACTCCAAAATGGATTACAAGTTTCAATGATCCCAAGTACAAGATGAAAATAAAAATCTAAAACCCTGAGAAGTAAAACTGATGGAGATCACTCTATACACTGGCGCTTCCCCGTGAGCCTGGAAATCTAAGGCTTCAACCTCTGGTTTCCTTCCGCATATCTGGTGGCAACCTCCTTCCAATCACCTGAATCAAGAAGTGAGTAATCAGCATCTGATTGAGGCTTAGGAGAAAATAAATCCCCTTGCCTCTCCATAGTCTCTACCGCTCGACTCTCAAGGATCTCAATCAAGTCGTCTTTCTCCTTCAAGTCTGATCTATAGGAAATCTCTAAAGTTTGGCACTTGTTCTTCCAAGCGTCCTTTTCCTGTTGCATCCTGACCAAAGCAAGTTGCAGTTTTTCTAGATCATCTAATAAGGGAAGAGTGGTCTTCACAAATAGATCAGGCATAGGTGTTTTCTGGGAATATAACATCTCCAACTGAATGGCTCTCATTTGGACCCACTAAAGATATGGCTCCAAAGAAAAAGCACCCCTAGGTCCCAAATCCTTCCTACTCTTCTTATGAATGTGACGCCAGGCCTTCGCAATCTGCTCCCTAGCTTCCCTCTGGTCTTCTCCCTCCTTCAGGAAGAAACTACTCAAATGAGTACTATTTGGTTTATCCCTCATCGGATAACCAAGTTGTCATCACGCAAGAACAGGGTTATAGTTAATTCCTCCCTTTGTACCAAGAAGAGGTACATTGGGGAAACTACAACAACTGTCAATAATCTCTATATCCTGGTAAGCTCGATGATACCAATCAATATCCGAGTGAGTAAGTGCCATGATCTTAGGAGCCCAACGGGGTTCCTTCCTGACATCCCAGAAAGCATCAGACTGAGGCATATGAGAGATAAACCACCGGTACAACAGAGGCGTGCAACAGATAATCATCCCCCATGATAAGAACTCCGAATATGAATAGAGTAGTAAGCATCACTCAACAATGTAAGAACTGGGTTTCCAATCATGAAGATCCTGATAGCATTAACGTCAACAAACTTGTCCACATTAGGAAATAAGAACAACACGTAAGCAAGTAGAGCAAAGATGGCCTCAAAAGTGAATGTGCTCTTCATTCTGGCAAAGTAACGAGCTTTCTCTAATAAGAAATGAGCTGGTAATCCTCTAATCCCTTCTTTAGTAGTCATATGGGCTTCAACCTTAGACTTCCCCAAATGAATCAAAGCAGCAATCTCATGTGGTTTTGGCTCACCCTCCAAACCAGTAAAAGGAACACGATCGGTAACGGGTAAATCCAATTGATAAAAATACTCCTCCAGTGTAGGCATCAACTGATAGTCAGGAAAAGTAAAGCAATGATACATCAAATCATAGAACTGGACCAAAGTCGAGAGAATACCCTCCTTCATCTCCAGCTTCATGAGAGGAATGATGGATCCATACTTCTTCTGAAAGTCTGCATAACACTCGATCTTGGGATTTAGACTGATCAACTCATCTATCTTGGGATCCTTAAAACTGTATTTCCTGGTCTTTGTCTTTCCAGAATCCATGATTAAAAAGTACCAGAGATATTCACAAATGGTCAATTTTTAAATCCCTTGAAATAAGATCTCTCCAAAAGATGCTTATGGATGCATGGATGCAGGATGCAGCAATCACACATATAGGGTTCATAGATTTAACATCACGAGCATGAGGTCGAAGGTACTACCCATAAGGTATTGGTCTAAAATTTATCATCTGCCAAACAAGGTTCTAGAGGTTCCCAGAATCTACATCCTTCCTTCGGATATTACAAACTTCCCGATTAACTTGGTAATTAGTAATATTCTTAAGAAAAACTCGTCCGAGCGTAGTATCACGTGACAACTATTTCCGAATTACTCCATCATAGCTTCCGCACTACACCTAAAAGGCCAAGATGGGTATGGTATTCTACGGTCCTCAATTTCAGCAGGCTCCCAGGTCGAAAGTAGTACGTCTTCCCGATTACTCGGTAAATGACCCTACAGTCAAAGGGGCCTCCACTGAGTGGGGGATCTCATGCCTCCTTCTTTGGGATTACTCCCTCAAAGTTAACATGACTATACCGCCTATCCTATCTTAAAGTTTTCCCAAGTCCGGGTACAGGACTTATAAGTAATCACAAAGCATCCTAAAAACCAGGAAAATCCAGATAAACAAATATACAACATATAACACATAAACAACAATAGCATATACACAAATATAAACAAGGATATGCTTAACCCACTTAGGGATGGACCAGCAAGAGGTCAATCTTTCCTCAGTGAAGTCACCATTTTTTTGTAGTGGTAGAAATGTTTGTCTAAGCTATTGGATTGACTAGACTTATACAGATCAAAATAAAATTCGCCACCGCGCTTTATTGTTTCCAACGAAATGGGAAAAGAGCGAATAACCCAAAGAGGGGGGAAAGATTCAAGGTAAGGGGTTTGGTTATGCAAAGGGAAGGTATTAGCACCCTAAACATCTACGGTACTCCGCAGGAACCTCTTTGTAAAATCTGTATGGCTATAAAAATGTTGTATAAAAATAGATGGTGGAGGTGAGAAAAGAAATATTTTTATAATTTTTGCACCCGCCGCGGTTGCGAACCTTTAGTGCCTACGTACCAACTTTTGTGCAATAGGGGATCAAGGTACACATAGTTCCTCTTTTAAGGATTTTAAAACACAAGTGTGTTGGTTGATTTTAAGAGATAATACATTATCGTCATTGTCCTTATGGAAAACATACTTACTACCCACAATCATGAGAAAGGAGAATTTGCATCATCTCAAAGTGGAAGATATGACTTGGATTTTAAAATCTACAATACCTTACTCAACACCCAAGTGGAAAATATCTCACTTCACTACATATCATAGAAGTATAATTGTTTGCATCACTACAAGGATTGACAAGAGTCGAATCTTTTGAGAAAAGTTTAAGATGAAAGCCAAGATGGAAAAATGGTTTGAATGAGATTGATTGATTTTTAGTCTTCTCACAAAAAAATCAAAGTATTATTAAGTTTATTGAAGTTTATTTATGAAAATGTTTGAAAATGCATGAACCTAAGTCCAAGTTTATTATGAAAGTGGTTCAAGTTTAAAACAAGAAGAGTTTTCAAAAGGGGGAGAAGACTTTTGAAATTAAAGAAGATGGGAGGAGAAGAAGAGGCTATCCTAAAGCATAAGGTAAAAGCTAGGGATAAGAACCATCTAACCAACAAAAAGCCAATACTTGACATTATGAGCCAACATAGAATTCCCATTATTTTGATTGAAACCAAGAAAGCAAAGATACTAGACCTCTTGAGAGAACCAAACTTCAAGTGTATTAAGTCTTCACAAAAATTGGGCAGAGTAACGGCTGTATACGGGTGAATTCCAGATTACAAACAAAGAGTGCAATCACAATAACCTGCACACAAAACAAACAAACAACCCAATGTCTTGAGGTAAGCCTCAAGAGCTCCATACAAAATAATCAGATAAGGTCACAAGGTCTCCAATCATAGGCCAAGGTTTCTAATCCTAAGTCCAAAAAGTCCAATGTTCCCTAATGCCAATGATAGTAACCAAATAGTCCAAGTATCATTAAAGATTTTTAGGGTTTATGTTGATTATTAGGTGTTTTGAAAAAGAAAAGTAAAGCTCAAGTGAGCAAAAATAAAAATGACAAGAAAGTAAACACTCAAATGAGAAAAGATCAAAATGGCATGAAATGTAAATGCTAAAAGTAAATAGTGCATAAAAATAAAGGGGCATATAATAAAAATAAAGGACAAAGTCAATTATTAGTGATTAGTGGTTAGTTGGATGATCATCTTGAAACTTGCATTTGGAACTCATTAGAGGATTGGTAGAACCAAAGCCTCCACACAACAAGTTGCATTTGCTTTTTGTCAAGTATATCATCCATTTGGAATCCTCATGAGTACCATTTAATGATCAACACTGTTTAAGTGATCCACGTTGACCAAAGGTGTTGTAGATCCATTAGAGGATTGGTAGAACCAAATCCTCCACACAATGAATCTCAAGGTTATTGGATAAAAGAGATCAAATTAACATACTTGGGCTTCCAACATAAGTTTGGGCCAAAAATGATCAAAGTGTCAGGATGACATCCGTCTTTGGATTGTACCTGAACCGTTTCTAGAAGATGATCTGAATAAGTATCAAGATAACATTCATCTCTGGATCGTACCTGAACTGTTGCTAGAAGAGAATCCACTTTATTTAAAATGTTTCCGCTGGGAATTCTTGTTTTGTTGTTTTGAGAAGAAATTCGTTGGGGAAGGGAAACTCCATAATCCACTTGGGGATTTTGTGAGATCCCGCTGGGGAATCCTGAAAAGCTAGGCGACTTCACTGGGGAATTCTTAGATGTTGGAGCAGTAATTGGAGATTCTTGCTCTGCTGTGGGTATGATAACACCTAACATCAATAGGCTACATGCTAAGAATATGGCAATGACCTTGTAGTAGAATGCCCCTGCCTCAGTACCTGCTGGAGAAGGTATCTGCTGGGATTCTGTGGATGGCTTGAATGTTATCCCAATTCTTGGAGTCTCGAGTAGATGTTGATCACGGTGATAAGTCTTTTACCGATAGACCAGTGACGATATGATGCGACGTAGTCATATGCTTTAATCCCTAACTTTTTCTTGGACTATCCTTTCAGATTTTCAGTCCATCGGGATATCCTTTTTTGCCCAAGCCGCCTTTTCAGGTTTTCGACTTGCCGAGTGTACAATTTTTTTTCTTTCATATGTATATCCCTAATTTTTGCCCGAACCCTTTTGGTTCCCGGGATGCCCTTATTTTTGCCTAGGCCAGTCAACCTAGCGGGTCTTTGTTTATGCATAGTTTTTTCTGAATATGTCCACGTTCACTGGGTACGGAGAATTGTCACTGTCCATAGTAGTAAGTGTTGTCACACTGCCAAAAGGTATTTTTTTGATCGTAAAGGATTTATTGCTGGAATTCATGTCCAATGCCCCAAGTGATTCAAATGGAGATCTGCCCCTGGCTATTTGGCATTTTTGAGAGATTCCTTGAACTTTGACTTGACTTCCCCAGATCAGCTGGACACTATACTATGCCCTTTTATTATGAAAGGCCTATCAATGGAATGTCTTTCCATCTGAGGTGATTCTGTCCACTGAGAGGATTTCTGTTCATCGAATATCCGTCGTGTGAATTTCTCTGTTGTTGAACAAATAGTCATATGCAAACAATGGTATTTTAAGATTACAAAGCTTATGTCTGTCTTGAATTTTGAAAATTCATTTTTTAGTAAAACAAGCAAGTTTTGTAAGAGTGTGATATCATCTCAGGATTTATAGTGAATCCTACAGGAGTCAGGATACCTTTTACAACAGTATGCTTTCAAACTAACCCATGCTTCAGCTAATACTTTTAAGGGTTATAACGTGGCCTGGTTCACGGTTTAAGAAACAAAGGATAAAGGCTCAAATTTTATTTGTACCCAACCTGTTCTTCGTGATGTTCTTCAATCCTATGCTCATCTAATTGTGCGTTTAGATCCCAATTGAGTATGGAATCTTTGCTCTGGTACTTGGTGATGATTCAGGAATTGAACGTTCGTTTGAGAAGGCAGTAATTTTGGTAACCTTTTCTTTTTTTTATTGAGGATTTGTAGGACCTCTTTTTTTGATTTTGTTATTACTGCTTTGGCCTGAACCGCTTCTTTTGTGTTTACAGTCAGCGAGATGCCCCAGTTTTTCATTAAGTCTCCGTCATAGGTTTTGACTTAGCGGGCTTTTCTTTTGAGAGACAATGACTGCATGCCTTGACGATTATGTGGAACCATCACCATATTTTCGAAGGAAGTATGATAGTGGAAGATTGTGACTGAATGCACATCTGAATTAACTGAGAAAACTACCCTGCCCTAGGTTATGATTAAGGGTTTTAATTTGTGCGAAAATGAAAACTCCTGCTTCTTAGGCTCAAAGGGGTTGACTAGGGATTATCTTCCTTATAACTTCACTGTTTAGGATTTAAAACAACACCTATACATCGTCAGCAGCGTCTGTTCAAAAGCATACTGTAGAGATTATGGTATTGTTTTCCTCATCCTTCCTCTAAAGACTTAAAGCTTTTAATCGAGAGTTGAATATCACAAAAAGGAAGTAAAAACACAGTTTGAATACAATGAATACGAATGAAATGATTCAAGAAAAACATATGTAATGCATTGATAAAATAACAAAGTTTGACATGAAACAAATGTTCGAACAATCAAAAGAAATTACAAATTGATAATTCTAGATGAATATAAAGCCTCTTTTTCTTGGCTTGTCACTTAAGATGGTGTGCCTTTGAGGAATGGCAGAAGAATTCCAATTGACCATCTTCTGCGAATTCCAACACTCCTTCATCTATCAGGTCTTTAATCTTATATTTCAACGTCCAACAGTTATCAGTATCATGCCCAGACTATTGGAATGGTAGGCACATATTGCATCAGGATTGTAGTTAGGGGAAGGAGTTTTGGGGTTTGGATGAGGTCTTATCAACGTAACCAAATTCATCCTCAACATATGCTGCAATGCCTGAGACAATGGCATGTTGATTTTAGTAAATTGCCTCTTGGGCTTGTTTTACCTTTGCTGATTACCCCGTTGTGGTTGGCAAGGTCGTTGTTGGACCCTTGGCGTAGCAACCGTATTGAAAGGTGTTTCTTCAACCAAATCCTCTTGTTTCAACTGAGGCTGATTAAAGACTCGATCCCCAATTGTCATTGTTTACTCCATATGATTGCATCCATCTTGATGAAACTTGTTGACTAGGGCTCTCAGCTCTTCTTGTCCCTGAGCTAAGTTTTGGATAAGAGCCATTTGACTGATCATCTGGATTCTCATCCCTTCCGTCCCAGCTTGTAATTATTCCAACCGATCATCCTTGTTGTTGTCAGGATTTTTCTTGGTCATAGTCCCAGCGAGGAGTACTTTCAACTCTTCTTGCCCCCTTGGATAGGTTGAGGAACATTTCCATGAACTTAACTTCTTGAGGTTGGAAATTTCTGTCATTCTGCTTGAAAGCCATTTTCCATGCTGAAATAAACAGCGAGAACATGAGAGACCTGTACTGGAAGACTTGTTATGTAATCACATGCATGATGTCTAAATGTTTTCAAGGATCTCGTAGGGTAAACAAGAAAATATCATAAGTTTAATTTTGCAGCTTTGATTGAAGAACTTCGTATCGTTGAAGGTCCTTCTATGAGAGTCAAGCTCAACATGTCGAGTGGGTCATAGCCCCTGACTCAAGTTTTCATGTTTTGATCTTTTGACGACATTGGCTAGAGGAAAATAAATCCCCTTGCCCCTTGATAGACGTCTGGTTCATCATCACCTGCACCACAAGCCCTTGAGATCCTTGAAATGGTTAAGGAAATGCTATGGTATGATTCTATGTTGTGTATGCTATGCATTAAGCAAAAGTGTAAGGTGATGAAGACAAGTATGTCTTGCAGAAATTCCAAGTTATTGGATAATGACTATAAACAAGTCCTGCACGAAGTACAAACAAAACCATGCAATGAGTTTAATTTGTAAGATAATGAAAGCAAGCAAGTCACACAAGTAGCCTTAGGTTCAAGATTTCATGGAGTTTACAGGTAAGTATCCTCTTGATGTATAGTTGGTTTAACTTGCCCTATAAATAGTAATCGGGTTCTAGGGAATCTCAAAATCACTGATTTTTCCCACAAGTTTCGTTCCGATCGACAACTGACTTGCCACTAAACACAACTTGGGAGTCAAATATCAATGAGTGTAGTATCGAGTATCAACAAAGTTAGGACTACACCAAAGACGGCTATCTCACTACTTCCTAATAGCCAAGTCGTTCAATTAAAGGTTCTAAGGTCAGTTGATGCTTCATGACACCATGCATCGGCCCCGTATTCTCCTTGACTACTCAAGGGCTACCAGTACCAACCAAAGTGTCACACCAACGTAGCTATCGCTTCAACCGTGTCGTTATATCCCGCACAACCCCCACGATCTATTTCTACTTACCTAAAAGGTGCCCCAGATCCGAGTGTAGGATCTATAGTAACAACCCAAACAAACCCTCCAAGGATAAAGCATACAAAGCAATCAATTAAACAATTTTAAAATGAACTAACTCTAAGGTAACCCCACTTTTTATAAGTCCCCAGCAGAGTCGCCAGTTCTATGATATGGTGGCTGAACCGACTGTTTATACTATTTTTGCATTTCTATTTGCAAATGTTGTGGTAAGCAAGAGTCGCCACCGACTTTTCTTTTATCCAAATTAAGGAAAGGGTGAAAAGAACAGAAAAAGACCTTTTCGATAATTTTCTGAGTAAGGGGGTAGATTATGGAAAGGGAAGGTGTTAGCACCCTTTCCATTTGTAGTTATCTACGGGCTCTTAGATGCTAGCTCATGTTTTGAAAATTGCTTGTGCTTTGTATGTTTCGAAAAATGTTTTGAAATGCCTTAGTGCGGTGATTCGCTTTGTGATAACTCTTGTATCAGTCCTCAAAAGTGTTGACAAAGCAAATGTTTTTAAAAGTTGTTTTTGAAATGTGTAAGTGCAAATAGTTTATTTTGAGCATAGCATCTAACAGTTATCTAATTTTACTTAAAAATGTTGTTCTTTTCCTCCTGTTCTTTAGACAGTGCTATCCCACTATTAGTGAGTAGGTAGCCCTACCGTTGGATGTATGAGGGACATTCGAAGGGACATTTTTATAGTCATAAAGGAAACTGGGTAAGAAGATTTAGTAACTAGCCTAGGGTTCTAAGATCATATTTTTACCGAGGCAACTTCTAGAGGGTCATCGAGGGACTTATGATCTTTTTGAACCAGAAGGTAGCCACTAAAACCTCTAACGTTTCGAGAGTTGTGACTGTTTCCGAAGGCAACCGAAGTGGGGTACCCTAGAGGTGCGCATATGCAATTGTGTTTGGTTCAATTATTTATCTTGTGCATTTAGGGTTTGCTAACATTTGCTTTCATTCTTGTCATGCAATCCTAGTTACTAGCAGTTACTGAAAAATGAAAAATACGAAAATATAACCCTACGCTATTACTAGGCTTCGGGGAGGGGCATTTATAATGTACAAAACTCGGGGGAAGAAAAATAAGGAAAGCGGTAAAAATCTTAATTAGTCTATTACAACCAGTATACAGGTACATTAATGTAAAAATGCGAGAATAAATAACGCGCGAAAGATAAAGACGTTTAAAGCCTAAAGCAAATCTAAATAAAATAAGAAAATCTTTTTTTGTTTATTTTAAATTATTTTAATAAAATAATTAAGTGAAATTAACCTAAAATTTAATTAGAAAACAAGATTAACTAAAAGAAATCTAAGTTTTTGTTGTTTTTATTACGAAAAGAAAATAATTAAAGCTAAATCAAGTCCTAAGTTCTAATTTATTTTAAATTAAATAAAATAGCTAAAATATTTATTTAATTTATTTACAAAATTAGTTTAATTAAAAAAATATTAACTTCATATTTTTTGTGATTTTGGTTTTAATGTTAATAAAACATGAGGCAAGAAAATAAAAGAAATACGTAAAAACAAAAAAAAAAGAAAATGATGTAGAGGCTTTTTTTTTCCGATCCAGAGGAGTAACAATATTTCGATCCTGAGAAAGATATGGTTCTTTCGACTCAGGAAGAGAAAATGTCTTCTTCGATCCAGGGAAGGAAGATGTCTTCTTCGACCCGGGCGAGGAAGTTATTCCTTTCGATCTGGGGAAGGAAGGGATTCTCAACCTAGACCTGCAAGACAAATATTAGCAAAAAATATGACCTGGGTGTCAAACCCAGGTCCTTCGATCCTGCGCGCATTGGTTTATTTAGGCCAGATCTGCAATATGGGCGTTGGAGAAAAAGGAAAACAAAATGTGGACCTGGAGTTGAACGCATGAGCTTAGCACTGAATACGAATCAACAGAGTTACATGATATCCTGAGCGTGAATCAAAGAGTGAACATACATTAATACATTATGAAATCATAAACATGAATTTGAAAGTTTACCAATGATGAGAGGCTTCGATTTGGCATTTCTGGGCGTTTGTTGGCTAGTGTTTGGGAACGCTCCCTGCAGACTTCAGGGAGTCATTGGGAACGTTGCTAAAAGTTCCTTCGATTGGGGTTACTTATGAGAATTTTGATGGCTTTAGTATGAATTATGAGGAAACGTGTGCATGTATTTCTTTCTTGTGTGTATGTCTCCTTAGCCCCCTTTTTGAGCTTGCTAGTGTGCTCCTTATATAGAGGGGATGGAGGGGACAATAGGGAAAAGTAATAAATAGCCATTAAGTTGGTGTTTTAAGGCCATAAATATCACTTTGAAACTTTGCCAAAGACATGGCTTCTTATCCCTTTTTGAATTTTCTATGAACTTGGACACATTTGACTTTCGAATGCCCTCCTTCGAATGACTTTGATTGTCTCCTTCGAATGGCCTAGAGTCTTGATTCGAAGTGTTCAGAAACCTCTCTATTAGAGCTTCTTCGATCATTCAGCTTCTTCATTGATTACTTGATCTTGTTCTGATATGCCAATCGAAGGACATTTGTTAATCATGCCTTCGAAGTACCCCTTATCCTTTCTCTTCGATTGGGCCAGAATTGTCTCCTTCGAATGGCTCAAGTCTTATCATTCGAGCCTCTTTGATTGAGCTCCTACTCAGCTATCCCTAACGAAAACTCTTTCCAGGCTAATCGAAGCTTCCTTCAGTATGAATGCTTGCGCAGGAAACTTGAGTATGGCCATATATGGGATTTTGGGCCAGCCAACATTTTTGCATATTTCTCCTTTGTTTTAGCCAACTGGATCTAATCTTTGACCAAACCCCTTTCTTTTAGACAACACTAAGTGTCCTTCAAATGGGCCTTTAAATTTATTCTTCGAATGGATCATTTACGTGTCCTTCGAATGAATTTAGATTGGACCCATCTATTTGCCTTAGCTGTTTGATTCAGATACCCTCAAGTGAGAACTTCATTCTCTCAATTGAAGCCTTCTTCGCCACTTCCTTTGAATGCCATTGCATAGGAAGCCTGGGCCTTGACACATGTAGGACCAAGACTCATCATAAGATAAACTTGCATTCAGTGATTATGTGTCTCTTTTGAATGACCAGCAATATGTGTCCTTCGAATTGGATTTTGGGGTGCTCTTTCAAAGGGGTCATACTTGTGCGTCATAGTGCAGAAACTGTGTTTAGGGTTCATGGCTTTGAGAGCAAGCACAAAGGAAGTCTTTTCCTTATGCATTGAAGGCAATCATAGAAGAAACCTTTGCCTTTATGAATCCAAAGCAAGCATGAATGGGCTTTTGTCCTAGTGAATCGAAGGGAACTTGAAGAGGCCTTTAGCCTTGTGAATCGGAAGGAACTTGTAGAGGCCGTTAGCCTTGTGAATCAAAGGCAAGCCTGAAGTTTCCAATGCGCAGTCGAAGCCTTGTAATTTGAACGTGATCGAAGGGGGACCCAACGCCCACTCGAAGCTTGTTAATCAGACCTGCATCGAAGAATGCCAAATTCCTAATCAAAGATTTGAAACAAACTTTCTCGAAGGATTTTTATGCCCAATTGAAGCTTGTCAGGATTCCAAATGAAAGACACCTTGTTCATCTTCAAAAAATTTCATTTTCTTTAGGCCAGTGTTTGTAACCAACCGTGTAAGAAAAGATCTTGGAAAACATGAGAGGGAAAATTTTGGTGTACAACACTTGTGATTTTTGAATATGTGATCTTAGAGATCATTTTCTACTTACTTGTGTGTTATTCTACCCTATAAATATTTTCCCTCTTCATCTATCCCTTTCTTGTGCTTTACTCACCTTTATGTACATGTTAGGGTTTGTTTTTGACCTAGTTTTGCCTTAACCTTTGACATTCTTAGTAAATGATCCTTAGGGTTTTTAGAAGTCTTTGATCTGTGCTATATCTAAGTATTTTCTTATTACTTCACTCTTACTTGACATGTCTTTCCATGTTCACTTGGTCACACACTTGTTCTCACTTCAATACACCATTTTGATGGATGCTAGTTTATTTGTTTTGGTGTTTGTACCATGTTTTCAATGATTATTTGAATCTATTCTTGACTATGAGGTATATGCTAAATGTATAACATGTCAATGTTTTCCTTCTATTATTCACATTACCACTTTCACCTCACATCATTGCTTGCTAGCATTGCATGAGGACATAAGTCCATTTAGGGTTCTTTAACCAACTTTTCTTGTATGATTTGATTGTGAATATTTCTTAAACTTGTTTATGTGATGATGATGAGTATTATATGTTTTTCACTTCTGACTTTTACACTATTTCATCTCTTTAACCTCACTTCACTTTCTTATACCATGCTTTGTTAGACACTTGACACATGAATGCTCTTATGCTAGTGTGCTTGCCTTTATGACTTTTCTCATGACCTTTAGATATTTTCCTCTTATGCAAGACCCTTATGAATGAATCTACATATCTCATTACTTATTTATGACATAGTGTTGCCTATCCATGATCTATCACTTACTTGTTGCCCAAGTCTTATCTTGATACTTGTTTGTGTCTTATCTCTTTTCACCATGTGAACTTGTTTTTATTAGGTGATGTTTGTTAATATGTAATTCCTTAATGATAGTTTGTGATATCTTAAACCATGTCTAGACTTAGGTATCTACCTCTTTTCTCATCTTTGCTTTCATTTTTTATCATGATGTGAAGTTTTGTCTTCTAATTGCACACTTGCACTTCTACTTGCCTAGTTAGGTAATAGTTCATTATTCTTGACCTTTGTTGCCATGATTATGATAGTCTAAGGTGTTTAACATGATAGGGTAATAATATATATGATATATTGATGTGCTTTTATGCTATGCCTTTTGATTTCTCATCTTTTCCTTCATGCTTCTTCTTCAATTCTTTAAGTTGGTTTGTGAGATCTCTATCTCTTTTGTGTTTTATCATCATGTCTTGTGTAATTGTTGATGTGTTATCATCTTACTTGGGTGATGTTTTGTCATCCCTACTTTATGTTTAGTCATCTTTTACATGATATTCCATGACTTCTTAAATGATGTTTTGTCATCTCTTATATTTTGTCATCTCTTACACGATGTTTTGTCATCTCTTACATGATGTTTTGTCATATCTTACATGATCATTTGTCATCCATGCTTGATTTTTTATCATCCTTCTCTTTTCTTTGAGACTTTATGTTTTGTCATCTCAATATGTGAATACTTGATGTTTTATTATCTTTTGCTTGATGTTCTATCATCTTTTTCTCATCATCTCTATCTTGATGTATTATCATTTTGTATGATGTTTTGCCATCTTCTCTTCCATTGGTTTAGGTTTCTACCTATATGATTGCCTTATAAACGTTTTGTAATCCTTCCTACTTCTTTGAGACATGTTGTTTTTCCATCTTAATGTGTGTTTGTGTGGTGTCTTATAACCTCCTCTCCTATCTTTGCTTGCTTCTTCTTTTGTATGCTCCCCATATGATCTTTAGTTTACTCTTCTCTAAGTTTGAACTAAATAGACCTTAGAATCTTTATCCATGCACAATAACATTAGGTAGATGCTTCCCTCCTATCCCAAATATAGGATCAATTGCATGATAACTTTAGGACTATTTTGATAGTCTCCCTTATACTTTTTCTTTCCTTTTTTTTTGCATCTCATTAAAACTAAAACCTCTTTTCTTTCAACTTCTCAAAAAACTTAATAATAAATGATGAGAATCACACTTCTACTAAGTATGGGAAATGATAAGTGGGTTTCTTCTCGGTCTTATTGTTCTTTCATTCTTAGTCTTTTGCGTGGTTCAAAAAAAGGGCCTGATTCGCTAGCATCGTCTATAAAAACATACAACAAACGGAAACTATTGAGCTGAACTACGATGCTCTGATTCCTTAAAAGAGATATGTAGGAAACTGGTCATGGGGCTCAATCGAGCAAAAATTTGTAAATATTTCTTTCTTTTCCCCGTGTTTTATTTTGCATGCATTCCCTCTTTGCATTTTCCCTTTTAGCATTAAGTTTTAGACTTATATTAGACTCACTCTTATAGATTTGAATAAACTTAAGTGGATCCTGTGGAGTACCACAAACGTGAGAGGTGCTAATACCTTCCCCTTGCGTAAACAACTTCGTTACCCTTTTCTCTTGGTCATGAGACCATGCTCCATTCCTTCCCTCAGGTTTACTCAGTGTTTCCTTTCCCTCTTTAAGGATAAATAACATTGATGACGACTCTTCTATCTATTTTCCTCCGTTTGCACTTCGGTGAAAATCCCTGACGCGATAGTTGTGAAATTCGAAGAAATGGACTTCTTGGAGCTTTAATGGAGTTTTTGAACAATTTGATAATTTGAGAGAGATTTATGGTGTTTTGGAGCTAGGAATTGGTTGTTATGAAGTGTAGAAATGATCTCTATTTATAGAGAACCATTAGGGTTTGGAGCTGATAAGCTTAAAGCATAATGGTTTTAAAACTTAGTGGAGAAGAAATCTTGAAATTCATGGTCCCAATGCTTAGTACAAGAGGGGTTGGGTGAAGTGAACTTGTTTTCCTTGATTCACGATGGAGTGTGATAATAAATAAGTAGAGGTATGGGCTCAAGTCATGCTTTATACAAAAAGCTTGCTTTTCAAGAATGGCAATGGCAACTTTCTTCAAAAATGGCAAGTTAAATGGATAATAGGTTGTATCACTTGGAAAAAGGATTGAAAGCTTATGTAGTATTATGAATTTTGATAGATTTAGAGGTACTATGGCCTGAAAATAAATATTTCATAGCATGGCTTGAAGATTGGATTATTAAACTATCTAAAAAATGACTTGTAATGCAACTTTGATCACCCAACTTCATAAATTCGTAAATCCTTGCTCAGACATGATAAATATATGCTATTGGAAATTTTGGAAAGCTTGAAACCACATATACAACTTTCATGTTGAACACTTTTCTTGAATCAATATGGATCATAGTGAAAAATGGCCATGAAGTTGAGATAAAAAACTGACCAAAACTTGTTTGATATTTTTTCTAAGCGTTGGTAGAAGTTCACATGCCCATGACTCTTAATTTGATAATTTTTTGGAGATCAACCCACATAGAAAAAGCTTCATAACTTTTCATTCCCTTGTGAAGTTAGGGTTATTTTGAGTACAAAACACTTGAAAATTTCGAAGTGTTTTAAAAGCCTTCATCTTTTAAGGTGTTAATGTTGTTGTGGCTTAATTATTGATTCTTCATATCACATACACTTTATATAATCTCTATTCTTTAATTGTTAAAATCATGTTTCAAATTTTGTGAAGGTTATGTGTTTGTCAAAACTCCAAAGAAAGGTAAATATTGAATGATGTTGTGCTAGGCTTGCAACTTTCATATGTTGATTGAACATTTTTTTTGTTAATTATGAAAAGAGTTGGAGTTGGTTGAATTTATGAGGTTAAGTTGAATTTGGGAAATTCATGTTGTTTTATAAGTGTTGCTCACATAATCTCATGAGTTGAATTTTCACTATAATTTGAATTGAAGAATAGGCCAAAAAAAGATGTTTGAGTCTAATTGTTTGAAAATGCTTATTTCTTTAATTCAATTAATGGAGTTTTTGTTGAGGTTTTGATGTGGCTATATTCTTCAAACTCAACCAATGCCAATGCCAATACTTTTGATAATTAAATAGAAGTCACGTGTTAATGTCAAGTCTTGATATGCATCAAAAGTGTGAAATTAACATATGAGCTCTTGGTTTTTAAAAGTTTGGAAGTGGTACTTTTATGTCAATCTCGCAGATACATTTTCCTTTATCAATTCCAACTTAATTGTTTGTGTTAATATCTACCTTGAGAATATTAAAGTCATGATTTTCAAGTCCTTTATCAATTTCATGGCTTATTTCTTTTGACAGTCGATGATGTCACTCAATTAGAATTGAGATAACGACTTTGATCTTTCCATGCTCTTTTAGGAATTTATCATTTTCCTTTGTTAATGATCGACGATGTCACTCAATTAGAATTAAGATAACAAATTTTATCTTTGCATGTTCCCTATAGGATAATTATCTTCACACTTAGGTTTTTGGTATGCTAACTTAGGTAAGGATTTCCCTTGTGTTCTCTCTTGAGCTTGTTGATTGCTTGTTTGCTTTTCATCCTTGTATATTCCATGTTCCCTTAGGTTTTGAACCTTTGTATGCTCCCTTAGGATTCACTTATTTCATTTTCGATGCAAGTTAAACATTAGGATCATTATCCATGCATGCTAACATAGGTAGAGATTCCCCTTTCAAACTCAACCTTAGGACCATCATTGTATGATAGCATTAGGGATAGAGCTAGATAATATTCCTTAGATGTTTTATTTCCCTTTGCATCCTTAAAACTACAACTTTTTTTCTTGGCAAATGGATAAAATATATAACAACTTTCAAATCATTTTTCAAGGTAAAAAAAATCAACCAATGCAAACTCTTTTTCGCCTTGGGCCTTTTCTTTCAAACTTTTCAAAAAGAACATGTTAATTCACTCATGTGCTGACGCGTGAGCCTCCAAAGGTTGAGCTGCTGCAGAAGGCAAAATTGATATTGTTCATTAAAAAACATACAACAAACCAAAACATGTGAGCCGAACTATGATGCTCGGATTCCTTAAAAAGGATACATATGCATCTGGTTATTGGGCTCAGCCGAGCGAAAATTTGTAAATATTTCCTTCTTTTCCCTGTGTTTTCTTTTGCATGCATTCCCTCTTTGCGTTTTCTTTTAGCTCGTAAGATTTAGATTTAAACACAACCTTTAATTAGAACAAGAAGAGTGGACACCATAGAGTACTACGGGCGTGTGGAGTGCTAATACCTTCCCCTCGCATAACAGACTCCCTTACCCGTATCTCTCGGTCGTTTGATTGTGATTTCACCCATCTCATGTTTGCTCGATGTTTAACTTTCCCTTCATGTGGGATAAAAAACTTTCGATGGCGAATTCATTGATTTCATCTCGATGATTTGTTCAGCCGGTTGTTTCAGCTGGCGACTTCACTGGGGAGAAGGTGACCAATTGCTGGTCCATCCTAGAATCGTTTCTAGATCTTGTTTTCTTTTCTTTGGGTGTTTGTTTTTATGCTTTTAGTTTAATCATTTGTACATGATTATTTGAGCATATGTATGCATCACATTTTATTGCTTTCCATATACTATTATCTGTTGTACTGGATCTATACTTCTTGTTGGGTGGGTGTTACCATGAGGTAAAAGGCCCAGTAGCCTTGTCGGAATGGTGCATAATAGGAACACTAGGAATAGAGCGGAGCATGACTACTACTGGACCCAGGTCCATACTAGCATGGTCATGTGGTCTGCGCTTGGTTGAGGTTCAAATGCGTTGCTATTGTCATGCATGTCTGTTGTAGTGACAATGGTATTATCAAGCGGACTCATGATTCCAAGTCGCCTTTGCCTACCATGACCTAGTTTTTACCCGTGAGTGGGGAGGGATTATTATTAAAGGTAGTGTTGGTGACTCTGTTTTGTTGATGATCTGTTATGTTGGTGACTCTGGTTCTAATGGTTACTTTTGTTGATGAGTGTTTTGTTTCGTTCCTTGGTTGATGTTCCATTTTGATCCCGGTGTTATCAGCCTATTCAGAGACAGTACAATGGATATATGTATCATGGAAGTATTAATCCCATGGCTACTTGCACTTTCATCATGGAATATTTATTTTTCAAAAGTAATGTCAGAAAAAATATATACTAATCTTGCATATGCATGTCCATTCCAGGGTGTTCCACAGAGTTACTGTCTCCGTCAGTGATGTCTAGCAACAGTGATGTTCTCGGGAAGACCAGAAGAGATAATTTCATTTATCAATTTCTCCAGAGTTCTTGGCCTTCTTTGAAGAGTTTGAAGGATCACCTAGTCTATCCCAATTCAGAGGTTTTTAGTGCAAAATATGGAAACATTTTAACTCTGTTAGATGTTTAGGTAGATAATGGAGCTATTCAGACACAACTTCAATTTTACGACCCAGAGTTATGTTGTTTCACTTTCCAGCACTATCAGACCGCTTCGACCTTGGAAGAATATTCACACCTGCTCAATATTAGAATCACCAGTCAAATGTCGTTTGTCAGTGTGCCTGCTGAGCCAAATCTTGAAGCTATCGCTAAGGCTCTTTATTTGAGTGTTAGTGATGTGAAAAATAAGTGGAGGAAGATTTATGGCTTACCTTTGGATTTGTTGGTAAGAAAATCCAAGGAAATGGCTAGAGATGGTACTTGGTGCGCATTTTCAACGCGTTATTGGCTGCTGCCGTTTATGGCATAATTTTGTTTCCTAATATTGACGAATGGGTTGACTTGACTGCTTTGTGCATTTTTATGAAGAAAAATCCAATACCAACCCAATTGGCAGATACCTATTATACCATTCATTACAGGCATAAGAAGAAGGGTTATGTTGTATGTTGTACTCTGATGCTTTACAAATGGTTCTTGTCTCTACTGCCTATGAAAGGACCTTTCATGGACCTGAAGGATACTCATGATTAGGCGCCAAGGTTGATGGCACTCACTTCTTTTGATATTTAATGGTACCGACTGAGAGTCAATAGTAATGAGGTGATTACCCGATGTGGTGGTTTCCTGAATGTCCTGCTCATGGGAACACAATGGATGATTAATTACAAACCTGTTCTTGCTTTACGACAATTGGGGTATGCTATGCACGGCCCACCTGAAGCCAGAAGGGTATCAGAGACCGTTTATTGCAAGAAAGGTGAAGACCTTGAGATGTTGAAGACGGTAGAAGCCGTCTGGAAAAAATTTGTTAAAGAGGGCCAAATTCCCTTTGGAAAGAAGGAATTGGTAGCTTACAAGCCATATGTTAAATGGGTTGCTAAGAGAGTTGAGACTCTTCTTCTACCTTTTCTGAAGAAAGATTCGTTGTATTCGCAGCCCACCAAACTGCAGAAGGATGTACTAAAAATCTTTATTACCAATTGGAGAAGTAGAACTATAATCTCCGTGTTGATCTAGAGGAAAAAGACATGGAATTGTATTATATCATGACTAAAAAACAAGAATTGTTTCGCAAATTCAAAAAAAGTGGCGAAGCAACAAGTACCTCTACTGGTGTTAAAGCTAGGAAAAGAGCCCGAACTGATGACAAACTCGAATTTCCTTTTGAAACCAAGAGGAAAGCTCTCGTTAGATCTGAAAAAGAAGGTTCAAAAACAAGATGAAGATTATTAGAAGCTTCTGACTTCCAAGAATGAAGAAGAAGCCAAGCTCATTACTGAAAGCAGAGAGTTGAAGCATCAACTTTGGTCTAAGGATCTTCAGTATAAGAAGGAAGTCAATCAGAGGTATACAACGAAAATTCTACTTAGAGGAAGATATATTCACATCGAGCGACTCAACAAAGAGGTTGAAAATCTCAAGATTCAAGTTGGAAACAATAGTGAAGCGCACACATCTGCCAAAAGTGAAGAGTATATTGATTTGTTGGCTTGATTCTGTAGCTTAGAGATCATGATGGGCAAGAAGGACAAGGTAATTCAGAGCCTAGTCCTGAAGTCTGATGCGGATGAGACAAAGCAGCTTGTGAAGGAAACCAGGGCCTGGAGTATGGAACACTTGGAGAATGGTCCTTTTCACTCTTTAGACCTAGGAGATTGATTGTTGTACTTTCTTTCCTGTTATTTCGATTACCACCAGTCTTGTTGGATGGAATCACTTATTTTGTGCTTTCACAACTCTTATGTACTAAACTCCGACGAGATCCTCACTGTTTATGTTATTTTATGAGAAATGTTTGGATATCTTTTCTTGGTGTGTTTGCCTATTATCATGTTGCTTGATTTCTTTTGACGGTTGACTAAAATTGTTTCAAAACCTGGAATGGACAATCATTCCATGCATCATACATATCATGACATATCATGCATTATAAGTTTTTTTGGCCGAAGTTCTTATCTTTTTTCTGCTTTTATTTAGTAGGGATTGCAAATCCAGCCTCCCACCACTATTCTACTAGAAGAAACTTTCCACACCTGATGGAACAGGTACAAGCAGAACTCGCTGAAGTGAGGGCGCAGATGGCCACTCAAATGACCCAGTTCATGGAGATGTTTAACCACCCAACCAGAGGTAACGTGGAACAACTTCGTGAGGAATTATCTGAGATAAAGGTTCATATGGGGCTACTTATGGTAGACATGCAAGCTATGGCTCATCGTCAGGAACTTCTACACGAGGAAAACATTCAGTTGAAAACTCAGATGAGTTTGGTTATGGAAGAGCAGAAATAGAAAGGCAATCATGCACCTACGACTGCAACTAAAACTATTTCTTCTCCTCATCCTTTGGGACTTGCTGCAACTGAATCTATTTCCTCTCTTATTCTTGTGGGACCTCTTTCAAATCAGGTTCTGGAATCTTCTCCACCACACGAGATTCCTAAACTTTCCCGTCAGCAGCCAATTTCTTCTCCCCGGATCAAGTCAAGGGGTAAGGTTTATACACAAAGACGGGAAGACCAGAAGGAACAATTTGATCCAATCCCAATGCTTTATGCTTACTTTTTGCCATGCTTGCTTAAGTTTCAGTTGACTAAACTTCGTACTACAAAACCATCTGTGAATTTCCCTCATAATAAGGATGTCGATGTTCGATGTGATTTTCATTTTGGAATTACTGGTCATAATACTGAAACAAGTAAGACTTTGAAGCATATGGTCCAGGATTTTCTTGAATTAGGGGCATTCGTGTTCACTCCCGACGGTTTAAACATTCGTGTCAATTATATCCCAACCGCAGCAAAGAAAGTGGTAACTTCTTCTCATTCTTGAGGTTCCACTTTTCTTCTCATGTCGCCTAAATCACAATCATGGATAGGTCATAAGAAAAAAATGCTAGGTCAAAACGGATATCACCCCTATGCTCCTCCGGGTCAATAGAGGATAAGGGAGCCACCAAGAAAGTTTGACCCGATGCCTTACGACCAATTGCTGACTCGCTTGCTTGAACTTCAGCTGGTCGAGTTGAAAGAGCTTCCTCCTACCATGTCACGGATTCCTGAAGGATGTAAAAGGAATGTATGTGAATATCACTCTAGGGCATCTAGCTATTCAATTGAGCATTATTGGGCATTCAAAAATAAAGTTTAAGACTTGATTGACTCAAAGACTATTGTGTTCACACCAGAAAAGGATGGAAATCCTATGCTCAAGTAAGCATCAAGACTGCAGTGCATCTTCTGAATCAACAAGTCCAGACGGATTTCAAGTCTCCTCTACGATGTCAATCTTTTGTTCTTTACTGCATTTTCATTTGTATCTTGCTTAATTGTTTAAACATTCTCTGCACGTAGAAAATTGTTTGTTTTTGAATGTTAATCTTAATACAGTGATTATGTTTGCCTTTAAGTAATCCATTCGTTTTTACTCATCCATTTGTTGTCACTCTTTAATTTTTTTGCTTTCATATTGATGCTAAGTTTTATCAAAGTCTTTTTCCTAGGAAAAGATTGGAGGAAGGATGACGATAATGAAAGAACGAGAAAACCTCTAGTTGCATGCTTTTGAATAAAACCCTGTTGATGATGTACATGCATTGTTTCAAATCCCCAAACACTAAATATATAAGGGAGTGAAACCCTCGGTAACCCTTTTGAGACTTGAAGCAAGAGTTTCTTTTCTCTTAAAAAAACCTTATTTTTAAACCAAGGGGCGGGTAGTGTTTATTTAATTTGATTGAGCATTCAAAATTCATCAAGAGTGCGTATCTGAGGATCAACCACAATGGGTGTTATCCTTCAAAAGGTTGAGGAAAGCCTAAACCACAATGGTTAACCTTCACATATCAGGAGGTCAACATATGATGGCACAACAATGTTTATCCCTCATCGATCATGGAGTGAGGCAGTCACAATTACTTTCAATAAATCGAAGGCGACTCAGGATCACACGGATTGTTCACAAGAGAGAATAAAAAAAGGGAGAGAAAAGAGAGAAAGCCCACTAAGTGAAATAAAAAAAAAACGACTTAGGAAAAAAAGAAATAAAGAGAGAATAGGATATTGCAAATTGAAGGACATGGTTGTGTGATCAGATACCAAAGCCAAAAGTGAGTGACTGCCATGTCCAAAAAACTTCGTGTTGGTTCCCTAACCGTTTCAATTCCTTTTGAGAGATGAATGCTCGTGTCAAGTTAGTTGAACTTAGGAATGGAGAACATCATGAAGAAGGGGCGGGGCACTAAATAATTTTGAGCCTTAAAATCTGCTTTTCTAAAACCGTGAACCGGGCCACGTTACAATCCTTAAAAGTCCTAACTGAAGCAGGATTTAGTTTGAAGATATACTGCAACAAGATAGCATTAAATAACTCCCAAAAGATGTGTTAAATATCTATGGTGGTATCTTATGCCTACACTATCTTTCTTACAAAAAGATTTTCAAAAGTTGCACTCTAGCTAGTGATTCATTCACAACAGAGTTATGACATCATTTTAATCAAATTTTCAAACTTTAAGGATTTCATAATTGTTGCATTAGAATTTTTGTTCTCATAATAAACATTCTTCTGCATGCAAAACATCTGCTTGACATCAAAAGAGTTTACACAATGTACATCAGTGAACGACTTAATCTTATCAAAGAAGAGAAACTTGATCACTCTATTGAGTCAAAAGCCGACTGTTTCACGAGAAGTGATAACATCAAGAGGCATGGCTCCTAAAGATTCCTTTGAGAATTTTGCAAAATAGGGCGATCAAGTCGTGACTCGATCTCTCAAAATTTCTCCAGTCTGGGGAAGTTATGTCAAGATTCGAAGAATCTCTCAAAGTACCGAGTAATCAGGGTCTGTTACCCAAGTACCGTTGAAGTCACTTCCAACTCTGTTTAGTAATGGGCAATGCTCTGAATAATATAACACTGGGACAGGTTATCTTGATGGTATAGGTCTCAGGAAGTCCTCTAGAGGAAAATTTATCCAAAGGCCCTACATACTGGGGCAAGGTGTGATACGGTGGGAGAACTAACTTGAAGGTTTTACATTTTATCGCAAATGTTGCGGTTAGGATGAGTCGCCACCGACTTTTCTTTTATCCAAAAGGAAAGGTGAAAAAGCACAGGAAAGACCTTTGATATTATTTCTTGAGTTCGGGGGGTAGATTATGAAAAGGGAAGGTATTAGCATCCTTTTCATCCATGGTTTTCCATGGGCTCTTATTTACTTGCTAGATCACTTGCTTTTGTTTGAAATTCTACTTTGTGTGGTTTTTGAAAGTATTTTGTAAAGAGGCCATTGTTTACGAAATCTTTGTAATGATTCTTGTTTGTAAGAATGTATACAAAGATGTTGATCTTTTGAAAATGTTTTCAAGTTTGTAAGATGTTTGAAAGTCTAGGTGATTATTTTTAAAAATAGCAAGGATGTTAGTTTTGAAATGGAGCAAGTAATTAAGAGAAATCCACCTACTCAAATGTCTTTCTTGTTCATTTTCTTTTCCTTTGAAATTGTTGTCTTACCATTGATTTGGCAAGCAACCCTATCTTTGAATGTAAACGGGATGGACGTGGGTCATCGTATAACCATGATTAGTAATGTTGCAAGGTATCTTAGCATTCTTTTTGAGGGACTAAGATCATTTGAAAGGCAACTTAGATAGCGTCATCGAGGGACTATGATCTTGTATTTGCTCATTTTTGCTGAGATACCTCACATGCGTAATATGGACATTTTGGATAAGGAAACCAAGAGGGATAACCCTAGGGGTGTTTGTGTGCAAATGTATTGTTTTCATGCTTGTTTTTGTCTTGAATTAGGGTTTTCTAAGTGTTAATTTTAGTCTTTTCATACAAACCCTAATTACTAGCATTTGTTTATAAAAGCGATAAATTGCGGAATTTTAAAGTTACTACGCTATTACAACATTGGTGGGGAAGGGGGTATACAAATTCATGAATGGGGATTGCAAGAGTTTAAACCTAATTAGTCTATTACAACCATATTGAATTGATATCAATGTACAAGGAAATAAATAAATACAAAGTACAAAATGAATGAATGTTCAAAAAATGCAAAATGTAAAGAAAATGTATCTTTGTTTGATTTTTCATGAAAAAGGGATTTTGTCTTAGCATAAATAAATAAAGAAAATAATTAATTAAATTTGAATTTTATTAAGAAAATATTTTTGAATAAAACCCTAATTCTATTTAGTTGATAAAAAGAAAATAAGTTTAAGAAAAATGTATTTTTTTGCTATTTTTGTCTTGAAAATATTTATAACATTATAAGATATTTTTGGTCCTTTTTATATTAAAATAATATATTTAATGGGTGTAAAGAGAAAATAAATATTAACCTAGTTCTAATTTAATTTACAAGATTATTTAATAAAAATAAATAATATATAGTTAAATAAAAATATTTTGTGAGAAAAATAAAATAAAATAAGCCAAAATATAAATATATCATTTTTTGTATTTTTTATGATTTTTCAGTATTTAGGAAATATATTTAAGAAAATAAAAATAAAATAAAAAAGGAAATAAATAAATTTGGACCAAGGGTGCCAAAAGCCTGCAGGGGGTTAGTAAGCAAAAAAAAAAAAAGAGAGAATAGGCCAAACAAAGCCCAAGCGCCTGCCAAAAATCAGAAAATGCAAAAAAATGCAAAAGGGTACCATGGGGCTCGAACCCAGGTCCCAAAGGTTACAGGCGCGCGCTTCTACCACTGGGGTGGCTATACATCCGTTAATACAAACAAAACAATAAATATGTAAGGCAAAACGCGCCCTGAAGACTTCATCTTTAACCTCCAGCCAGACCATCTGTAACTTGCTCATTTCTCATTAAAAATAAAACTGTAAACATGAAACTTGTAGCAAATTTTCTCACGATTCCAGAAATGTAAAGTATTAAAACTATAAATCAAAGATAAGCATGAAATTTAATGGACTTAATCTGAACCCTAAAAATTTCAGAAATTTCAGTTTCAAAATTCTCTAAGCTCAAGCAAAATTAATGGAAACTATGGACATGGTTAGCTTCAGGGTAATGATATCTACATGTTTTATTCATAAATAAAGTATTGATGATGCTTGTATGACGAGTTCTGTGATACGGTGGCAGAATCGAGTGTTTGACGCTGGTTTGTGTTTTGTGTTTTGTGTTTGCAAAATGTGGCGGTAAGCAAGAGTTGCCACCGACTTTTATTTCATCCAATTGGAAAGGAAAAAAGTACAGAAAAAATCATTTTTCGAGATATTCTGAGTACGAAGGGTAGATTATAGAAAGGGAAAGAGTTAGCACACTTTATATCCATGGTTTTCCATGGGCTCTTAGGTACTTGCTCATTTTTCAAATTGCTTATGTGTGTGCTTTGTTTTTGAAAAGTTTGACTTCGTGATAACCCTTGTATTAGTCCTCAAAGGTGTGACAAAGTTGTTTTGAAAAATTTGTTTGAAAAGTGTAAGTGTGAAAAGTTTTGATTTGAGCAACTACTAGCATCTACTTACTCGAAAAAAGATCGTTTTTATTCTTGTTTCCTTTAGACCGCGCTATCTTACTATTGAGAAATAGGTAGCACCGTCGTTGGAATTTGTAAGGGTCAATTCGAAAGGGACGTACGATCACTAAAGCAATGTTAGGACACCTTAGTAATAACCCTAGAGTCTTAAGATCTTATTCGAGGCAACATTTCCGAGGCAACATTTCCGAGGCAACATTCAAATGGGACGTTTGATCTTTTTCAGACAGGAGGGTAACCACTAATACACCCTATACCTAATGATCATTTTACCGAAGGCAACCGAAGTGAGAGTATACTTTAAGAGTGATATGTGCGAGTGATCTGTTTTCAATTATTTAATCTTTGCACATTAGGGTTTTCTAACTGTATTAATTTGTCATGCATTCTTTCCATACAATCCTATTAGCATACATCTAAACAGTCAAATATTTGCGGGAATTAAAATGCGAGAAAGTAAATCTACGCTATTACAAGGCTTCAGGGAGGGGAATTAATTACATAGCCAAAAAACCCGGGGAAAAGAGATAATTAAAAAGTCCTAGATTAAACTACTCCAAACCATGAACAGTTACAAAAATATTGGCAAAAATGATTAACACGCGCGCGATGAATCGAATACAAGATAACTAGGGTTTTGTCCCTTAACTAAACCTATTGACGATTGATTTAAAAAATGTTTTTGTTTTGTAAGAAAATAAAGAAACAATTAAACTAAAAAGAAAATCCTAGTTCTAATTAATTTTAAATTAAGAAAGATAAATTGATTTTAATCTTAAAAAACCTATTTTTGTATTTTTATTTATTTGAAAAAAAAGAGAAAATAAAATTAAACCAAGAGATAACCTAATTTTCTATATGATTTTATTTATGAAAACAAATTACAATTCCTAAGTTAAAATAAATTAAATTAACTTTAATAATAATAAAAAAAAACTAATCCTAATTTTTGTGAATTATTGATTTTATGACTTTTAAAAAAAGATTAATTTGTGAATTAAAAAATAAAAATAAGTATTGAAAGATTTAAATAAAATAAAAGAAAAAGAAGGGAATAATGGGCTTGTTCTTAGCAATTGGGGGAGGGGGGTTGGAATATGAATTTTTTGGGCCTAAGGTTGATGGCTCATTTGACTTCGTTCAATCCAGTATGTGCACTAACTTGAGGAGCATGGTAGGCCCCTTGCTACATGACGTTGGATCCACCTGGCTGATGGATCTGATGGTGGAACACAAAGATGTATAGTAGGCGTATGGTATTGTGTAGTATGAGATCTACCTGGAAGGAGCAAGAAAATAATAAAATGCACATGCCTGGGAGTGAACCAAGGACGTGTGCATCAAAGGCCTTCGCCCCATCCATCTGTGCTATTGTGTCAACTTGAAAGTAATATAAAACAGAAATATAATATGTAAAAACAAGCTAGTGGAGCCAACCAACGCACGAAATTCAAATAAGCGAATCACACGTTGCCACGCCAGCTTCTTCTTCCTCTCTCCGTCGCCTTAGCAAATCAAGCTTTTACCTACAGACGCTTGCTACAGGTACAAACCTGTGCACCTCAAAAATTGTCCACAAGCAAGATAAATGACCATGGCTGGTACCAATCAACTCGTCTCATCCTCACGAGTATCATGGTACCAGAATCAACGTCCAATTTAACCTGTATTGCAAAGCCCTAAAACTAACCAAGAAACCCTAGCCATGGCAGTTTTACATACAATCATAAAAAATGCAATTGAATAGAATGATTAGCTTGCAAACTCAATAAGGAACAAGAATATATAATCAAAACGTACAAATGATGTATAAATCAATGAAAATAAAAACAAATTTTTTAGGCAAACCGTGACTTCTGTACCTTTGATTCCAGGCGTGAGAAAGCTTGCAATTGGTTGAAATCCCTTCTGGAGATGTCCAGGAATATGTTGGTATTGTGATAATGGCTCAAATTGGCCTCTAGGATCTAAATTGGATCACCACTTTTTCTTGAAATTTTTTAGTTTTGCTCTTGCTCTGCACGACTGTTCAACCTCTTCTCTGGCCCTGGATTCATTCTTTATATGTAGTGCAACATATTAGGCTAACAAAAACGAATTGAATCTTGTCCATTATGAAGATTTGATTTCGTCTTTCATGGCATATGACATCCTTCCAAATTTGCTTCAATCCAATATTTTTTCACCCAAATTAATCTTGCACGAATTCGTTGCCTACTAGTTGTACATAGACTCAAAAGATGGACAAAAAATCCAAGATTTGATTTTATTATTTTACTATTTAATTTGATTTATTTTGATTTAAATGAATAAAAAATCAAAATAAATGATAAAAATAATAAAATAAATGGTCGAAAATATTAGGGGTCGTGGGTCCTGTTAGAAACATGTTCCAAACAAGAAAACATGGACCCCTTTGGAAAAAATGCCAATTTGATCAATGTTGACTTTTGGCAATTTTGCAAAAAAGGTCAACTTGGCCAATGCATAACTCTCTCAATTTTGACCCTAGAGAGGTGTTCTAGGACTTTTTGGTAATATTAGGATGTCCTATAAGCAACCCTTTTAGTCTCCTCTCAATTGAGTCTTCCATGTTCATGTATGAAGCTTTGACCCAAAAGGTGTTTTTGTTGACTATCCAAAATGACCTATAATGTAAAAATTCATATCTTCTGGTGAGTGAATATTTTGAACTTGGGAGATGAAGATGAATTGTAGGGAATTTCATCCTCTTCAAAATGAGCTTTGGGTGGGTCATTTATGATAAAGTATGAGAAAGTTATGCTTGGTCAAAGTTGAGTTGACTTTTCCTACAAAACCCTAATTTAGCAACTTTTGGGTTTTGATGAATTGTGAGCAATCCTTGATGAATCATGATCAATCCTTGATAAAATGATGAATTATACTTCAAAATGAGGATTTTGACCAAAATTATTGAGGTTTGACTGTATGTGGGCCACAATTGACTTTTGACCAAGCACAATCGATTTTCAGGCCTTTGAGCAATTGACTGAGCAAACTTCTTCTGCAAGGCTTGAAACTTGACATGGATGATCTTGAGAACATATTAGGAAAATGGTGAGCATTTGAGTCCTTTGTGGTTCACATATCCTGATAAAAAATGAAACCCTAATTTGAGGTAGACTGCCTTGGGAGAGAGTTTGTCTGGTCAACTCTTGAACTTCCTTGAGCAATTTGAAGACCTCACTTGACATGTATTGAGAAATATGGGAGGGAACATTTTGGGGTACAACAGCTGCCCCTGTTCAATCTTCTTAAACCTGAGGATATAGATTGGCTCGTTTACCTTACGTGATCTGAAGGTAGAAGATGATTGAACACTAGAGTGCCCAGAAATTTGCACTCGCATGAAGTGATACTTGATTTATGATATCGGGAATGGGCTTATAGATGCCATTTGGAAGTTGCTGGAGAATTGTCGGAGACGGGCTTACAGATGCCATCTGAGGAAGCGTCGATTTCATAAGAGATTCCTTTGCGAGAACCCGTATACTTGTTGTTTGAGGAGGACTCCACTGGGGAATAATGGTCTCTGTCTTGAGAGAAATAGAGTTTTAGGAGCTTCAGTTGTCCGTTACTCTACTGGGGGATAATTCCGGTTTGGGAAGCGGAAGTGAACTGTGTGTTTGGTCGGGGTATATGTTGCACCGCGATTTTCTGGGGAAATGTGAAATAAATTGTGTTGGATCGGGTCCCGGTCTTACAGTGTTGTGGACTGCTGTCTAGGGATAAGAGAGGAAGAACCCGAATAGTAATGTTATGAGAAGGAACCTGAATAGTAGGGTTATTTTGATATGAAAGCCTGGGTAGTAGGCTTGTGAGAAGGAACCTGGATAATAGGGTTACTTCGATATGCAAGCCGAGATAGTAGGGATGTGAGAAGGAACCTGGATAGTAGGGTTACTTCGAGATGAAAGCCTGGATAGTAGGTCTGTGAGAAGGAACCTGGATGTTAGGGTTACTTCGAGATGAAAGCCGGGGTAGTAGGGCTGTAAGAAGGAACCTGAATAATAGGGTTACTTCGAGATGAAAGCCGGGGTAGTAGGGCTGTGAGAAGGAACCTGGATAGTAGGGTTACTTCGAGATGAAAGCCGGGGTAGTATGGCTGTGAGAAGGAACCTGGATAGTAGGGTTACTTTGAGATGAAAGTCGAGGTAGTAGGGCTGTGAGAAGGAACCTGGATAGTAGGGTTACTTCGAGATGAAAGCCGAGGTAGTAGGGCTGTGAGAAGGAACCTGGATAGTACGGTTACTTCGAGATGAAAGCCGGGGTAGTAGGGCTGCTTCGGAATGAGTCTGGGTAAAAGTGCAGAGGGAATCTGGGTAAGGTTGTTCTTGTTGCACTGATGATCACTCTGTTTAGCTTCGAGTGTTGATCATGGACCTGCTGGAAATTGTTGATAATAAATGTCTTTCCTGAAAGAGATACAAGATTAGTTATGGTGATGCATGAGATGCATTGTATAATGACGTTCTCAAAATAAATGAGACTATGTTATATGTGATGCATGCACATGTCATGATGTATGAACATGACATGCTGACGTAATAAACTTAGCCTGGGAAAATAAATCCCTGACTGCTATTTGGAGAGTATGAGAAATGGTATTCTTGACTGCTTGTAAAGAACCATAGTTCCTCTGCTTCTGTTGGGGGATGGTGAACAAAGATGATTGTGCTGGGGATTTGCCCCTTGTTTACGGATGTTTTGCCGAGGAGACCCTGTCTGAGGATAATTCTGCGGGGAATAACTCTGTTGGAGAGGAGATACTCAGTTGATAGATCTACTGACTTGGAGAAACAACTCAGCTGGGGATGAATTACCGTTGTTGGTGATAATGAATTCTGTCGAGGATTGAATTTCTGCCTGTGAGAGAAATAAACTCTTCTTGGGGAAAAATTTACTGACACACCCGCGATCGTGAACTTTAGTAAGGGAGAGTTATGTCCTGCTCTGGGAAGCTGACATCTGTCTTTAGATACTTTTTACTCTGTGGGGAGTGTATGTATCACTACTCATGTTCTCGAGCTGGCTCTATCCCGGTACTTGATGGGTAGAATAACTGTAAGGTGTGGGCACTTCTTGTTTGTCCCTGTTTCTGGAATTACGAGTAATCGTCTTTTGTTTCTCATGTAAATATTTATGAGCAGCAATTATTTTCAAATGCATATATCAAAAATGAATCATTGGACGTTCTTGCAAAACAAAACAGAAAAAGAAAAATAATTTGAAATTTCTTGTGAAAATGAATTGTATTGATTTTTGAAGTTGGCCTGTAATAGGCGTTTTTGTACAAAGAGGCTGACGTCCTAGTAAGAGAACACCGCCGAAAGAAATTACAATTTGTAAAAGAAAGAAAAACAGCTACGTGAAACAAATCCCATTGAGTTCCAACTATGCTATTGCTTTTATATCTTCAAGCGTCTCCTCACCTTACTACTTGGCCAAAGGTTGATCAGATTGATTGGCGTTGTCCGAGTTTGATAGTTGATACTGAAGTCTGGTCGCAAGATGATCCAATGAGACATAGTGTCACGCTTTGATCCCTAATTTTTGCCTGGACCGCCCTTTCGGGTTTTCAGTCCACCGGGATACCCTTTTTTTCCCCAAGTCTCCTTTTCAGGTTTTCGACTTGCCGGGTGTACAATTTTTTTTCATTTTCATCCCTTACTTTTTCCCAAACCCTTTTGGTTCGTCGGGAAGCCCTTATTTTTTCCTAGGCCAGTCAACCTAGCGGGTCTTTGATTATGCGTAGTATCTTTTCACTATGTCTGCATTGACGGGGTGAGGAAGGTCGTCATCATCCATGGTGGTTAGAATCATAGCTCCTCCCGAGAAAATGTTCTTAACCATAAATGGCCCTTCGTATGTGGGGGTCCATTTGCCCCTGGGATCACCTTGCGGTAGTATGATGCGTTTGATCACTAGATCCCCAACTTGATTTTCTTGACGTCTGACTTTCTTGTTAAAAGCCTTGATCATTCGCTTTTGATACGTCTGACCATGAAAGATAGCAGTAAGTCTCTTCTCATCGATTAGGTTCAGCTGATCAAGTCGGGTTTGGATCCAATCGTCTTCGTTCAAACCCACATCCTTCATAATCCTGGGAGAGGGTATCTGGACCTCGATGGGTAGGACTTCCTCCATGCCATACACCAAATAGTAGGGTGTTGCCCCTGTCGACGTCCGTGCTGAGGTACGGTACCCATGAAGAGCGAATGGTGACATCTCATGCCAGTCTTTGAATGTCACCGTCATCTTCTGCACAATCTTCTTGATGTTCTTGTTAGCCGCTTCAACAGCGCCATTCATCTTCGGCCGGTAGGGAGAAGAGTTATGATGCTGAATCTTGAACTGTTTACAGAGCTTAGTGATCATCGTGTTGTTGAGATTTGTACCATTGTCCGTAATAATCCTCTCAGGTACACCATATCGACAGATCAGATTGTGTCGGATAAATCGTGCCACGACGTTCTTGGTTACTGTAGCAAAGGAAGCCGCCTCCACCCACTTCGTGAAATAATCAATTGCTACCAGAATGAAGCGATGCCCGTTAGACGCAGTAGGTCTGATCTCGCCGATCATGTCGATACCCCACATTGCAAAGGGCCAAGGAGCTGTCAAAACATTCAGGGGAACCGGAGGTACATGTAACTTATCAACATAGACTTGACATTTATGACAGGTTCGAGAGTGCTAATAACAATCGGCTTCCATAGTGGACCAGTAATATCCTGCCCTTAGGATTTTCTTCGTCATGGTATGTCCACTGGAATGAGTTCCAAAGGTACCTTCATGTAAATCTGTCATGATCCTTTCTGCCTCGCTCTTGTCTACACACCACAGTAAGGTTAAATCGTGGTTATGCTTATAGAGGATTCCATTACTGATGAAGAACTTCGCAGCGAACCTTCTCAGAAACTTCTTATCATTAACAGATGCCCCCTCGGGGTATTCTTGGGCTTCAAGATACCTCTTTACCTCATGGAACCAGGGTTTATCTTCTACCTCTTCAGTCTCAATGTCACAGCAATGTGCGGGTTCGTCCAACCTCTCAATGGTAATCTGGGGGGCTTCATTATCCCACCTGACTTTGAACATAGAAGACATGTTAGATAGCGCGTCCTCCAACTGGTTCTCTTCTTGCGGGAAATGTTCAAAGGTTATCTCCTCAAAGTGTGGGAGAAATGTTAGTACATACTCTCGGCAAGGAATAAGATTCGGGTGTTTCGTATCCCACTCGCCTTTGATCTGACTTATCACCAGAGCGGAATCTCCGAATACACTCAAGAACTTAATCCTCAAGTCAATAGCGACTCGAAGACCCATGATACACGCTTCATACTCCGCCATATTGTTGGTGCAGTTAAAACATAATCGGGCGATGAACGGAGTATGACATCCCTCAGGAGATATAATTACAGCGCCAATTCCATTACCCAATGCGTTTGAGGCTCCATCAAAATACATAGACCATCGGGATCCTTCCTCAGGTCCTTCATCTGGTCCAGGTTATTTGCAGTCGGTTACCAACATGATGTTCTCATCCGGGAACTCGAAATTCATGGACTGGTAGTCATCCACGGCCTGGTGCACCAAATGATCTGCCAATACACCCCCCCTGATTGCTTTATGGGTCGTGTATTGGATGTCGTACTCGGTTAAGATCATCTGCCATCTTGCTATCCTTCCGGAGAGAGCGGGCTTCTCGAAAATATACTTGATTGGATCCATCTTTGATATCAACAAGGTGGTGTGAGTCAACATATACTGTCTCAGCCGGCGGGCAGCCCATGCCAAAGCGCAACAAGTTTTCTCGAGCAATGAGTATTGGGTCTCACAGTCGGTAAACTTTTTGCTAAGGTAGTAAATAGCGAGCTCTTTTCGGCCAGACTCGTCATGCTGCCCCAACACACACCCCATTGAATTATCTAGCACTGTCAAGTATAATATCAAAGGTATTCCTTCAACTGGAGGCATCGAAATTGGTGGTTCTTGAAGGTATTCCTTGATTCTTTCAAAAGCAATCTGGAATTCATCATTCCACTTTACCACTTGATCTTTCTTCAGCAGCTTGAAGATTGGCTCACAAGTAGCAGTCAGATGTGAAATGAACCCGACGATGTAGTTCAGACGTCCCAAGAAACCTCAAACTTCTTTTTCTGTGCGGGGAGCCAACATCTCTTGTATGGCATTTACATTTGCAGGGTCCACCTGAATACCTTTGTCACTAACAACAAAACTCAGAAGCTTACCAGACCTTACCCCGAAGGTACACTTGTTCGGATTTAACCTCAGCTTGTACGTTTTTAACCCGTCAAACAGTTTCTGGAGATGATCAAGGTGATCTTCCTTGGTCTGGGACCTGGCTATCATGTCATCAACATAAACCTCGATCTCATGGTGAATCATATCATGGAACAAAGCGACCATGGCATGCTGATAAGTTGCCCCAACATTCTTCAAACCAAAAGGCATTACCTTGTAATAAAAGGTTCCCCACTATGTAACGAAGGTTGTCTTCTCCATGTCCTCAGGAGCCATCTTGATCTGGTTGTAGCCAGAAAAACCATCCATGAAAGAGAAGATCTTATGTTGCACGGTGTTGTCGACTAGAACATCAATGTGAGGAAGCGGGAAGTTATCCTTGGGGCTTGCCCTGTTCAGGTCTTTGTAGTCCACACACATCCGTACCTTACCGTCCTTCTTAGGTACCGGAACGACGTTGGCAACCCACTGTGGATAAGAAGTGACAACTAAGAATCCTGCTTCGAACTGTTTCATGACCTCTGCTTTGATTTTCTCTGACATTTCGGGGCGCATTCGGCATACCTTCTGCTTTACCGGATGGTAGTCTTCTTTAGTCGGCAAGCGATGAACCACAATATCAGTGTCTAAACCAGGCATGTCTTCATAGGACTAGGTGAAGATCTCAACATAGTCGCGTAGCATTTGTATTAACCGTTGTTTGACACTAGGCTCTAGATTCGCACCTATCTTAACCTCTTTCCTGTCTTCCTCTATACCCAAATTCACTGACTCAACTGGCTATTCATGAGGCTGTATGGCCCTTTCTTCCTGCTGTAACAATCTAGCAAGTTCTCCAGGCACCTCACAATCATCCTCACATTCGTCCTCGACTTGGTTGATCGGATGTTTGAAGTCATAACTGGAAGTAGCAGAGTTGTTATCAATGGGATCCAGAGTGGATATGGATCTGCATTATGATACGTGAGTGTGTGTAAGAGAATAGCTGTTTTGATAAAGTGAGAGACAGAAAAGAAAAACAAGGAGCATAAAATTTGTAATGCAAGAAACGTCCAATGCTTTATTAATGATATATGAAATGACAAATAATAAGCTCTCACAAGCAAAGCCAAGATGCCTCGGGCAAGGCATCGGGCCGTAAATTTTCAAAATATTTATTACAAATCTTAAAACAAAAGTCAATTACTACGGAATAAAAGAAACATGTATGTAGTCCTTCGCCGTCCAGTTATTTAGTCCACCGTTGGTTGTTGGGTAGATCCAGCTGTCGATGTATGAATCTTCTTCACTGTCCTCAATTGCGTTAACTCCCCGACTGCTGATGTGTAGAGGAGGTCTTCTGATCCGTGCATGCCTAATAGCCCTTTGAGCCCCTGTAGTAAAGCCCAAACCAAATTTGTCATTTTTGTGAGTGAAATCAGGGAGCTGACCCTAATTGGTACACCCACCTTCTTCAACTGCAGCCCTGACATCCTTGAGAGAAGACATCTTCATTAGAGGTTTGTTGGTAGTAACTTCAGTTGACGCCAAAGTCTGAGGGACCTCTTTGAAGTTCTGACAAGGCGTTTCTATGAACTCCCCGTTCATCTCTACATAGCGGAAGGAATTGAGATGACTCACCATATACTCTTCTTCACCTTGCACCGTGACAATCTTCCCCTTCACCGGATATTTCAGCATTTGATGGAGCGTTGAAGTAACTGCCCCAGCCCTATGGATCCAAGGACGACCTAGCAAGCAAGAATACGATGGTCTGATATCCATTACGTAGAAGGTGGACGCAAAAGTCTGAGAACCCACTTTGATAGGGATATCCACCTCCCCGTGCAACATTCTTTTTGATCCATCAAAAGCCCTTACCACAATGTTACTCGGCTTTAGAATTAAACATTCACAATCCAGACGGTCTAACACTTTCTTTGGCAGAACATTCAGTGGGGACCCGATATCTACCAACATATGGACCATAGTGGTGCCCCTGCACTCGATCGAGAAGTGCAGAGCATCATTATGATTTCTTCCTTTCAGTGTCAAATCCGCATATGAGAAACCCAACCCATTGTCAGCAGTCAGGCTGGCCACGAAATCTTTGAACTGATCTGTTGAAGTTTCCTGCGGCACATGCGCAGTCTTGAGAAATGAAATCAAAGCCTTCACATGGGCTTCAGAATACAACAACAGGGACAACATGAAGATCTTTGATGGGGTCTGACCCAGTTGCTCGACCATATTGTAGTCGCTCTTCTTGATAATCTTCAGTATTTCTTCTATTTCTTGTTTAGAGGCTTCCACAACGATTTTCTTAGGTGCCTCCGTCTGGGCAGGCTCACCTATGATTTCTTTGCTCCGAGTCCCAGATGGCTCAGCAACAGGAGTGATAACTGGAGTAAGAATAGGAATAGTAGCAGGTGTACTAACTGGAGTAGGAACAGGAGAAATGTCAGGAGTGCTGGTTGGAGCAGCAGTTGGAATAACAGTAGGCTTGATGATAGTCTTTGGGAAAATCTCAGGAGAGAAGACCCTTCCACTTCGGGTAACTTTACTAGTCCCGACAATATTACTGACATCAGTATCAGCTTCTTCAGTCTTCAGATCTTGCTTAACACCATTGTAATATACATCAACACCATAATGCCATTGGACATCCTTATCTGAGTTGTACAGAATGGGACCAGGAACAGTGATTATTAGCGGAGCAATTCTTGGAACAAGTGTAACCCTAACATGTTTTCTCGAGGAAACCTTGGAAGGATTGGCGGAAATGGTTATAATGGCAACATCATCATTTAGAACAAACGGAATCATAGTCTTCTCAAACAAAATTTATTTATTATCCATCAGGAGCTGAACACCTGACTTCAACAAACAACAACCAAAAGGCAAATTAAACACATGTGGCAACCTTCACCACAGCCCGAAAATAAACTGGCAACAACAAATTCTTCTTAATCGTCATCAGAGGAGTAGAAATTTCTTCAACAGAGGTCACAAACAAATAGGTGTCAATAACATTAACTCCACGATCATGTTTGGGCATGGGAGCAGTTATAACATTCGACTTTTCTTGAGCATCAAACTCTATCTCCTTGGCTTCGAGCAAGTCTTGAACTTTGTTTCTCAGAGCCCAGTAATCGTTTGTATCGTGGCCCAGACTCTCATAATGGTAGGCGCACCGCGCGTTGGGATTGTATCTGGGAGAAGTAGTGTTTGGATTCTTTGGAGCCTCTCTCAAGGTTGCCAAGTTGGATTTCAGCAGATGAGGTAGAACTTCAGCCAAAGTCATGTTGATGCGGGTAAACTACCGCTGCGGTCTTTCCACCCTTTGTTGATTGTTGCATTGTGGAGCAACTGCGGGTCTTGGTATTACTACAGCATTTACCGTTTGACGGTGTTCAGATTTGCTCTGGCCCCTCGGGCTTTAGACTGCACTAGCTTCCTTCTTACTAGTGAAAGGATTCTTTACCGAACTCGAAGAGGCATCCTTCTGTATTTTACCACTTCGAATGCCAGCTTCTACTCTTTCTCCAGTCAAAATCAACTCAGTAAACCCAGATGACGAGATGCCGATCAAGTGATTGAAAAATGGACCAGATAGCGTCCCTAGAAACATGTCAACCAACTCCCTATCAGACAAAGGGGGTTGGACTCTTCCAGCCAAGTCTCTCCACTTTTGAGCATAGTCTTTAAAACCTTCACCTGCACCCATGGACATACCCTGGAGCTGAGTACGAGTAGGAGCAAGGTTGGCGTTGTACTGATACTGCTTGTAGAAAGCAACAACAAGATCTTCCCAGTTTCGGACACTGGCCCCCTCCAACTGATAGAACCATTCAAGCTGAGTCCCTGATAGAATATCTTGAAATAAATGCACCCACAAATTTCTATCAGCAGTGTGGGGTTGGATTTTCCTGACATACAAGCGGAGATGGAGTTTTGGGCAGGACACCCCATCATACTTGGCGAAAACCGGAGCTTTTAACTTATGAGGGATGACCACTCCTGATACCAGTCCCAGTTCTCTGAAATCCAAACCAGGTATTTTCTGAATTTCCATAACGCTCAGACGGACTTCTAGCTGCTTGTACCTATCCTCAGCAGGAGGATATTGCTCATCATCGTAATCTGTATCGTTATCAGAAACTGCAGGGCTAGGGTCCTTTGCCCTTTCTTGGTTCTCCACGTCCCTGGATGAGGAGGTCCGATCAACTGGTTGTCTCAATCTTTCTCCGAATCTTCTACCCATATTCAGAATTCCGACCTTCTTCTTCTTCTTCTTCTTCTCTTTCAGAATAAGGGTCTTCAGATTCCTTTGCCCTTTAGCCAGACTTATGAACATCTGTTGGAATTGGGCGTTCTGTTCCTGAAGATCTTTGATGCCTTGATAGGAAGACATTTCTGCTTAAATAAATAACGAAGAAGATGAGAAACCTGTAAGGGTACCTGTAATGAGGTGCATGATAATGGGATGCGTATGTAATGATTTCAAAGACTTTGGGAGATTTAAATTTGCAAACCAACAATGAACAAAACTTTATTAGCTTAATTTTGAAAGGTTCAACAATGCCTTTAAGGTGCTTACAAAGAAGTAAATAAAACAAGTCTAAAACTAGAAAAATAAAAATAAAAAATCCCATGGACGCTTTCTCTTTGTGCTGATGTAGTCATTGATCACTTTTTCTTCCTCGAGCTTCCTGGTGAGCTTTAAAACCTTCCTTTCTTTATCATGGAACTTCTCCCGGTAAGTGTCCCGCTCATTCTTCAGCTGAATCCAAGACCTCTGTAACTCCCCAGGATTAGTGGGCATGTTAGGATAGAAAACCGTGTAAGGGATGCCTTCTTCATTAGTGGGCTCCACAATCACTAGTAATACGGCCTCATAAGGCATCATAAGCTTCTGGGCACGAGCTCAGACCCACTCGAGGTAAGGCTGCATAGGAAGGGAAGTCTTCGGTCCCAACTCTTGGGGTTCAGATCTGTTCACCATGCCCCAGGCTCGTATAAACCTCCGGCGATGCTCCTTAACATCCTCCTTATAGTCAAATACAATGTCCTTAAGAAGTTACTCCTGGGGACCATCTCTTCGAGCACGACCAAATTGTCGCAATGCTAGGCAAGGATTGTAAGTTATACCCCCTCTGATTCCAAGCAATGGGACATTAGGGTATCCCCCACAACGGTCAATAACAGCAGTGTCTTCCATAGCCTGGGAACACCAAAGAATATCTGTATGGGCAAGTGACATTATTCTGTACGACCAACCCAAACCTTCTTCGTAATTCAACACAGACTTAGGGAGGTGAGAAATAAACCACCTCGACAGCAACGACATGCAACACATAAGAGTCCCTCTTCTCCTCATAGTACGAGTATAAAGAGCATGTAAGATATCTCCTAGCAAGGTAGGCACAAGGTTGCGAGAAAGGAAAATCATGACAGCATTCACATCTACAAAGGAGTTCGGATTAGGGAAGAGAACCAAACCATAGACAAGAAGTGCCAAGACATCTTCAAAAGCATGAAAATCCAAAATATCCCAAAATAGTTGAGCCTGGTCTGTCCGAAATTTGGCTAGAAAACCTTCGACCCCGCTTCGTGTTTCCCAATTAGATACTACATTGGCCCATTTTAAATGCAGAGCTGAGGCAATGTCTTCTGGTCTAGGAGATTCTTCCATACCCGTGAAGGGTACCCGTTCAAGAATGGATATGCCCAATAGATGAGAAAACTCTTCCAAGGTGGGTATCAGCTGGTAATCTGGAAAGGTGAAGCAATGATGCACGAGATCGAAGAACTGGAAAAGTAAGCTCATCATCTGCTCATCAAGATTTGAAGTAACCATTATGAGAAGTTGACCGTGTCTCTTAATGAACATATAAGTCTCAGAAACTCTTGAGGCTAGCTCTTTAAGTTGGGCAGGTATTTGCACAAAGTTGACTCAGATGATATTTCTACGCACGGAAGCCATAATCTGCAAAACATAACAAAGATAAATTCTCCTGGTCTTTGAAATGGTTAGTGTAATTAAGTATGAATGCCATGTTATGATGCACGATGTCATGATAAACCACAGGTATAGAAAACAACAGGTATTGCAAACACAGTCAAATCACACAAAACCCTTAGGTTTAAGGCTTGCATGAGGTCAAAGGTAATACCCTCTTGAAGTTAAGTTGGTTCAAACCAGTCCTAGAAAAAGTAACCGGGTTCTAGAGGATCTCAATATCACTGACCATCCTCCATCGGTCATGGTTTCATCTCACATAATCTTTTCTTGCGGCCGAAACTATCTCGAGAGTATGGTCTCAATGAGTGTAGCATCGAGTATCAACCAGTTCTCAGCTTTACACTGAGGCCAGCTATCTCACTACTTTCTAATGGCCAAGTTGGGCGATTAAAGGTTCTAAGGTTAGTTGATGCTTAACGACACCATGCAGCGGCCCCGTATTCTCCTCGTTTCTCCATAAGGGATACCGGTACCAACCAATGTGCCACATCAATGTAGCTACTGCTTCAACCGTATTGGTCTACACCGTACAGTTCTCTCACAGTCTATTGCTACTTACCTAAAAGGTATCCCCAGATCCGAGTTAGGATCTATAGTAACTCCCAAACAAAACCCTTAATAGTAAAGCAATCAAAGCAATCAAGAGAAGCAATTATGATGAACTAGATCCTAAGGTATACCCCATTTATTAACTCCCCAGCAGAGTCTCCAGTTCTGTGATACGGTGGCAGAACCGACTATTTAACGCTGGTTTGCATTTTGCATTTTGTGTTTGCAAAATGTCGCAGTAAGCAAGAGTTTCCACCGACTTTTATTTCATCCAATTGGAAAGGAAAAAAGTACAGAAAAAATCCTTTTTCGAGATATTCTGAGTACGGGGGGTAGATTATAGAAAGGGAAGGTGTTAGCACGCTTTCTATCCATGGTTTTCCATGGGCTCTTAGGTACTTGCTCATTTTTCAAATTGCTTGTGTGTGTGCTTTGTTTTTGAAAAGTTTGACTTCGTGATAACCCTTGTATCAGTCCTCAAAGGTGTGACGAAGATGTTTTGAAAAATTTGTTTGAAAAGTGTAAGTGTGAGAAGTTTTGATTTGAGCAAGTACTTACTAGCATCTACCTACTCGAAAAAATATCGTTTCTATTCTTGTTTCCTTTAGACAGCGCTATCCTTCTTTTGAGAAATAGGTAACACCATCGTTGGAATTTGTAAGGGTCAATTCGAAAGGGACGTACGATCACTAAAGCAATGTTAGGACACCTTAGTAATAACCCTAGAGTCTTAAGATCTTATTCAAGGCAACATTATCGAGGCAACATTTCCGAGGCAACATTTCCGAGGCAACATTCAAATGGGACGTTTGATCTTTTTCAGACAGGAGGGCAACCACTAAGACACCCTATACCTAATGATCATTTTACAGAAGGCAACCGAAGTGAGATTATACTTTAAGAGTGATATGTGCGAGTGATCTGTTTTCAGTTATTTTTAATCTTTGCACATTAGGGTTTTCTAACTGTATTACTTTGTCATGCATTCTTGCCATACAATCCTATTAGCATACATCTAAACAGTCAAATATTTGCGGGAATCAAAATGCGAGAAAGTAAATCTACGCTATTACAAGGATCCGGGGAGGGGGATTAATTACATAGCCAAAAAACCCGGGGAAAAGCGATAAGTAAAAAGTCTTAGATTAAACTATTACAAACCATGAACAATTAGAAAAATATTGGCAAAAATGACTAACACGCGCGCGATGAATAGAATACGAGACAACTAGGGTTTTGACCCTTGACTAAACCTATTGACGGTTGATTTAAAAAAATGTTTTTGTTTTGTAAGAAAATAAAGAAAAAATTAAACTAAAAAGAAAATCCTAGCTCTAATTAATTTTAAATTAAGAAAGATAAATTGATTTTAATCTTAAAAAACCTATTTTTGTATTTTTATTTATTTGAAAAAAAAGAGAAAATAAAATTAAATCAAGAGATAACCTAATTTTCTATTTGATTTTATTTATGAAAACAAATTACAATTGCCTAAGTTAAACTAAATTAAATTAACTTTGATAATAATAAAAAAACTAATCCTAATTTTTGTGAATTATTGATTTTATGACTTAAAAAAAAGATTAATTTCTGAATTAAAAAATAAAAATAAGTATTGAAAGATTTAAATAAAATAAAAGAAAAAGAAGGGAATAATGGGCCTGTGCTTAGCAATTGGGGGGTTGGAATATGAATTTTCTGGGCCCAAGGTTGATGGCCTGTTTGACTTTGTTCAATCCAATATGCGTGCTGACTTGAGGAGCATGGTAGGCCCCTTACTACATGACGTTGGATCCACCTGGCTGATGGATCTGATGGTGGAACACAAAGATGTATAGTAGGCGTATGCTATTGTGTTGTATGATATCTACCTGGAATGAGCAAGAAAATAATAAAATGCACACGCCTGGGATCGAACCCAGGACGTGTGCATCAAAGGCCTTCGCCCCTGCCATCTGAGCTATTGTGTCAACTTGAAAGTAATATAAAACAGAAATATAATATGTAAAAACAAGCTAGTGGAGCCAACCAACGCGCGAAATTCAATTAAGCGAATCACACGTTGCCACGCCAACTTCTTCTTCCTCTCTCCGCCGCCTTAACAAATCAAGCTTTTACCTACAGACGCTTGCTGTAGGTACAAACCCGTGCACCTCAAAAATTGTCCACAAGCAAGATAAATGACCATGGCTAGTACCAATCAACTCGTCTCATCCTCACGAGTATCATGGTAACAGAATTAACGTCCAATTTAACCTGCATTGCAAAGCCCTAAAACTAACAAAGAAACCCTAACCTTGACAGTTTTACATACAATCATCAAAAATGCAATTTAATAGAATGATTAGCTTGCAAACTCAATAAAGAACAAGAATATATAATCAAAACGTGCAAATGATGTATAAATAAATGAAAATGAAAACGATTTTTTTTGGCAAACCGTGACTTTTGTACCTTTGATTCCAGGCGTGAGAAAGCTTACAATTGGTTGAAATCCCTTCTGGAGATGTCCAGGAATCTGTTGGTATTGTGACAATGGCTCGAATTGGCCTCTAGGAACGAAATTGGATCAACACTTTTTCTTGAATTTTTCTAGTTTTGCTCTTGCTCTGCACAACAGTTCAACCTCTTCTCTTGCTCTGGATTCCTTCAGTATATGTAATGCAACATATTAGGTTAACAAAAACGAATTGAATCTTGCCCATTATGAAGATTTGATTTGGTCTTTCATGGCATATGATATCTTTCCAAATTTCCTTCAATCCAATCTTTTTCCACCCAAATCAATCTTGCACGAATTGGTTGTCCTACTAGCTGTACATAGACTCAAAAGATGCACAAAAAATCCAAGATTTGATTTGATTTTCTTATTTTACTATTTAATTTGATTTATTTTGATTTAAATGAATAAAAAATCAAAATAAATGATAAAAATAACAAAATAAATGGTGGAAAATCTTAGGGGTCCTGGGTCCTATTAGAAACATGTTTCAAACAAGAAAACATGGGCCCCTTTGGAAAAAATGCCAATTTGATCAATGTTGACTTTTGGCAATTTTGCAAAAAAGGTCAACCTGGCCAATGCATAACTCTCTCAATTTTGACCCTATAGAGGTGTTCTTGGACTTTTTAGAAATCTTAGGATGTCCTCTAAGCAACCCTTTTGTTCTTCTCTCAATTGAGTCTTCCATTTTAATGTATGAAGCTTTGACCAAAAAGGTGTTTTTGTTGACTTTCCAAAATAACCTATAATGTCAAAATTCATATCTTCTTGTGAGTGCACATTTTTAACTTGGGAGATGAATATGAATTGTAGGGAATTGCATCCTCTTAAAAATGATCTTTGGATGGGTCATTCCTGATAGAGTATGAGAAAGTTATGCTTGGTCAAAGTTGAGTTGACTTTTCCTATAAAACCCTAATTTAGCAACTTTTGGGTTTTGATGAATTGTGAGCAATCCTTGATGAATCATGATCAATCCTTGATAAAATGATGAATTATACTTCAAAATGAGGATGTTGACCAAAAATCCTGAGGTTTGACTGTATGTGGGCCACTGTTGACTTTTGACCTAACACAGTCGATTTTCAGGCCTTTGAGCAATTGACTGAGCAAACTTCTTCTGCAAGGCTTGAAACTTGACATGGATGATCTTCAGAACATATTAGGACAATGGTGAGCATTTGAGTCATTTGTGGTTCACATATCCTGATAAAAAATGAAACCCTAATTTGAGGTAGCTTGGGAGAGAGTTTGTCTGGTCAACTCTTGAACTTCCTTGAGCAATTTGAGGATCTCACTTGACATGTATTGAGAAATATGGGAGGGAAAATTTTGGGGTACAACAAGTTCCAAGTTGATAAAACTTACCTCAAAACTGGAAATCGTGTTTGGAGTTTAGCTTGTTTCAAGTGATGGTGATGATCAGGTTAGCTTCCTTAAGGTCATAGGAAGCTAAGGCAATGGTTTTCTTGAGTTGAGAGTGGCTGAAATGGCCTAGAGAAGTCAAGTTACATACTCTGTTTTTTTGTTACGGAAGTTACGGTAAATGGTGTTACAGTTCTGGAATAAGGATGAGGATGAGTTGTATTTGATGTAAGGAAGCTTTAGGAATGAATTTGAGGGAAAACACACGAGGGAAATGAGAGATACAAGTTTAAGGTCAGAACTGTGTATCAATGGAGTTTTTTGTGCAATTTCTGGCTAGAGGGAATTTGGGAGTGTTTCAGGGTGTTAAAACTCGTCTTTTAGCTCACAAATAGTGACTCTATTTGTAAGCAACAAGTTTGGAGACTTCTGGTTGATCAGAATTCAAAATCACAAGTTTATGCATAACATGTGATTTTTTTTGAGAAATTCAAGTTTCCATGCCTTGTACTTGGTTCATAGAGTTGTTAACCACTTTAAACACAATGATTTTGACTTTATGGATGGAGTGTAATCAATAAAAACAAGTTGGGAGCTCAAGAAGCTGACTTTGTGCATAAAGCTTGCTTTACAAGAATGGATATGTTACTTTCTCCCTAAAATGGCAAATTGATTTGGATAAAGCTTGAAACACTTGGATAAGGGCATAATAAGTTGTGTAAACCATTAATTATGGAGTGAAAAACAATTTTGAGGCCTGCAAAGTGAGGATTATGAAGCATGGCTATGGATTTGGTTCATGTGTTCATCAAAAATGTCTTGTAATTCAAGTGACAAAACCCTAACTTCATCTCTTCGATTCTCCTTACTCAAGAATGATCTAAAGGAGTTCTTGGAAATTTTGGAAAGATTGAATTGTGCTCAAAAACCAATATTTGTATTGCTTTTGAATATTCCCCTTGGAGCTATATGAAAAAGTGCCATGAAGTTGGGTCAAAATCCTGATCAAATTAGGGCAAAATTTCACTAAGTGTTTAGTTTCTTGACCCTATGTTCTTAAAATTATAACTTGAGATCCAAGTACTTTTGGAAGAAGTTGTGTGAAGAAAAGTTGTATATTTCATGGAGATCTACAACTTTGATGTTGGAAGTTTCTCTTCAATCATCTTGCATCATGGTGAAAATTTGGCTCAAAGTTATAAAAGAACATGAAATTTCCAACACTTAGAAAAATTTCTAAGTTTAGAAATTTTGACTTTTTAAAATGAAATCTTGACTTTTTGATTTCTTGATGAATAAGTTTCATATTTTGACATGTTTTTATGAATTGTGACCTTTGGCACTTGAATTTGACCAAAAAGTCAAAGTTTGACTTTTCAGTATACAGTTGACTTTTGATCAATTGACTGCAAAATTCATCTGTCAATCCAATGGACTTGCAATATTTTGAACCATGTCATTAGGTCAAAATGATGAAATTGGACTCTTTATATCATGCCTTAAACCAATTGACCATTTACTAAGTCAAAAAATCAGAAATTGCCCTATCTCAGTGAAAACCCTAATTTTGACCATTTTGCCCTTTTGAAGATTCAATCAAATTTCTTGAGGAATTATGGTCCAAACTTGTTTAAATGATACATATGAGTTTAAAATGTTGACGTGGATAAAAAATTATGAAGTTTGACTGTAAATTGGCCATGGTTGACTTTTCCCCCAATACAGCTGAATTTTAGGTCAACTACTCAATTGATTGAGCAAAAATGTGATCCAAGGCTTGAAACTTGACATGTGTAATTTTGGGGGTCCATAATGATCCATGAAATTCATATGGGGCATTAGAAGTTCAAAAATATCTGTGCAATCTCAAACCCTAATTTTGGTCATCAGTGCTTACGGAGGTGTCTTGAGCTGATCAAACCCTAGTGTAGTCTTGGGTCAAGGGAGATCTTGTGAGTAAATTATTTATATGTGAGAGGGAAAATTTTGGGGTAAAACACAAGGAATTATGCATATGCATTCCTCCACTTCAAGGGTTGATCAGATTAAGTCCATGTGCAGGCTAAACAACTTGCGAATTTGAAGAGCATGTCAGGAAGTTTGGATCGTTATCCTCTACAGGATATGAGCAGGAACACAAAGAGAATTTGAGGTTGTTACCCATACAAGGTTCATGCCGGAAACATTTTTTCCTAGAAGAACTCTATTCCCCAGTAAAGGATCCATTGATACTCGATAAAGGTATGTATGCTAAGGGGTTTTTCTTCAGAGATCTTTATTCCCCAGCGAAACATTCCTCTTTTCTCTGCAGGAGGATAATGGATTTTCTTCCCAATAATTTAGGACTTGTTGGAAGTCAAGATGATTTCTTTTCAGTAGATTACAATTTATTTTTGCAGTGTCCTCTCCAAAGTCCACTTTTCAGTGGCATTCCTTCTCAGATTTGACATGTTAGAGTTGCAATCTTACATTGCAGCTTTTACCCAGTGGTCGGTAGTTCAGATTGTTTATTCCTCGGCCAAGGTTACCATTCCATACCTGGGGAATGTTGTTGTTGTTTACTTGTTACAGAAACTATTGGTCTTTTATGACAAGAAGTGTACCAGCAAATTAACCAAGGAAGGTATGTATGCGACCAACATGAGGGTCTTAAAGGATGAGAATTTCTGCAGAATGGAATCCCATTTCCCCAGCGAATGCTTAATTCCTCTCAAGACAGAATACTTTATCCCCAGTAAAGGTATGCTCTCGCCTAAGTATACTTCTCAATGTAGTCTGTTTCTTTCCAGATTTATTGGAAGAATCATTCTATTTACTAGCCAAAGATTCTTGATATATTCTCCTTGAAGTCAACATTCCTCTTTAATGAAGTTTGCACCTTTCCTCCTCAATGCAGTTTATTGTTGTCAAAGTTTTCTTGAAGATATTTCTGATTATCTATGGGAGATCTGGTTTGTGTCCTCATGAAGAGAGCCATTATCCCCAATGAAGTGATTTCTTCTCCCTAGTATAAAATCCTTGCCGACATGAATCTTGCAGAGATGGTTACTCTTTGTGTAGTTGGTATTGTTGATAATACCTGTTGAACCCCAACATTTTCCCTCTCATTTCTCAAAGGATCACCCTGGACCCTCAGGTTTACTTCCATCCAATTCAAAGCTTTGAATTACAAAATTTTCAAGAAAGTCATTCACAAGGGCAAAATGGTCATTTGCACACTGAAAAGTCAAATTTTGACTTTTGGATCAAAATCAAGTTTCAAGAGTCATATTTCATCAAGATATGTTGAGATATGAAGTTTGTTTCATCTAGAAATTCAAAAGTCAAAAGGTACTTTGGAAAAGTCATGTTTCTAAATACTTAGAATTTTTCTAAGTATTTAAGAAATATGACGAGCTCAGAACATCTGATCAAATTATCACCATGATGCAAGTTGATTCTGGAAGAACTTCTGGCACAGAAGTTATAGATTTCAATAAGATCTAAAACATTGCAGAACAGAACTTCTCCTAGAAATGCTGGGATTTCAAGTTAAATCCTCAAAGAAACGTCCCTAAAACTGAAGCATTCAACAAATTCTGGACACTTTCAAAACATATTTTGGTCAGAACTTCTGGGCCAGTTTTCACAAAGATTCAGTCATATTTTGCAAGGGTAATTCAAAAAAGGTTTACAAAGCATGTTGCAAGCTTCCTGGAAAGTCTGAGAGCTGCTTCAGAACATGCTGGAGCAAGGAGATACAAAGATCAGAAGTTGGATGTTTATTCTAAATTATGCTGAAGTTGAACCTCTGATGCAGAATTAAGCAATGATGCAAAATCTCACATTGCAGGATTTCTGGTTTGATAAATCTCATCATCATTTAATGCTCATAACCACTTTTAAGTCTTTATCCAAAAGATTTTCCCACGTGTGGCATAGGAGTACCTTTACTGTCTTGGAAAAGCAAACTTTTGTACAAAAGTGTGCTGGGCCCATACATTGCTTTTTCTTTTGAGGTTAACTTTCCTTAATTCCTTCTTACAAATCCAGCTTAGGCGCTGCTAAAACTGCTAACCACCATACCTATTTGAACTTACTTCAAGAGCAAGTCAGCGCCTAGCTTATGATGGTGGTGCCCCTTGACCTCTCCAAACTACTAAACCTTTTCCTATAAATTAGACTTTATTGGCAACTGTAAAAGGGTCGAAAAATTAAAGAAGAAAAAGCCTTGAACCCCTGCTAAAATTCCAATAATCCAAAACTGCAAACACAAAATACAAAACTTGTTAACTTTTGATTTCTTGCATTCAAACTCCATTTTTTCCCCAAGTGTTTCTTGACCAAAACCATCCATACAGTTTCCGATTCACATATTAGAAGCTATCCTAAATTATGTGTTCATACTGTAACACACTCTCCATCTACATCCACCTCAAAGAAGTCAGAACTTTACCCCTTGGCTGTTCCAGAATTCTCTAACCATTCATAGCCCAAGTTGAAAGCTTCCAGCCTGCTGAATACGTGAAGGAGCTGTTCAGAACATCACCAGCATTTAGAACCAGACTTCAGCTCACATATTATTTTCCAACTGCAAGGTATGTTTCTGCTGACTCTCATCATATTACTTAGACATTGTCAGATTTGCATGTTCAAAAATACAATGTAAACATCATGATTCTGATGCTGTACATATTATAAGGTTTCATGTATTTTCCTGCCTAGGTAGAGAGAATTTCAGCCCCGAACTTCTTGAAGAAATTAGGACTCAGAATTAGGATTAGAAAATTCATGCTTGCTTCTGGTTTATAGTTCCGATATCTCTTATTTATGAAACATTATGAAACCTGCCATAACTGTTATATGCACATCTTCTGTTTTTGTTGAGAAATGACTAAGTTACAGATGTTCTGACTAGCGTGGAGAGGGAGACGAAGTTCTGCCAGTGGCATTAGAACTTCTGAAGTCTTCTTTGTTCCCTGTGGATCCAGAACTTCTGACTTTACCTATTTCTGCTAATATGATTTTTGTTTTTTGCTGCATGCCAGAGTCAGAACTTTTGATCTCTTTTAGTTCAGCAATGCGCTGACTCTATTTTCTTTTTTCTTACTATTTTTGCTATCACTTCTATTTTCACTAATAAAAAACAACAATAACATTTTACATTTTTTACATGTCTTATTTCTTTTAACATAAAAAGATCAAAATATTTTCTTAAATAAAACTTATTTCTTTACTTAAATAAAACAAGTTCATTTTACATTTCTTGTACATTCTTATCCATTCGATATGGTTGTAATAGTAACTTAGGATTTTAATTTTACTTGCAATCCCATTTGTAAACTTGTACACCCCCTCCCACAAATGTTGTAATAGCGTAGTAACTTTAAATTTTGCAATTTATCACTTTTATATAACATGCTAATAATTAGGGTTTGTATGGAAAGACTAAAACCAATACCTAGAAAAACCTAATTCAAGACAAAAACAAGCATGAAAATAATACACTTGCACACAAGCAACCCTAGGGTTATTCCACTTGGTTGCCTTACAAAATGGCCATATCACGCATGTGAGGTATCTTAGCAAAAAACAAACGAATACAAGATCATAGTCTCTCGATGACCCTATCTAAGTTGCCTTTCAAATGATCTTAGCCCATAAAAGAGAATGCCAAGATACCTTGCAACATTTCTAATCATGGTTATGCGATGACCCATGCCCGTCCCGTTTACATCCAAAGATAGGGTTACTTACCAAATCAATAGTAAGATAACAATGTCAAAGGAAGAGAAAATAAACAAGAAAGACTTTTTGAGAAGGTAGAATGTTCCTAATTACTTGCTCAATTTCAAACAAATATCCTTTCTATTTTCAAAACCAACACCTACACATTTCAAAACATCTTACAAACTTGAAAACATTTTCAAAAAGATCAAAATCTTTGTATATATTCTTACGAACAAGAATCATTACAAAGATTGCCTAAACGATGGTATCTTTACAAAATACTTTCAAAAACCACACAAAGCACAATTTCAAACAAAAGCAAGTGATCTAGCAAGTAACAAAGAGCCCATGGATAACCATGGATAAAAAGGGTTCTAATACCTTCCCTTTTTATAATCTACCCCCCTAACTCAAGAAACAATTCCAAAGGTCTTTCCTGTACTTTTTCACCTTTCCTTTTGGATAAATGAAAAGTCGGTGGCGACTCTTGCTAAATGCAACATTTGCGATCAAACGCAAAACCTTCAAGTCAGCTCTCCCACCATATCACAGAACTGGCGATTTTGCTGGGGATATTCTAAAAGTGGGGTTACCTTAGGGTTAGATAACATTTACTTGCTTTCATTGTTTGATTTGTAGGCTTTACATTATGGTTCTTTGTTTAAGTTTGAATCCTTTACCCGGATTTGGGATACAATATAGGTAAGTAGCAATACGTTGTGGAAACTGTCTGGGGTATACCGACATGGTCTAAGCAATAGCTACGCTATTGCGACATATTTGTGGATACCAGTAGCCTTTGAGTTAATCAAAGAGAATACGGGGCCGCTGAGTGATGTCATAAAGCACTAATGAACTTCTAGAACCTTTACTTGACCAACTCGGCCTTTAGGATGTAGTGAGATGACCGACATTGGTGCAGTTCGAAGTTGGTATATACTCGATACTACACTCATTGAAGTTTGATTTTTTGGGATATTTCGGTCGCCATTAAAGAGGCTTGTGCTAAAATAATGACCAAGGAAATAAACCAGTGATATTGAGCCCCTTAGAACCCGATTATTATTATTAGGACAGGTTGAGCCAACTAAACTTCAAGAGGGTACTTACCTATAAAACTCAATGCAAGCCTAAACCTAAAGATTTGTTTGCATTTTCTGTGTACACATACTTGTACATAACATCATGAACAACATAACATCATACACATTCACTAACCATTTCAAAGATTTTTGGATTCATCTTGGTTCTTGTTTTGTAGGATATGGATTCTCTTCGCAGGAAAACTATTCAAGTCAACCTTGTAAGGATCCCTCCATAACTTAAGGAGCTAGCTTCAAGGATTCCAGAAAACTCTCCATTCACCGAGAGACATGGTCGCCTACTCAACTTGGTCACCTCTAACATAGTTGAGGACATGATGAAGGTGCTCTTTCAGTTTTTTGATCCTTTACACCATTGCTTCACATTTCCCGAATATCAACTTGTGCCTACTTTGGAAGAATTCTCCCGGCTCCTAAGAATTCCTATCCTCAATCAACTACCTTTCAACGGTACAGAAAGAGACCCAAAGCCAGAAGAGATTGCTCAAGCTCTACACTTGCACTCATCTGATGTTACAACTCATTGGGAAACAAGGAGTGGTGTCAAAGGTTTCCTAGCAAAGTTCTTGTTTGAGAAAGCCCAAAACTGTTGGAATTCTTTGGACCTACAAGAATTTGAGGAAATTGTGGCTCTCTTCATCTATGGGATGGTTTTGTTTCCAAATCCTGACCAACTCATAGATGTGAACGCCATCAAAATCTTCATATCCCGCAACCCGGTGCCTACTTTGCTAGGAGACATCCTACACTCTTTTCACACTCGCACAATGAGGAAAAGAGGTGTTCTTATGTGTTGCACTCATCTCTTGGCAAGGTGGTTTATTTCACATCTTCCCCAATCTATATTAAAGAACGAGCAAGGTTTAAGGTGGTCACAAAGGTTGATGACACTCAAACATTTAGACATTCATTGGTGCTCCCAATCCATAGAGAATATTACTATTGTCAACTATTGTGGAGAATTTCCTAATTATCCCTTTACTTGGCATTAGGGGAGGTATCACCTACAACCCCTGCTTAGCCTTAAGACAATTTGGTTACGCCCGAAGGGATAGCCCGCACGAGATGCTGATTCAAGCTTTGATATTTGACTACGACAACGACGATCAAGGTATTCTCCACAGATTTATCCGAGCTTCGAGGATGTCAAACAAGGTAGATAACAAGACTTTGGGGCATACAAATTCCATCCCTCTTGAGCCTTACCTCAAATGGGTACGAACCCGTGCTCAGAGTATTATGATGCCTTACCCCTCCCTTTTCCCGGTAATCATTGAGCCTGTCTTGGAAGGAGATGTTCCATACACTATCCTACATTCTGACATGCCTACCTCTCTCGAAGACCTACAAAGGGATTGGATACAACTCAAGGGGGAAAGAGATACTTTCGAAGCCCAATTCTACGCAAGCGAGAAGAAGGTTTTGGAACTCACTAGGCTACTTCAGGAGGAGCAAACTCTGAATGCCTACATTGCACCAAAGAGGATGCATACTACCTTTTTATCTTAGAGTTTTTTTGTATCATTTTGCCCAAGAAGGCATTGATGTACTCAAAAGCTTGAATATAACGTGTGTTCCCTTTTTGTCTAAAACAAATTTGAATCTTATAATCCTTGAAATCATTACATATGCATTTGCCATTCATCATAACATAAACATGATTCTTGCAACAAGTCTCCTCATCTCTCTACTGTTTATTTCAGTAAGATGGATCTCGAGCAAACGGTGAAAGACCTCCAAGCTCAGAATGAACAGTTTCAACAGTTGTTCTTGACCCTAGCTAAAGGACAAGAAGAGTTGAAGACTTTGTTGGCTGAGGAGAAGAAAAAGAAGACAAAGAAGATAATTGGAGTTCTAAACATGTGAAGAAGATCCCAAGGGAAGACAAGAAGGACCCTAGACTATGCAATGACATCCGGTGAGAGAGACAATCAAGATGGGAAAGGCAAGGAAACAGTAGTCCCCTCAGAATCAGAAGAGGAAGAAGAAGACTATTCTGAAGAACAATACCCTCCAACTGCTGACAAGTATAAACATCTCGAAGAGCGGTTGAGTGCAATGGAAACCCAAAAAGTGCCTGGCTTGGACTTTGAAGATTTGGGTCTAGTGTCGGGGATTGTTATTCCTCCAAAATTCAAAACACCTGTGTTCGCCAAATATGACGGAGTTTCATGCCCCAAAATGCATTTCCGGTCCTATGTAAGGAAAATCCAGCCCCATACAACTGACAAAGACTTATGGGTACACTTCTTCCAAGACAGTCTGTCTGGAACTCAACTTGATTGGTTTTATGAGTTAGAAAGAGCCAATGTTTATAAATGGGAAGATCTTGCTGCAGCCTTTTACAAGAAATACCAATACAATGCTGATCTTGCGCCTACCCGTACTCAACTCTAGAGTATGGCCATGGTTTCAAATGAAGGCTTCAAGGACTATGCGTAAAAATGGAGAGATTTTTCCGGAAGAGTTCAACCTCCTCTATCTGAAAGAGAATTAGTAGACATGTTTTTGGGCACCTTGTCTGGTCCCTTCTTCAATCACCTAATTAGGAGTTTATCGGTAGGTTTTACTGAACTAATATTGACCGGAGAGAGGGTAGAAGCTGAAATAAAAAGTGGAAAGATTCAAAAAGATACATCCTCTGCTGTTGTAAGGAGACCATTCATCGGAAAGAAGGCAGTGGTTGCTGTGTATCCTCAAAGAAATAAAGATAGGGCCTAACACCATCAAATGGTGGGGGATGTTATGATTCCTAAACCTGCGCCTGATCAACAAAGAAAAAACCAGCCAAGGATAGAAAGACCAGTCAGACAATTCACCAGAATTAACATGACCCTATCTCAAGTAATGCCACATATGTTAAGATCCAACCTGGTGACTTTGAAAGAAGCTCCAAAAAACCCTAACACAACATCTCCTCACTATCATCCTAATGCCCGCTGCGCATACCACTCTGAGGGTCCCGACCATGACACTAATAATTTTTGGGCTCTAAAGAACAAAGTACAAGACCTCATTAAAGCCAAGGAGATTGAATTCGATGCGTCCGAAAAGCCAAATGTCATTTCTGCCCCTATGCCCAAACATGGCCATAATACCAATGCCATTGAAGAAGATATGTTTGTTACTTCAGTTGATGAACTTAGGACCCCACTCCTGCCTATTAAAGTAAACTTGTTGAATGCCGGTGTTTTCCCGGGCTGTGATGAAGGCTGTCATTTCTGTTTGTCCTCACTAACCAACTGCCCTTTGTTGAAAGAAGGCGTTCAGTGCCTAATAAATAACAAAGAAATTTTGTTTGAAAAGACTTCTGTTCCACCTGTTCCTTTTAAAGATGTTTCTATCATTACCATTTCCGCTAATTCTTCCAGGGTCTCCACCAAAAGACCCGTTAGAATTACATCAGTTCCAGAAGAAACTCCTTTGATAATTATAATGCCTGGACCAGTTCCGTATTCGTCAGACAAAACCATACCATGGAATTATGGAGGGGATGTCTACTACCACGGTGTCAAGCAAGATTGGCCAGCTGCTGAAGATTCAAGTTCCGAGAAAGTTAACTCCGATATCAATAATATTGTAGGGACTAGCAAGATTACCCGAAGCGGAAGGATATTCTCTCTCCAGAAATTGCTCCCAAAAAGCAGTTTCTGGACCCGTAATCATTCCTGTTGTTGTTGCTCCTTCGAAGGCTATTCCCAGTCCTATAATCATCTTTGCCAATGCTCCTACTGGTATTCCTACTTCCGAGTCAACCGAGACTCGAGGTAAAAGTATTCTAATTGAGCCTGTCTGGACAAAGGCACAATCATTAGCTATCCATGAGACCTCCCGAAAAGAGATGGAGGAAATTCTAAAAATCATAAAAAGAAGTGACTATGATGTAGTTGAGCAACTGGGGCAAACTCCATCAAAAATTTCCATGCTGGCTTTATTACTATGTTCCAAGGCGCATGCAAAGGCCTTGGTAAAATTCCTGAAAACTTCCCATGTACCCCAAGAGACATTTGTCGATCAATTCCAAGACTGCGTAGCCAGCCTGACTGCAGATAATGGTCTAGGTTTTTTGGATGCTGATTTAACTCCAAGAGAAAGGAAGCATAATGAGGCATTGCACGTCTCAGTTGAGTGTAGGGGCACAACCTTGGCTCATGTTTTGGTGGACACTGGCTCATCTCGAATGTGTTGCCTAAAAAGGCTCTTGATAGGCTTGACTGCGAGGGATTGACAATGAAGTCAAGCAACATAGTAGTGAGGGATTTTGACGACTCGAAAAGGATGGTACATGGGGAAGTGGATATCCCCATAAAGGTTGGAACCCAAACATTTGATTCAAATTTTTATGTAATGGATATTCGCCCTTCATACTCCTGCTTGCTAGGCCGACCATGGATTCACAATGCTGGCGTTGTTACTTCTACGTTGCACCAAATGCCAAAGTATCCAATTCAAGGGAATATTATCACCGTTCATGGAGAAGAAGAGTATATGATTAGCCATCTCATTTCCTTCAGATATGTGGAATTATATGGTGAATTTATTGAAACTCCATTCCAACATTTTGAAGAAGTCCCGCAAGATGTGGCAGTAACCAGGGCCGTTCCCAAGATCACAAGGCCTCCATTCAGGATGTCATCTTTGAAGGATGCAAAGGCAGTGATAGAAGAAGGTGGGTGCACTATCTGGGGAAAACTCCCAGATATCCCATACAAATCTGACAAATTTGGCCTAGGTTTCACTTCAAGTGCTCAGAAGGCTGTACGTCGCGCTCGTGCTGGAGGACCACCCTTGAAGATCATCAACCGTGAAGTCAACGCGGTAGAGGATGATGAAGATGGCTGCAACCTGGAGGATTGGATCTTCCCAACTGTCAGTGGAGGGCTCAGCAATTGGGAGGCTAGAGATTTTGTTCCGATCACTTTAATCCCACAGTAATTTATCTTTACATTTTGTTGGATTTGTAATATTAAAACAATTCAGACTCTTAAAACCTTGTGTCTTACCCAAGGCACAATGGTCCATTTGTAAGGGTTATTATCTCATTTCCATATGACATCAATCAATCATGGACGTTTTTCATACAAACTTTGTGCTCATTGTTTTTCCTTTTTATATTTTTATTTCTTTCAAAGATAGCTATACCCTTACACACACTCACACTCACAATGCAGGTCTACATCCATTCGGGATCCCATGGATAAAGGTTCTGCTATGGCCTTCTGTGACTCTGAAAATCTAATCTACCAAGCCGAAGACGAAGGTGAGGAAGACTGTGAAGTACTAGGGGAACTTTCCTGATTTCTACTACAAGAAGAGAGAGCCATTCAGCCCCACGAAGAGCCAGTGGATACAATTAACCTAGGTACCAAAGAAGATAGAAGAGAGGTCAAGGTGGGTGCCAATCTGGAAACCAGTGTTAAGGAGCGTCTAATTCAGCTGCTACACGAATATGTTGAGGTCTTTGCCTGGTCGTATGAAGACATGCCATGACTTGATGCAGATATTGTGGTACATCATCTACCTACAAAAGAGGATTGCCCACCAGTAAAACAAAAATTCTGTCGCATGCGACCAGATATGTCGGAGAAGATTAAAGCTGAAGTCATGAAGCAATTCAACGCTGGATTCTTGGCCGTCACCTCCTATCCATAATGGGTTTCCAATGTTGTTCCCATGCCCAAAAAAGACGACAAGGTATGAATGTGCATGGACTATCGGGATTTAAATAAGGCAAGCCCTGAGGATGATTTCCCACTTTCCCATATTGACATCCTAGTTGACAATACGACACAACACAAAGTGTTTTCTTCATGGATGATTTCTCAGGTTACAACCAAATCAAAATGGCGCCTGAAGACATGGAAAAGACAAATTTTTTCACACAGTGGGGCACATTCTGCTACAAGGTTATGCCATTCAAACTGAAAAATGTTGGGGAAACCTATCAGCGTGCCATGGTAGCCCTATTTCACGACATGATACATCACGAAATAGAGGTCTATGTGGACGACATGATATCTAGATCTCAAACATAAGAAGAGCATCTTGATCATTTACAAAAGTTGTTTGAGAGGTTAAAGAAGTACAAGCTGAGGTTGAACCCAAATAAATGCACATTTGGAGTAAGGTCTGACAAGCTCCTAATCTTTGTCGTCATCAATAAGGGTATTGAAGTAGATCCTGCCAAGGTTAAAGAGATACAAGAGATGCCTGCTCCTCGTACTGAGAAGGAAGTCAGAGGATTCTTGGGACGCTTGAACTACATTTCCAGATTCATTTCTCACCTGACAGCTACCTGTGAACCAATCTTCAAACTACTGAAGAAAGATCAGGTAGTCAAATGGAATGATGAATGCCAAATTGATTTTTACAAAATCAAAGAGTATTTACAAGAGCCTCCTGTTTTAATGCCACCAGTCAAGAGAAGACCATTAATCATGTGTCTGACTGTTTTGGAAAATTCAATGGGGTGTGTGCTGGGGCAGCATGACGAGTCTGGCCGAAAAGAGCATGCTATTTTTTACCTGAGCAAAAAGTTTACTGACTGTGAAACAAGATATTCACTTCTCGAGAAAACTTGTTGCGCTCTGGAATGGGCTGCTTGCGGACTAAGACAGTATATGCTGAATCATACTACCCTATTGATATTTAAGATGGATCCAATAAAATACATCTTTGAGAAACCTGCTCTCTCCGGGAGAATAGCGACATGGAAGATGATCCTGACAAAATATGACATACCGTATACTACCCAGAAAGCAATAAAGGGCAGTGTACTAGCTGATCACCTTGCTCACCAAGCTGTAGAAGAATACCAGTCCATGAAGTTCAAATTTCCGGATGAAGACATTATGACGTTGGACAACTATGAAAAATCCAGGCCATATGACAAACTTGAACAAGGATCCCGATGGACCTTGGTTTTTGATGGGGCATCTAACACATTCAGCAACGGTATTGGTGTTGTACTCATATCTCTTGAAGCGTGTCATACTCCCTTTACGGCAAGGCTCTGCTTCAATTGTACAAACAACATGGCGGAATACGAAGCGTGCATCTTTAGTCTCAAAGCTGCCATAGATTTGGGGATCAAATCCTTAAATGTATTCGGAGATTCAGCTTTGGTCATTAGCCAGATTAAAGGGGAATGAGACACCAAACACCCTAACCTTATCCCTTACAAAGAACATGTTTTAACATTGATCCCACATTTTGAGAAGATTACCTTCGAGCATTTCCCTTGAGAAGAAAATCAGCTAGCAGACACACTAGACACAATGTCATCTATGTTTAAACTTAAATGGGATAACGAGGCTCCCCAGATCACCATTGAACGAAGGGATGAACCAGCACACTATCACGAGATTAATACTGAAGAAATGATCGACCAGCCTTGGTTTCACGAAGTCAAGAGGTATCTCGAAGTTCAAGAATATCCTGAAGGAGCTTCAGTCAATGATAAGAAGTCCTTAAGGAGATTCTCTGCTAAATTCTTCCTTAGTAATGGCATCCTTTACAAACACAACCATGACTCTGTGTTACTTTGGTGCATAGACAAGGTTGAAGCTGGAAGAATCATGGCTGAGTTACATTAAGGCACTTTTGGCACCCATTCCAGTGGGCATACGATGGCAAAGAAGATTCTACGGGTAGGCTATTACTGGTCTACCATGGAAGCAGATTGCTATCAACACTCTCGAACCTGTCATAAGTGTCAGATTTATGCTGACAAGGTGCACGTACCTCCGGTTCATCTGAATGTTTTGATGGCTCCTTGGCCCTTTGCTATGTAGGGCATTGATATGATTGGGGAAATCAAGCCAACAACCTCTAATGGACACGGCTTCATCCTAGTGGCCATTGACTATTTTACAAAGTGGATAGAGGCAGCTTCCTTTGCTTCCGTTACCAAGAATGTTGTCGCTCGGTTCATCAAGCAGAATCTCATTTGTCGTTATGATATCCCGAAAAGGATTATTATAGATAACGGTACAAACTTGAACAATACTATGATCACCGCCCTGTACGAGCAATTCAAGATCTAGCATCACAATTCCTCCCCTTACCGACCAAAGATGAATGGTGTTGTCGAAGCCGCAAATAAGAACATTAAAAAGATCATACAGAAAATGACAGTCACATACAAAGACTGGCATGAGATGCTACCATTCGCTATCCATGGGTATCGTACCACAGCTCGCACATCAACTGGGGCAACACCCTATTCTCTGGTATACAGCATGGAAGTTGTTTTTCCTATTGAGGTCCAGATCCCTTCTCTGAGAATTATGAAGGACGCGGGTTTGAATGAAGAAGATTGGATTCAGACTCGACTTGATCAACTAAACTTGATTTATGAGAAAAGACTTACTGCTGTCTGTCATGGTCAGATGTATCAAAAATGGGTGATCAAGGCTTTCAATAAAAACGTCAGATGACAAGTATATCAAGTTGGATATTTGGTGATCAAGCGCATCATACTGCCACAAGGTGATCCCAGGGGAAAATGGACTCCTACATACGAAGGACCATTTCTAATCAAGAACATATTCTCTGGAGGAGCAATGATCCTAACCACCATGGATGGCAACGACCTGCCGCACCCTGCAAATGCAGACATAGTCAAAAGATACTATGCATAAGAGACCCGCTAGGTTGACACACCTAGGAAAAACAAGGGTATCCCGGCGAACCAAAAAGGTTCGGGCAAAAATTAGGGATAAAACAAAAAATCTGTACACCCGGCAAGTTAAAATCCCGAAAGGGTGACTTGGGAAAAAAGGGGTTTCCCGGTGGACTGAAAAACCGAAAGGGCGGTCCAGGAAAAAGTTAGGGAATTAAAGCGTACAACTATGTCCCGTTGGATCACCTTTACAGACGACCTTTGGCTTCAACTGACTGAAGATGTGAAAAACACAAGAAGGGGGGGTTGAATTGTAAAACTTAAAACATATGGTTTGACAACACAATATTTTTATCCTGGTTCGTTTGATCTCAAACTACTCCAGTCCACCCGTTAAGGTGATTTCGCCTCTCTCCAACGAGGTCTTAATCTACTATTTTCAAAGGATTACAACAGCTACTTTAACAACTGTTAAAGTCTTCTTGAGTATAACCATAAACCGGGTTATCTCAAGGAAATCTTTTACAAATAATTGAACAAGGATGTGTTAATGTTTTCTAACAAAACAATATATCACAACTGTGATAATTACACAACTTAAGCTTGGAATAAACTGAATTTTCTAAAGCGTTTGAATAAGCGTGATTTGAAGGCTTGGCAAATTATATGAGTGCATGCGTGTGTCTTTTCTCAAGCAGACTTGTTTATATAGGCAAGGCAAAGATACGTTGTCCATAAAGCCAGTTTAATGACAATAACGCACTTTCCTTTTGAAGAAGATCTTGTCTGATGAGAGCCGTTAGCATTTAATTCTGTCTTGAATACTTAATAACGCTTCAGAGTCTTCTTTGTTTTAACTTATGATAACGCTTCAGAGTGTTGATGACTTGGTAAAGATCTTTGATCAGAGTCAGAGTGTATTTGTTTATGCGCAGATTCTGGTCATCAGGCTTCAGCGTATAATCTGGTAGCTTCAGCGTGTAGCACATATTACTGATCTTCTGATGCTGATTCCATCAGAACTTCTGTATATACAAAACATAATTTTAAGAAGCATATTTGTTTTATATATATATATATATATCTTTGAATTTATTTATTCTTTGTATTTTGTTATCATCAAAACTCTAATCAAGGGTTGTAGAATCAAACTATGTTCTAACAATCTCCCCCTTTTTGATGATGACAAAAACCAGATTTTTCAATTAAAAATAAAGAATAAAAAGTATAGAATTAAGAAGAAAACTCCCCCTGAGTTGATTACTTCCCTTTAATTCCATGAGTCTTTGAGCATCAGAACCTTACTGTATCTTTCATCAGAGTTTTGTACCTGTTCAAGCTTATCAGAAGAGAGAAATTTAAATAGATCACAATGTTTGAGACTTATGTCTCAGTAATCCGTTATTGAAAAATATCTTATTCTTTCTCCCCCTTTTTGTCAGTTATCAAAAAGAACATATAATCAGAGCTAAAATGCATTTATATTAAAAACCAGAATCAACGAAAAGTTCAGAACAACAGCAATGTAAGAATATTACAGATAAACATGTTTTAAAAACGAGGAAATTCTAAGAGGGGGGAGGTAGACGCGTGAACAAGGCTTCCAACATGCTCTTGATTTGGATGTTGGTTTCCTGTTTCTTGGTTAACATGCTCGTGATTTCATTAGTTTTGTTGTCCTGTTTATCCATTCTTTCCTTCATCAACATATCATATATTTTCAGGTCTTCTAGAGTCTGCCTTTCATAGGAGGAAGCTTGAGGATCAGCAGTAACTGGATGCTTCTCAGAGCATTCTGCAATATCCTCTTTTTGACCCAGTTCTTCAGCAGGAATCATCTTCTCTAGAGTAACAGTCAGATTGAGATCTTCTGACTCTGGTTGAACTTTGTATGCTGGACGATGTTCAGACCAGGGAGCATTGTCCAGAGGGAGAACTTCTTCCTTGAGCAGCTGGCTCAGAACTTGATCTTCAATTACTTTCAGTAGATTACTGAAGTTCTGTTGAACTTGTCCGTAGCTCTGTTCTTGCATCTTACGAGTTTCAGAACATACCCATCTTCTGAACCTTATCCAAAGGTAGTCTGATGCAGCAGGATCAATCAGCTCAAGACTAGCTTGCTTCAGAGAAGTGATCCATTTCTGTACTTCTGTTTCAAACATCAATAAGATGGTACCAACATCTGGAGAGGGTTCAGATGGTTTTGGTTTTGGAATAGCTGTTTTGTGGGTTATGGCAGCAAGACGTTCAAAAACTGTTAAATCAATGATAGTCTTGATGTTGTCATCTGGATTGTTCTTTGGTGAGGAAGTGGGAGAGTCTGGAATAATTATTGGACTAGTTGGGGAGTTTGGTGGAGTTGATTCTATTGAAGAGGGAATTTGGGGAATATCCATAATGGTTAGGGGCATACGTATTGCCAGAGGTTCAGTGATTCCATGAATGGAAATGGTATCAGAATCAATAGTTTGGTTTGATTGATCGTTATAAGGTTTTGGTTCACAGGATTCAGAAGGTTGAGCCTCAGAAGTTTGAACTTCTGGTTGAAATAGTTCAGGTTGTGGAGAAGGTTGATGAATTTCTGGTTGAGGAGATGGAGGTAGTGGTATTTCTGGTTATCAAAGGTTTCTATATCTGATAGAACTTTTGCAAGTTCTTGTTGGGTTGCTTCAATATTTGGATTTGGAGGTAGGGAGCGAGATCTTCTAAGAGTTAAGGTTTCTGAGGGGTCGAGTTCAATGTCAAAGTCATTAAATGTTTGTGGTGTGGGGTTTTCTGATTGAGTGGGAATTGGTATAGATGTTGATACAGAAATTGAGTTTAGAACAGTTACAGAAGAAGGATTACCTCTCTTTTTAGGAGTCCACTGGGATGATCCTTCTGCTACAGCTTTCATTTTCTTGGTTTTCTTCAGCACAACTTCTGGAGCCTTCTGCTGCAGATCCTGAATGTTCAAATCTGGTGCTGTACCATCCGCCTTGCATGCATCCAGATATCTGACTATTATATCAGGTTTAGAATCAATCTCTGAGAACAGAGGAAAGTTATCCAGAGGGATTCTTCTACTAGAGATTGCTGCAAAAGGAGTGACACTGGGCTCTTTCTTGATGTTCTCAATTAACTTCATTTTCTTCAGATTCTTTGCATTCAACTGTTTGCCAACAGTAGCTTCCAAAGAGCTAATTTCCTGAGCTTCTGTTAGATGATCAATCAGCTTATTCTCTGTTAGAATATCTGATATAAGCCTTCATAGGGGTATCCAGTCCCTTTTTGTGCGCTCCTCTTCTCTGGTTTCCTTGACACTAGTCCTTAGATGGTTAAACAGTAGATGAGCCAGATTCACCTTAATCTTCTGGGAGATGAAGTGGATCAGAAATTGCTGATCAATATTGATGTAGTCAGGAGAGCTGGTAGGCTTCCTGTGGTTTATACATCCCAGAATAATCTTGGCCCATATTCTGTGATGGTCTTTTAGATCCCTTATCTTGCTGAAGGGAAGATCCAGAGTGAAGATTTCTCTAGCAATTAGGGCGACATCAGCGCATCTTTCAGCCATGTCAATGCATCGTACACCACCACCACTGTAGCCTATTAATCTTGCAATGAGGTCCTCAGTTATGACTATCTTCTTCCCCATTATGTATGAAGTAACTTGATGGTTGGAAGATGAAGCATGAATCCAAAATTCCTTCACAAGAATTGGGAATGTTGGACCCACCAGTCGGTCAAAATATATGTCCCAGCCTTGAGCCTTTACTTCTTCAGAGAGATTAAATCCGTTCTCTTGAAGACTGTTAAAGTCCACAATTAATTCAGAAAGAACTTCTAGATTTTTGATGGGTGTGAGAAGAGTTCTGTAGGGTTCTTCATATTGTTCGGAGGAATCTGTTTTCTGAGAACTGGAAGTAGGGTTGCTTGAGGAAGCCATGTTCACACGAAGGTTTTGTGAAGAAATTGAAAGGGTTTTTGAGAAAGGATGCAAACTGAAATCAATAAGATTGTAGAGAAAATGAAAGTGAAAGTAAAAACTGTAAATAGTGAGAAATGTGTTTAAATAGATTTTTAAAAAAAGATTTTGAAAACATAAACGGTGAGAGAGAGAAATAAATTATAATGATTATGAGCATTTAATGATAGCTGATTTTTGGGGATTCAGAAAGATATTGAAACGGTTACCCATGACATGTGTCCCAATGCATCCAATCAGCGCTTTTGACCTTTCAGAAACGTGAACACGTGTTCAGCCTCAGAAAGTAGCTGATGACTAGATGACACCTGTTTGCTTGAGTGAACTTCACATTTCCATCCTTGAAATGAAGCGCGCAGATCTTCATGGATAGATTCTGATACAATCTGTACTTCTAAAGATCTGAAGGAAGATTGATCAGTAGTTCACGGAAAAATAGACAAAGTTCTGAAGGTTAAGATATGGAATCAAAACAGTTTTATTCTGGGCAGAGCTTCATGCTGAGATGTTTCAGAATGAAGTTGAACCTATCTTCAGAAAGAGGTTTTGTAAAGATATCAGCCCATTGATGGTCTGTGTTAATAAATTTTAAATTTAGAATCCCTTTCTGAATATAGTCCCTAATAAAATGATGTTTTATTTCTATATGCTTAGCCCTAGAATGCAAAATAGGATTTTTACTAAGACAAATAGAAGAAGTATTGTCACAGAGGATATGGATGTTACTCTCAAATATCTTGAAGTCCTTAAGTTGACTTTTCATCCAGAGAATTTGTGTGCTGCATCCAGCTGCTGCTATGTATTCAGCTTCTGCTGTTGATAGAGCTATTGTGGATTGTCTTTTGCTGGACCATGAGATCAGATTTTCTCCCAGAAACAGGCAGCTTCCATAAGTGCTTTTACGTTCTACTCTGTCTCCAGCGAAATCAGCATCACAGTATCCTATCAAGCTGTAATCACTTGATTTTCTATAAAACAAACCCAGATTAGTAGTACCTTTCAGATACTTGAAAATTCTCTTAACTGCTGTTAAGTGAGATTCTCTAGGATCTGATTGGAATCTAGCACAAATGCAAACACTGAATAGAATGTCAGGCCTTGAAGCCATCAGATAGAGAAGAGAACCAATCATACCTCTGTAGACCTTCTGTTCTACCTTTTTACTTACCTCTTCTCTTTCCAGAATGCACGTGGGATGCATTGGAATCTTTGATGGCTTACATTCTGAGAGATCAAATTTCTTCAGAAGTTCTCTGACATATTTTCTCTGATGAATGTAAGTTCCTTCTGGGGTTTGATTAATCTGAATGCCCAGAAAGAATTTTAGTTCCCCCATTAGGCTCATCTCAAATTCTGCCTGCATACATTTAGCAAACTTTCTTCCCAGAGAGGGTTTAGTGGATCCAAATATGATGTCATCAACATAAATCTGACATACTAAAATTTCATTCTTAACTGTCTTACAGAACAAGGTTGTGTCCACTTTCCCTCTGGTGAATTCCTTTTCTAGCAGGAAGTTACTTAGTCTTTCATACCAAGCTCTGGGAGCTTGTTTCAGACCATAGAGTGACTTCTTTAGTTTGAAAACATATTCTGGATTTTTGGAACTTTCAAAACCAGGGGGTTGGTGTACATATACCTCTTCTTCTATATAGCCATTTAAGAATGCACTCTTAACATCCATCTGATACAGAGTGATGCCTTTATTAACAGCAAATGAAATTAAGAGTCTGATAGATTCTAACTTGGAGACTGGAGCAAAGGTTTCTGTATAGTCTATTCCCTCTTGCTGACTATAACCTTGTGCTACCAGTCGTGCTTTGTTTCTGATGACTTCACCTTGTTCGTTCAGTTTGTTTCTGAACACCCATTTTGTACCAATAACGTTGAATCCTTTTGGTTTGGGAACTAGATCCCATACGTTATTTCTTGTGAATTGATTTAGCTCCTCTTGCATTGCTAGAATCCAGTCATTGTCCAGAAGTGCTTCATCAATTATTGTTTGTTCAATTAGAGAAACCAGTCCCATGAGGGATTCTTCAGAGTTTCTGAAGCTAGATCTTGTTCTGATTGGATCTTCCTTCCTTCCTAAGATTGTTTCTTCTGGGTGATCCATGCTGCTTCTGGATGGTCTTTTCTGGAGTTGATCAACAGAAGGTGCTGGATTGCTTGCAGTGACTTTTTTTGATGTTGAGGGAGTGTCTCTATTGAGAGCTTCTGATGATTTGTCTTCAGTACCTGTGAGTTCAACTTCCATACCTGCAAGGAATTCATTCTGCTTTGACTTTTGAGAGTCAAGCTTATCATCAAAACGAACACTGATTGACTCCTCCACAATCTGTGTTTCTGTATTGTATACTCTGTACCCTCTTGAGCATTCAGAATATCCTAACATAATACACTTTTGTGCTTTAGAGTCAAACTTGTTCAAATAATTTTTTGTATTCAGGATAAAACATGTACATCCAAATGGGTGAAAATAGGAAATGCTGGGCTTTATGTTCTTCCACAATTCATATGGAGTCTTTTCCAGAATAGGTCTTATGGAGATTCTATTCTGAATGTAACACGCTGTGTTTATTGCCTCTGCCCAGAAGATCTTAGTAACGTTAGTCTCGTTGATCATGGTTCTGGCCATTTCTTGCAATGTTCTGTTCTTTCGTTCTACAACTCCATTTTGCTGGGGAGTTCTAGGACAAGAGAAATCATGTAGAATGCCTTTATCATTAAAGAATAACTCAAAATTTTTGTTTTCAAATTCTCCACCATGATCACTTCTGACTTTGGCGATTCTAAGATCCTTTTCATTCTGAACTTGGTTGCAGAAGGTAACAAACACAGAGTGTGACTCGTCCTTGTGCCTTAAGAACTTTACCCATGTCCATCTTCTATAGTCATCTATGATTACTAACCCATACTTCTTGCCACTGACTGAAGCAGTTTTAACTGGTCTAAATAAGTCAATGTGCAGAAGTTCTAATGGCTTGGAGGTGGAAACAACGTTTTTGGATTTGAAAGCTGGTTTTGCAAACTTGCCTTTCTGACATGCTTCACACAGAGCATCTGAATTGAACTTCAGGTTAGGAAGTCCTCTGACCAGATTGAGTTTGTTAATCTGAGATATTCTTCTCATACTAACATGTCCCAATATTCTGTGCCAGATCCATTGCTCGTTGTTAACAGACAATAGACATTTTACATTCTGACTTTTTAGTTCAGAAAGTTTTATTTTATAAATGTTGTTTTTCCTCTTTCCATTAAATAGGATAGTCCCATCTTTCTGACTAACAACTTTGCATGAATTATGATTGAAGATTATATCATAACCATTATCACTTAATTGACTTATGGATAACATGTTATGCATTAATCCATCAACTAATAAAACATTACTTATAGAGGGAAGATTTCTATTACCTACTGTTCCAGAGCCAATGATCTTTCCTCTCTGATTGCCTCTAAAGCCTACGTGGCCTCCAGGCTTATGTTCCAGGCTTTGGAACATATTCCTTCTTCCCGTCATGTGTCGTGAGAAGCCAGAGTCCAGGTACCATGATTGGTGTTTTTGCTTTGCTGCTAAAGATATCTGCCACATGTATTATTTTATCCTTAGGTACCCACATTTTCTTGGGTCCTGATTTGTTAGTTTTACCAAAACTCTGGTTGAATTTTGGTTTGACAGAGTAATAACTACTTGTATATTTTATGTCATGTGTGTGCCCATATATAAAGTGTGAATCAAGTGGAGTATGTTTTATAGCTAAATCCATGGAATTTTTCGGTGTAGGTACCTTACCTTGATATCCTATCCCTTTTCTGCCATTTTTGCTAACTCCATAGATCATTGAAGCCATTTTGCTTCTGTCTATGTTTTTAGCTAGAAATTTCTGAAAGCTGTGATCATACTCCTTGATGATCTCATCAGCATTGCTGGGAGTTTCAGGGATTGTTTCCTTCTGAGAGTTTTGAAATTGGTTTTCTAATTTTGAAATTTTATCTTTTAACTCAGAATTCTCCAATTTGAGACTCTCAGTCTTATCAGAGTCAGAAGCAAGATTCCTTTTCAGGTTTCTGAGTTTGACTCTGATCTGCTGATATCTTTCCAGAATTTCATTAAGGCTTTCAGTTAGTTCAGCCTTAGTAAAGTTTATAGTAAAGTCAGGGAATACCTTTTCTGTATCTGATTCAGAGTCTAACTCAAGCTTCACTGTCTTCTGTTATGTTTACCATGAGAGCTATGTTTGCTCTTTCATCATCTGATTCTGAGTCAGCTTCAGATGTGTCAGAATCATCCCATGTAGCCATGAGACTTTTCTTCTTGCCAAACTTCTTTTTGGGCTTCTCCTTCTGAATCTTTGGGCAATCACTTTTGTAGTGCCCTTGCTCGTTACATTCATAGCAGATGTTGTCTTTGTTGTTTGGCTTTCTGTTTCCTGAAGAGCCTTCAGATCTTCTGTGTCCAGAGGAGGATTCTGACCTTCTGTATCTGGAGAAAGATTCATTCTGATTTTCTGATCTTCTGGGATTCCTGAACTTCCTTTACCTCTGCTTCCACAATTGGTTCACCCTTCTGGAGAGGAGAGACAATTCATCTTCTTCTGACGAGGACCCATCAGAGGTTTCTTCCATAGCCTGCAAAACTTTGGAGTCAGATTTTCTGTTAGATTTTAAAGCTAATGGCTTACCTTGCTTTTGAGGTTCATCTGCTTCTAGCTCTATCTCGTGACTTCTGAGGGAGCTGACAAGTTCCTCCAAAGAGATTTTGTTGAGATCCTTGGCTAGCTTAAGCACTGTGACCATTGGCCTCCATTGTTTTGGCAAGCTTCTGATGATCTTATTAACGTGATCAGCAGTGGAATACCCTTTGTCAAGAACTTTTAGACCAACAATAAGAATTTGAAATCTTGAAAACATAGTTTCTATTAATTCACTCTCTTCCATCTTGAATGCCTCATACTTCTGAATGAGTGCAGGGGCTTTGGTTTCTTTGACTTGAATGTGGCCTTCATGCGTCATTCTCAGAGAGTCAAACATATTCTTTGCAGTGTCTCTGTTTGATATCTTCTCATATTCTGAATAAGAGATGGCGCTGAGAAGAATTATTCTGGCCTTGTGATGATTTCTTAACTCACGCTTTTGCTGATCAGACATCATTTTCCTGTCAATCTTCTGACCACGTCCATCCACTGGGTGTGTGTATCCATCAGTCACCATGTCCCACAGATCATCATCATGGGCCAGAAAGAAACTCTCAATTTTGTCTTTCCAGTAGTCAAAGTTCTCTCCATCAAAGACTGGAGGTTTGCCACTGAATTTGTCCCTTTCTTCATTATTGTCATTGCTGATGTTTTGACTTGGTCCTGCCATTGTGTTTTTCTGACGTTGGATCTTGTACTGACACGGTTAAGTGTTATAAGCTCAGAACCAGGCGCTCTGATTCCAATTGAAGATGTGAAAAACACAAGAAGGGGGGGTTGAATTTTAAAACTTAAAACATATGGTTTGACAACACAGTATTTTTATCCTGGTTCGTTTGATCTCAAACTACTCCAGTCCACCCGTCAAGGTGATTTCGCCTCTCTCCAACGAGGTCTTAATCCACTATTTTCAAAGGATTAAAACAGCTACTTTAACAACTGTTAAAGTCTTCTTGAGTATAACCACAAACCGTTTTATCTCAAGGAAATCTTTTACAAATAATTGAACAAGGATGTGTTAATGTTTTCTAACAAAACAATATATCACAACCGTGATAATTACACAACTTAAGCTTGGAATAAACTGAATTTTCTAAAGCGTTTGAATAAGCGTGATTTGAAGGCTTGGCAAATTATATGAGTGCATGCGTGTGTCTTTTCTCAAGCAGACTTGTTTATATAGGCAAGGCAAAGATACGTTGTCCATAAAGCTAGTTTAATGACAATAACACACTTTCCTTTTGAAGAAGATCTTGTCTGATGAGAGCCGTTAGCATTTAATTCTGTCTTGAATACTTAATAACGCTTCAGAGTCTTCTTTGTTTTAACTTTTGATAACCCTTCAGAGTGTTGATGACTTGGTAAAGATCTTTGATCAGAGTCAGAGTGTAGTTGTTTATGCGCAGATTCTGGTCATCAGGCTTCAGCGTATAATCTGGTAGCTTCAGCGTGTAACACATATTACTGATCTTCTGATGCTGATTCCATCAGAACTTCTGTATATACAAAACATAATTTTAAGAAGCATATTTGTTTTATATATATATATATATATATATATATATATATATATATATCTTTGAATTTATTTATTCTTTGTATTTTGTTATCATCAAAACTCTAATCAAGGGTTGTATAATCAAACTATGTTCTAACACTGACAAACTCATCGGTTCTGATCAATCCAATCAACTTCGGACAAGGCAACAAGTGGACAAGATGCTCGAAGATACAAAGGCTATAGCAGAATGGGACCCCCATGGGATTATTGCACATAGCTATCTTTTCTTTGTATCAAAATTTTCATTTTTTTACGACAACATTCTCTTTAGAATGCTTGTCTCATTGTACAAACACTTACTCAAATTAAATACAAAGATATCCCTTTGAAAGTGCAAAACTATCTATTTTTCTTTACTTTTGTGTTTTGTTTACAAAAACGTCCAAATAATTCATTTTTGAACATATGCATTTGAACATAATTACTATTTACAAATAAACAAAATAAAAAGACAATCACTGATGGCTTTAAGAGATAGGGCAATATCTTTGAGCTATTCCATAAAATTCCCCGCAGTGTGCAATTTAGTCCCCAGCGGAACAAAGCTTCCAGTTATCAATCCCCGGTAGAAGTCGCTGAATTTCTCAGGATTTTCCAACAAGATTTTTCAAGCAGTACACGGTATTTCCCTGACAACAGAGTTTATTTCTCTAGATGGAAATTTACCAACACTTCAACTTCATGAAATGAAGACTTATACTCCATATCCCTAGCAACGATCATGGATTTATTTTCCCCAATCCAACATCAGTGTAGCAGATCAGCTCGCACGCACATACATCACATCCATATATCATAAACATTGATAACACAAATGCATCATACCTTGCATTTCATATAACATAAGATTGCATATTAGCTAACATTTTACCCTTTTCAGGATAAGGTTAACAACTACCACTAACAATGTTCAAAGTTCCCAAATACAGTTCAGATACGCTCCAGACACGGACGCCATTCTGACACTCATTCAACTTTTGATACAGTTCAGATACGCTTCAGACATGGACGCCATTCTGATACTCATTCAACTTTTGATACAATTCAGATACGCTCCAGACACGGACGCCATTCTGATACTCATTCAACTTTTGATGCAGTTCAGATATGCTTCAGATACAGATGCCATTCTGATACTCATTCAGATTCAACTTTCAGATACAGTTCAGATACGCTCCATACACGGACGCCATTCTGATACTCATTCAGATTCATCTTTCAGATACAGTTCAGATACGCTCCATATATGGATGCCATTCTGATACTAATTCAGATTCCACTTTCAGATACAGTTCAGATACGCTCCAGACACGGATGCCATTCTGATACTCATTCAGATCCAACTTCCAGATACAGTTCAGATACGCTCCAAACACGGACGCCATTCTGATACTCATTCAATTTCAGATACAGTTCAGATACGCTCCAGACACGTATGCCATTCTGATACTCATTCAAATTCATCTTTCAGATACAGTTCAGATACGCTCCAGACACAGATGTCATTCTGATACTCATTTAGATTCATCTTTTAGATACAATTCAGATACGATCCAAATTCGGATGTCATTCTGTCACTCATTCAAATACAATCAAGATATGATCAAGATTCGGATGTCATTCTGTCACTCATTCAAATAAAGTCAAGATACAATCAAGATTCGGATGTCATTCTGCCACTCAAATACAGTCCAGATACAATCACCTCTGGATGGCATCTATAAGCCCATCTCCAGTAATTGTCCATCTTTTCTGCAAATGGCATCTTTAAGATATAATCAACCACAACTTCATCAAGTGCAAACTTCTGGGCACTCTAGTGTTCAATCATCTTCCACCTTCAAGTCACGAATGGCAGATCCGCCAATCTAACTCTTCAAGTGTAAGAAGATTGAACAGGGGCAGCTGTTGTACCCCAAAATTTTCCCTCTCATTTCTCAAAGGATCACCCTGGACCCTTAGGTTTACTATTATCCAATTCCAAGCTTTGAATTACAAATTTTTCAAGAAAGTCATTCACAAGGGCAAAATGGTCATTTGCACACTAAAAAGTCATACTTTGACTTTTGGATCAAAATCAAGTTTCAAGATTCATATTTCATTAAGACATGTTGAGATATGAAGTTTGTTTCATCTAGAAATTCAAAAGTCAAAAGGTACTTTGGAAAATTTAAGTTTCTAAATACTTCGAATTTTTCTAAGTGTTTAAGAAATATGACGAGCTCATAACTTCTGATCAGATTATCACCATGATGCAAGCTGATTCTGGAAGAACTTCTGGCAATAAATTTTTAGATTTCAATAAGATCTAAAACATTGCAGAACAGAACTTCTCCTAGAAATGCTGGGATTTCAAGTTAAATCCTCAAAGAAACGTCCCTGAAACTGAATCATTCAACAAATTTTGGACACTTTCAAAACAGATTTTAGTCAGAACTTCTGGGCCAGTTTTCACAAAGATTCAGTCAGAGTTTGCAAGGGTTATTCAAAAAAGCTTTACAAAGCGTGTTGCAAGCTTCCTAGAAAGTCTGAGAGCTCCTTCAGAACATGTTGGAGCAAGGAGATACAAAGATCAAAAGTTGGATGTTTATTCTAAATTATGCTGAAGCTGAACCTCTGACCCAGAATTAAGCAATGATGCAAAATCTCACATTGCAGGATTTCTGGTTTGATAAATCTCATCATCATTTAATGCTCACAACCACTTTTGAGTCTTTATCCAAAATATTTCCCCACGTGTGGCATAGGAGTACCTTTACTGTCTTGGAAAAGCAAACATTTGTACAAAAGTGTGCTGGGCCCATACGTTGCTTTTGCTTTTGAGGTTACATTTCTTTAATTCCTGCTTACAAATCCAGCTTAGACGCTGCTAAAACTACTAACCACCATACCTATTTGAACTTACTTCAAGAGCAAGTCAGCGCCTAGCTTATGATGGTGGTGCCCCTTGACCTCTCCAAGCTACTAAACCTTTTCCAATAAATTAGACTTTATTGGCAACTGTAAAAGGGTCTAAAAATTGAAGAAGAAAAAGCCTTGAACCCCTGCTAAAATTCGAATAATCCAAAACTGCAAACACAAAATACAAAACCTGTTAACTTTTGATTTCTTGCATTCAAACTCCATTTTTTTCCTCAAGTGTTTCTTGACCAAAACCATCCATACAGTTTATGATTCACATATTAGAAGCTATACTAACTTCTGTGTTCATACTGTAACACACTCTCCATTCACATCCACCTCAAAGAAGTCAGAACTTTACCCCTTGGCTGTTCCAGAATTCTCTAACCATTCATAGCCCAAGTTGAAAGCTGCCAGCCTACTGAATACGTGAAGGAGTTGTTCAGAACATCACCAGCGTTCAGAACCAGACTTCAACTCAGAGATTATTTTCCAGCTGCAAGGTAAGTTTCTACCGACTCTCATCATATTACTTAGGCATTGTCAGATTTGCATGTTCAAAAATACAATGTAAACATCATGATTCTGATGCTGTACATATTATGAGGTTTCATGTATTTGTCTGCCTAGGTAGAGAGAATTTCAGTCCAGAACTTCTTGAAGAAATTAGGACTCAGAATTAGGATTAGCAAATTCATGCTTGCTTCTGGTTTATAGTTCTGATATCTCTTATTTCTTAAACATTATGAAACCTGCCATAACTGTTATATGCACATCTTCTGTTTTTGTTGAGAGATGACTAAGTTACAGATGTCCTGACTAGCATGGAGAGGGAGACGAAGTTCTGCCAATGACATTAGAACTTCTGAAGTCTTCTTTGTTCCTAGTGGATCCAGAACTTCTACCTTTACCTATTTCTGCTAATACGATTTCTGTTTTTTGCAGCACGCCAGAGTCAGAACTTCTGATCTCTTTTAGTTCAGCAATGCACTGACTCTATTTTCTTTTTTCTTACTATTTTTGCTATCACTTATATTTTCACTAATCAAAAACACCAAAAACATTTTACATTTTTTACATGTCTTATTTTATTTCTTTTAATATAAAAAGATCAAAATATTTTCTTAAATAAAACTTATTTCTTTACTTAAATAAAACAAGCTCATTTTACATTTCTTGTACATTCTTATCCATTAGATATGGTTGTAATAGTAACTTAGGATTTTAATTTTACTTGAAATCCCATTTTTAAACTTGTACACCCCCTCCCACAAATGTTGTAATAGTGTAGTAACTTTAAATTTTGCAATTTATCGCTTTTATATAACATGCTAGTAATTAGGGTTTGTATGGAAAGACTAAAACCAATACCTAGAAAAACCTAATTCAAGACAAAAACAAGCATGAAAATAATACACATGCACACAAACACCCCTAGGGTTATTCCACTTGGTTGCCTTACAAAGTGGCCATATTACGCATGTGAGGTATCTTAGCAAAAAATAAACGAATACAAGATCATAGTCCCTCGATGACGCTATCTAAGTTGCCTTTCAAATGATCTTAGCCCCTAAAAGAGAATGCTAAGATAACTTGCAATATTGCTAATCATGGTTATACGATGACCCACGCCCGTCCCAATTACATCCAAAGATAGGATTACTTACCAAATCAATGGTAAGAGAACAATGTCAAAGGAAGAGAAAATAAACAAGATAGACTTTTCGAGAAGGTAGAATGCTCCTAATTAATTGCTCAATTTCAAACAAACATCCTTGCTATTTTCAAAACCAACACCTACACATTTCAAAACATCTTACAAACTTGAAAACATTTTAAAAAAGATCAACATCTTTGTATACATTCTTACGAACGAGAATCATTACAAAGATTGCCTAAACGATGGTATCTTTACAAAATACTTTCAAAAACTACACAAAGCATAATTTCAAACAAAAGCAAGTGATCTAGCAAGTAACTAAGAGCCCATGTAAAACCATGGATAAAAAGGGTTCTAATACCTTCCCTTTTTATAATCTACCTCCTGAACTCAAGAAAAAATCTCAAAGGTCTTTCCTGTGCTTTTTCACCTTTCCTTTTGGATAAAAGAAAAGTAGGTGGTGACTCTTTCTAACCACAACATTTGCGATCAAATGCAAAACCTTCAAGTCTGTTCTCCCACCGTATCACACTACCATATAAAGCTTATATGCTTCCTAGTAGAAGAGGTAGTTCTTATCCCCAATCGAAGTTGAATTTCAAAGACCTTTTGGATTAACTTTCCTATTATTCCCCAGTGGAGCAAGTTGTGTTTCCCTAGCAAGTGTATCGTTTCCTCAGTGTGGTATGCATGGGAGTGCCAATCATAACTCTTTTCCCCCCCGGTGATAGAAGATTTTGCTGAGATATCACCAATGGATTTTGTGTTCCAAGATGCTTGTTTCTTCCCCAAGTGAAGATTTTTTTACCCCCGACAATGTTATACCCTGTGTGGATTGGATTTCCGTATTTAGGAACCTATCTTCAGTTGGCTCCCCTTTCATTGTTCAGTTCATATTTGATCGGTGCTCTCTGAAGGTTTTGTGTTGATTAATTCCTTTGCTCTGGTTTATCCTTGTTTTATTGGATTTTCCTTTCGTTAGCTTAGCTAACACCCTGATTAGGTCATGTTTTGATCATCTCCTTTCCCTGATAGAGTCCTTTAATGTCTCTTTTAAAGTCCAGTTGTCTGGCATCTTTGGTTGGGCATGTGCGTCCTTCCTTGTTAGAGTCCTTTAGTGTCTCTTTCAAAGTCTAGTTGTCTGGCATCCTCGGTTGAGCAAGTGCGTTCGTCCTTGTCGGAATCCTTTAGTGTCTCCTCAAAGTCCATTTGTCTGGAATACTTGGTTAGGCAAGTACATCTTTCCTTGTTGGAGTCTGTTCTGGTCAGTCTCTTCTTGATATGTGTTCAACATCCTTATGGAACATGTATCATTGATGTCTTGAGATATGTTTAACATCCTTACCGAACATATATCTTTGACATCTTTGTTTGTGTCCAATATCCTTACCGGGCATGTATGTGTCAGTTTGCCTTTGATTTGGGTGTTCTCTAGTTAGAGTCTGTCTTGGTCAGCCTCTTCTTGATACGTGTTCAACATTCTTATCAAACATGTATCGTTGATGTATTGAGATATGTTCAACATCCTTACTAAACATATATCTTTGATATCTTTGTATGTGTCCAATACCCTTATTGGGCATGTATGTGTGAGTTCGCCTTTGATTCATATGTTCTCTATTTAGAGTCTGTCTTGGTCAGCCTTTTCTTGATATGTATTCAATATCCTTATCGAACACGTATTATCGATATCTTGAGATATATTCAATATTCTTACCAAACATTTATCTTTGACATCTTTGTATGTGTCCAATATCCTTACCAGGCATGTACGTGTGAGTTTGCTTTTGATTCAAGTGTTCTCTATTTAGAGTTTGTTCTGGTCAGTCTCTTCTTAATATATGTTCAACATCCTTATCGAACATGTATCATTGATGTCTTGAGATATGTTCAATAACCTTATCAAACCTATATCTTTGATATCTCTGTATGTGTCCAATATCCTTATCGGGCATATATGTGTGAGTTCGCCTTTGATTCAGGTGTTCTCTAATTAGAGTCTGTCTTGGTTAGCCTCTTCCTGATATGTGTTCAACATCCTTACCGAACATGTATTGTTGATGTCTTGAGATATGTTCAACATTCTTACTGAACATATATCTTTGATATCTTGTGCGTGTCTAATATCTTTATCGGGCATGTTTATTCTCCTCTTCTTGATGTGTTCAACATCCTTATCGAACATATATCATCGATATCTTGAGATATGTTAAACATTCTTATCGAACATATATCTTTGATATCTTGGTATGTGTCCAATATCCTTATCGGGCATGTATGTGTGAGTTCGCCTTTGATTCAGGTGTTCGCTATTTAGAGTTTGTCTTGGTCAGCCTCTTCTTGATATGTGTTCAACATCCTTATTGAACATGTATCATTGATGTCTTGAGATGTGTTCAAAATTCTTACCGAACATATATATTTGATATCTTTGTATATGTCAAATATCCTTACCGGGCATGTACATGTGAGTTCGCCTTTTATTCAGGTGTCCTCTATTGGGAGTCTATTTCGGTCAGCCTCTTCTCAATGTGTGTTTAACATTCTTACTGAACATATATCTTTGATATCTTGTACATGTCCAATATCCTAACTGGTCATGTATATTCGCCTCTTCTTGATATGTGTTCAATATCCTTATCAAACATGTATCGTTGATGTCTTGAGATATGTGTTCAACATTCTTGCTGAATATGTATCGTAAATATCTTTGTATGTGTCCAAGATCCTTACCGGGCGTATACAATTGAGTTCACCTTTGATTCGAGTGTTCTTTGTCAAGTCAACTATGTGTACATATGATGCTGGCCGGGCTTGTAGGCCTGATCTCTATTCTTGTGCGAGTCTAACCTTGACCCGATACATATTTCCTGGAAACTACCTTTCAACATACACAAAAGTAAAAAATACAGAAAAACCAAAAAAATAAATAATACCTGACTGGCTTTAGAGTGCAAATTTTATGGTTCTATTAAGTATTCAATACTTTCACCTTGATTGTTCGAAAGGCCACCGCCAATCTCACCATCTGGTTACATAATATTGAATAGGGGAAATTGTTGTACCCTAAAATTCGCCCTCTTCATTTTAAATCTAGTTAGATTATACTTAATTACCATATGCATACATACATGTCATTGGATCTATACTCATGGAATCGGGGCATTTCTTTGCAAGAAAGAGTTGCGAAAGACAACTGTTTCGTTAAGCAACATTATGAAGCAGAACTCAGGGTTTTCCACATTTTAATGGAATCCACATGTTTACCAATCTATCCAATCAACAAACAAGAAGGTCATAAACATGTCAAGCCCTTTTGTGTTACAACACACTTTGAATTATGCAGGAAGTCTAGTGTTTCAGTCGATTTGAGACAGTGCAGACATGAATTTAGTACGGTGTGTTTCAAGTTCAAACTTTCACAACTCGAGTACAGAAAATGGTTTAAGGTTGATTCTCCATTCATTGGAACCTTCTTGAAGTTTTCTTCATTTCATCTGTTTAGGTCGAAGGTTAATTTTGTGAGGAAGATTTTATAAAGCGCAAAATACTTGAATTATAGTGTACAACGGATTTATCATTTCTCTGGTTTTCAGACGCTTAAAATTCATAACTTCTTACTGGAGTATCATCTTTGATTTCCTTTTAGATCATTTGAATCATCTTGTTATCTCCTCCAACTTTCATGTTCGGCTCGAAAGCCAATTCTTTGAGGAAGATCTCTGAATGCGCGAGTACTTTGAAGCTAAACAGTGAAAAAATAGTGAAAATACTGTGCTGAACAATTATTTTGCGGACGTTCAAAAATTCACAACACTCGCCTGGATCGACGTTTTTGAGTCGTTCTTTTAGATGAAAATCCGTGTTGATTTTGTATTCATTTTGCATGTTCGGGCCGAGAGCTATTTCTTTGAGGAAAGTTCTCGGAATTATGGATTATTATAGGAATTTACTATGCTTAACCGGAGTTTCAATTCACCATTTCCCGATATTATTAAAATCGTAACTTTTTCGATTTTTATTGTATAAAGACCATTATTTCGGAATAACTTCACAAATGATGTCAGATACAAATTCTTTTCAGACCTCGAGTTTGGATTTTGATCGGAGAATTTTCGTTCGCGGCATTCTTTCAAAACTGATCGGTGAATTAACGAAAAATCTGCATGTTATTGACTTTTCTGAGTGTCAGTGCGCATTCAAAAATTCATAATTTAATTGTCATTTACCCGATTGAGTCCTTTCATTTGGCCACGCGTCACAAATTTTGGCCCCGACATTTTTCGTGTTGAACTCATGTCGAGATTTCACACCTATGATGGTGTGGCATTTTATGGTTTTGTTATGCTTACACTGTCAAATTAAGGCCCAATCCAATTACACATTCAAGGCCCAATTCACCTACACTATATATTTTCAAAATCATATTTTTTCCTCATAATGCATATACTCACAAAAACACAAAAAACTTTTCTCTCAAATTGCTCAAGGATCAAAGTGAGGCTTTCTCTCAAATTCTCAAGAACACAACAACAACTTCATCAAGAATTCAAACTCAATTTCACTCCACTCTCTCTCTCTCTCTCTCTCTCTCTCCTCTCCTCTGCCGCACCTCTCTCTCTCTCTCTCCTCACGGTGGAACCCTCACTCTCTCTCCTCTCCTCTATCCGCACCTCTCTCTCTCTCCTCACTGTGGAACCCTCCCTCTCTCTCCTCTCCTCTGCCGCACCAGTCACGCGGCCGCGACTTTCTCTGCCAGCGAAGACCGTTATTATCGGCCTCCCTCTGTCGTCGGACCACTGCGAGATCACAATTGCTCCTCTCCCTCTCTCTCTGATCGTGTTTTTCTTCCGATCATCATCTTCTCCAAACTCCTCTTCAATTTTTGGTACGTTCTCTTGCTTAATTGCTTTTTACATAATCACTTTTTGTGAATAAGTGCTTTTGTATGAGTTTTTGAATTGAATTTTAAATTAAGAAATTGATTTAGGAATTGAATTCAATTGTTGTTTATTAATGGAATTGTGATAATATTGTTGAAATCCGGAATTGGTTAGTTGGAATAAGTATTTATTTGGTTAAGTAATTTTCATAAAAAGTGCTTATTTAAGTTTTAAGGTGTTAATGTTGTTGCGGCTTGATTATTGATATAACATACTATTGCACCCCAAAATTTGCCCCCTCATTTCACAAGGGATCACCCTGGATCCCAGGTTTGCTTGCATCAAGTTTCCAAGCCTTGAACTGCAATTTTCCAAGAAAATCACTCACAAGGGCAAAATGGTCATTTACACGCTGAGAAGTCAAACTTTGACTTTTGGATCAAAAAATTATATTTCATCAAGATAGGTTGGAATATGAAGTTTGTTTCATCAAGAAAGTTCAAAAGTCAAATTTTACCTTAGAAAAGTAAAATTCTAAATACTTAGAATTTTTCTAAGTATTTAAGAAAAATGACACTTCAGAACTTCTGAGCCAGCCTCCAGGCAGGTGCAGTCAGAAGTTATAAACATGGTTCAGAACATAACTTTCATTCAGAACATGGCTCTTCAGCATCTACGCAAGTTCAGTCATAGTTTGCTAGGGTAATGCAAAGAAGGTAATAAAGCGTAATACAAAGCCTGAAAACTCCTTCAGAACATGCTGGAGCCAGAAGGTAAGAGGATCAGAAGATGGGGATGCCACACTGAAGCAGAACTTATGATCCAGAACTAAGCCTTGGTGTAGAGTTTTACGTTGCAGGATTTCTGGTTATGATAAGTCTCATCATAATTTAATGCTCACAATCACCTTCTGAGTCTTTATCCAAAGGATTTTCGCCACATGTACCTCTACTGTCTTGGGATAGCAACTTTGCTACTAAGCCCATGCTTTGCTTTTTGCTTTTCCTTAATTTCTGCTGACAGCCACCATGCTTGCTTCAAAGACAAGGCAGCGCTTCAGCACATGAAGGTTATTTTTCAAATCTTTGGTCAAAACTTGACCAAATCCCAAAACCTTGCTTATACAACTTGCTGCAGACCTATGACCAACAACTGGCTCAGTCTACGCCTGCATCTCATGATTACACCAAACTAGCATACGAAAACTGTGATGAAAAAGAAAAGGAACAGGATGCCAAAACAGGTTCAAATCCTATTTGTTTTTCCCCCCAAAGTCACAGCAAATTCATCTATAAATACTTGGCTCCATCACACGTTCAAGGGGCTAGCTTTTGAAGAGAGAGATTGGCCAAAAGAGAGAAAAAGAAGTTGTGAAACCTTCATAAAAATCCAGATTTCTCATACACAAAAACAAATCTTTGTTCTTCCCTTTGAACCCAAGAACACAACCACTCTTCTGTCTCTCTTGCTGACTCAGAACATCCAAATGCAGCCACTCAAAACTCCAAGCACGCCCCAGGTAAGTCTTTCTGGCTTTACTTTCTTTTCATTCTGAACATCATTAACATGTAAATATCATAGTAATAATGTTGTACATATCATTGTATGAATAGAAAACCTATGGATTAGAACTTGCTTTTCATTCTCTTCACTGTTTTAACACACAGAACTTCCATGATTTTTCTCACTGTTAACACACACTGAACCTCTGATGTTCACCCAATGGCTCAGCACAATACTGAACTTCTGATGTTCACTCATAATCTTAACACAACACAGAACTTCTGAGTTCTCCTCACATGTCAAATACACTGAACTTCTAATGTTTCCATCAGCTGTTTTCAAACACTCAGTTTATGACTTTCACATACTGACAATGTACTGAACTGCTGACGTTTGCTCATTGTTTTAGTGTAACACAGAACTTATGACTTTTGGTTCACTGGCTGCATACCACCCAGAACCTCTGTGTTTGTCCCCTAACATTTCTTGCAGGACCTCTGAATTTACATGTTCAGAACTTCTGATATCCATTGACGTTTCCTGTTGAGTCACGCGCCTGGCTTCAGAACTTCTGATCCTTGTTTTCTTGTTTGCAGCAACACGCTGTTTCTACCTTGCATTTATTTTCCTTTTCATCTTTTTAAATATTAACATAAAAAACATAAAAATATTTTCCTTTTAATTTATTTCCTTAAGACAAAAACATTTTCTAAACAAGTCCATTTCTTTCTTATATTATACATTTCAATATGGTTGTAATAGTAACTTAGGACTTATTTTTACTTGCAATCCCCATTCATAAACTTGTACCCCCATCCCCTAAATATTGTAATAGCGTAGGACTTTATATTTCTGTAATTTATCGCTTTCAAATGTAAATGCTAGTAATTAGAGTGTGTATTGCAAGACATGAAAACAACAAAATAGACAACCCTAATCAAGAATAAATGCATGCAATCAAACACACTTTGTACACATGCACCCTTAGGGTAACCCCACTTTGTTGCCTATCGGAAAAATAGTCATGTCCCTCGAACATTGGCGTTTTAGAAAATACCCTCGATAAAAGATTGTAGTCCCTCGATGACCCTCGATGTTGCCTTTGGTAAACGATCTAGTCCCTAAACGACATTGCTAAAATGTCCCATATGTTGCCTTATATGACTAAACAAATGTCTCCTACTCGTCCCTTCCCATCCAACGATGGGGCTTCTTACCAAATGAATGGTAAGATAGCCACATCTAAAGGAGAAGGAAAAGCACACTTAAGACCTTTCGAGTAGGTAGATTCGCTCCTAGTTACTCGATTGCTTATAACAAAAACATTTTTATACACCTACACTTCCATTTTGAAACATTTTCGAAACAAACACTTTGTATGCGTTTTTATAGAAACGAGAACCATTACGAAGTTCCATTTTCAAAATCACTTTTAAAAAACACATTTCACAAACACTCCTTTGAATTATTTTTCAAACAAACACTTTGTACGCATTCTTATAGAGACGAGAACCATTACAAAGTTATATTTTCAAAATACTTTCAAAAAACCACACCACAAGCACACATTCAAACAAAAGCAAGTGATCTAGCGAGTAACTAAGAGCCCATGGAAAACCATGGATGAAAAGGGTGCTAATACCTTCCCTTTTCATAATCTACCCCCCGAACTCAAAAATATCTCGAAAGGTCTTTCTTATGCTTTTTCACCTTTCCTTTTGGATAAAAGAAAAGTCAGTGGCGACTCTTGCTAAACCGCAACATTTGCAAACACAAAACTCAAAACCCTCAAGTCAGTTCTCCCACCGTATCACAGAACTGGCGACTCTGCTGGGGACATTACCTTAAAAGTGGGGTTACCTTAAGGTTATATCACATTTACTTGCCTTCATTTGTTTGAATTGCTTGCTTTACATTATTGGTTCCTTGTTTAGGTTTGTTTTAAATCCTACACCCGGATTTGGGGACACCTTTTAGGTAAGTAGCAATAAACTGTGAGGGAACTGTGTGGGGTATACCGACATGGTTGAAGTAGTAGCTACGTTGATGTGGCACTTTGGTTGGTATCGGTAACCCTTGAGTCAGTCAAGGAGAGTACGGGGCCTCCGCGTGGTGTCGTGAAGCATCAACTGACCTTAGAACCTTACTTGACCAACTTGGCCATTAGGACGTAGTGAGATGACCGGCTTTGGTGCAGTCCGAAGTTGGTAGATACTCGATGCTACACTCATTGAGACTTGACCCCTGAGTTTTGTTCGGTTGCGATTCAATTGCTTATTGAACGAAGCTTGTGGGAAAGGTTAGTGATATTGAGATCCCTTAGAATCCGGTTACTATTAACTAGGACAGGTTGAGCCAACTAAACTTCAAGAGGGTAGTTACCTACAAACTCCATGCAAACCTAAACTTAAGTACTTGTCTGCTTTGTGTGAATATGATTATTTGTATATACACTTGCTTACCTCGCATACTTGTACATAACATCATAACATCATACCATAGCATTTTCAATAACCATTTCAAGGATCTCGAGGGTCTTTGATGCAGGTTATGATGAACCAAACGTCTAGCAAGAGGCATGGGGATTTATTTTCCTCTGATCAAACACCATCAAAGATCAAGTACAACAAACTTGAGTCAAGGGCTATGACCCACTTGATATGGTGAGCTTAATTGTCGTGGAAGGAAATCCACTGATACAAAGTTCTCCAATCAAAGACGATTGATCAAAGTTCAACTTCTAACTGTTTCTTGTGTTTACCCCGCGAGATCCTTGAAAACATGCATCCACATATCATGCATCATATCATGACAGGTTTCTCCCATACAGGTCACATTATCTTCCTACTATTTATTTCAGTAAGATGGATATGGAACAAACGGTGAAAGATCACCAAGCTCAAAACGCTCAATTCCAACAAATGTTTCTGGCTATGGCTAAGGGGCAAGAGGACCTGGAAGCTCCCCTTCTCAAAGAAAAGAAGAAAAATACCAAGAAGTCAGTAGGCATCCTGAACATGACAAGAAGACCTAAATCCCTAGATCTTTCAACTCCATCCAACATAGGGGATAGTCTTGAAGAAAACCATAATTTGGAGATTGATGAAGTTGAAGCTGACTACTCCGAGGAACAATATCCTCCCGCTGATGACAAGTACAAACAGTTGGAGGATCGCCTCAGTGCTATGGAGATTCAACAGATACCTGGCTTGGATTTAGGAGACATGGGTTTGGTTTCTAGAGTGGTCATCCCACCAAAGTTCAAAGTCCCTACCTTTTCCCCATACGATGGAGTCTCTTGCCCTAAGATGCACTTAAAGTCTTATGTCCACAAGATTCAACCATACACAACTGATCTGAAGCTTTGGATCCATTTCTTCCAAGAAAGCCTAGTAGGGACTCAACTCGAATGGTTCTATCAATTAGATAGTTCTCGCATCCACACATGGGAGGATTTAGCTACAGCTTTCTACAAGCAGTATCAGTATAATGTTGATCTTGCACCAACTCGCGTGCAATTGCAAAACATGACCATGGGTTCCAACGAGAGCTTCAAAGGATACGCCCAAAAGTGGAGAGATCTGGATGGTAGGGTGCATCCCCCTTTAACTGATAGGGAGCTGATTGACATCTTCATGGGAACTTTGACAGGACCTTTCTTCAAACACTTGATAGGAAGCTCCTCAGCCGGGTTCACCGAGCTAATACTGACCGGTGAAAGAGTCGAAGTTGGCATCAAAAGTGGAAAGATTCAAGAAGCTACACCTTCTGATGCTCAGAAAAAGCCATATAATGGGAAGAAAGAGTCCAATGAAGTGACTGGTCAAAAGAATCATCATGACCAACACGTGGGGGAAATCCTGATCTCTAATCCCACGCCTGTTCAACAAAGACAGAGCAATAGGCGTAGGGTAAGATATCAAGAAAGACAGTACACTAACATCAACATGCCTTTGTATCAAGCGTTACAACATTTGCTGAAGTTGAAGCTGATCACGCCCAAGGATCCTCCTCAAAATCCTGATACCTCCTCTTCTAGGTACAATCCAAGCGTAAGATGTGCCTATCATCTGACAGTCCCGGACATGACACCGACGAATGTTGGACTTTGAAGAACAAGATTCAAGACTTGATTGATGCCAAGGAGATCGGGTTTTATCCCCCGGAGACTCCAAACGTGATCACTTCTCCTGTGCCAAATCATTGAGAGCGTCTTGTTCATTTGATTTTTCAAGTTGTAATTTTCTTTTGTTTGTTCAAACAATTATCTATTAATATCAAATTTTGTTTCATTAATGCATTGCATATGTTTGTATTGATTTGATCCACTCATTTTCATTACATTTAAACTATGCTTTTTACTCACTTAACTCTTGCTAAAAGTTACAAGCCTTTAGAGGGAGGATGACGAAAACAATGCCATAATCTCATACAATATGCTTTTGAATAGACCTTGTTGACGATGTACATGCATCCTTTCAAATCCTAAACACCGGAGTTATAAGGAAGATAATCCCTAGTCAACCCCTTCGAGCCAAAGAAGTAGAAGTTTCATTTTTACACTTTTTGAAACCTTTAATCAAAACCGGGGGGCAGGGTAGTCTCAGTTAATTCAAACGCGCGTTCAAACCACAAACTCTTATTTCGTAATACAACGAATGACATCAAAAACATTCCTTTGAAATCAAAATATGGTGATGATTCCCTACCACATAGGCATTCATTATCTCTCAAAAAGTAAAGCCCACTAAGTCAAAACCTACAAAAGAGACTTAAAGAAAACTGGGGCATCCCGCTGACTGTAATCTCAAAACAAGAACAATCAGGCAAAAATTAGGGATAACAAATCAAAAGAAAGAGGTCACTACAAATCCTCAACAACATGAAAAAAAATTGCAAGAAATGACTGCCTTCCAACAAACTTAACTTGTTTGAACCATCACTAAGATGTCATTCCAAGACTCAATTGGAATTCAAACGCACCATTAACTGAGCTTAGGACGGAAGAACATCACGAAGAGCGGGCGGGTACAAATACAATTTGAGCCTTTATCCTTTGTTTCTTAAACCGTGAACCAAGCCACGTTACAACCCTTCAAAAGTCCTAATTGAAGCATGGGTTAGTTCGAAAGCATACTGTTACAAAAGGTATCCTGACTCCTGTAAGGTTTTACTCTAAATCCTGAGTTGAATTTTTATTACAAACTTCTTTACTTGCTAAAAACGCATTTTTCAAAATTTCAAGACAAACCTAAACTTTGCATTACTTGAATATCACTGTTTTCATATGGTTATTTGTTTTACAATAGAGAAATTCACATAATGAATATCCAGTGAACGAAAGCTCTCTCAGTGAACCAAATCACTTCAATTGGGATGACATTTCCATTGAAGAATCTCCTATCGACAAGGGGACATGACATGTCACTATCCAGCACACCAGGGGCAAGTCTCCATCTCCATCACTTGGGGCATTGAACGTCAATCTCAGCGAAGGGTTACGTACAGTCAAACATTTCTAGACAGTGCCACAAACACTCGCTACTAGGGGCAGTGATAAATCTCCGCAAAATCCTTCTCATAGGATGATTCCCCAGCCAGAGTTTAATCTCTGAAGACCTTTCCCCAGCTGAGACAACTTCAAGAATCCTCGAGGACTTCCCCAACAAAGTCGTCACTTCTCTAGCAGACCGACAACAAGGTTTATTTCCCCAACAAACGAGAGGAATCCACGGTGGAAATATTCTAAGAAAAGTTTTAAGACACACCTACTCTTCGACAATAGTCCGAGATTTACCGACTTCCCAGCATTTTTCAAGGATTTATTTTCCCAGACAAAGATACATTCAAATAAACATCTCACATTTCATATATCATATTACATACATGACAAGTGCACACGACACAATCTCATTTATTTTGAGAACATCTCTACGCAATGCATACATCATGACATTTCATACAACTAACTCTTTACCTTTTCAGGAAAGATCGATCGACAGATAAAGGTTATCATCCTTTTGGAGTAGCAATCGTCAAAAGATTCCTTCATTACCTTTTCGAGTAGCAGTAGTCAAATATTCCTTCATTACCTTTTGGAGTAGCAGTTGTTAAAGATTCCTTCATTACCTTTTGGAGTAGCAGTCGTTAAAATATTCCTTCATTACCTTTTGGAGTAGCAGTCATCAAAGATTCCTTTATTACCTTTTGGAGTAGCAGTCGTCAAAGATTCCTTCATTACCTTTTGGAGTAGCAGTCATCAAAGATTCCTTCATTACCTTTTGGAGTAGCAGCCATCAAAAGATTCCTTCATTACCTTTTGGAGTAGCAGTTGTCAAAGATTCCTTCATTACCTTTTGGAGTAGCAGTCATCAAAGATTCCTTCATTACCTTTTGGAGTAGCAGTCGTCAAAGATTCCTTCATTACCTTTTGGAGTAGCATTCGTCAAAAGATTCCTTCATTACCTTTTGGAGTAGCAGTCATCAAAGATTCCTTCATTACCTTTTGGAGTAGCAGTCGTCAAAGATTCCTTCATTACCTTTTGGAGTAGCAGTCGTCAAAGATTCCTTCATTACCTTTTGGAGTAGCAGTTGTCAAAAGATTCCTTCATTACCTTTTGGAGTAGCAGTCGTCAAAGATTCCTTCATTACCTTTTGGAGTAGCATTCGTCAAAATATTCCTTCATTACGTTTTGGAGTAGCAGTCGTCAAAGATTCCTTCATTACCTTTTAGAGTAGCAGTCATCAAAGATTCCTTCATTACCTTTTGGAGTAGCAGTCATCCAAAATTCCTTCATCATCCTGCTGAGGTAGTAATCGTCCAAGATTCCTTCATTATCCTGCTGAGGTAGTAATCGTCCAAGATTCCTTCATCATCCTGCTGAGGTAGTAGTCATCCAAGATTCCTTCATCATCCTGCTGAGGTAGAAGGCATCCAAGATTCCTTGATGATCCTGCTAAGGTAGTAGTCATCAAAGATTCCTTCATCATCCTACTGAGGTAGTAGTCATCCAAGATTCCTTCATCATCCTGCTGAGGTAGAAGTCATCCAAGATTCCTTCATCATCTGTTTGTAGTGGCAATCGTCTCAGATTCCTTCATCACACATCATTATCAAAAAAGACCTTCTTTGGTTAGATTTATTTCTTCCAATTGAAACAGGCGACCAAAGACCTTCTCTGGTTAGATTTATTTCTTCCAGTTAAAACAGGCAACCAAAGACCTTCTATGGTTAGATTTATTTCTTCCAGTTAAAATAGGCAACCAAAGACCTCATCTGATTAGATTTATTTCTTATAGTTAATGACCGACAATCAGAGACCTTCAAATACAGTCCAACAATCACCTCTGGATGGCATCTTTAAGCCCATATCCAACAACTATCCATCACCTCTCCAAATGGCATCTTTAAGCCCATTCCCCACATAATCAACTAACACACCTTCGAGTGCAAATTTCTGGGCACTCTAGTGTTCAATCATCTTCCACCTTCAAGTCACGAATGGTAGAATTACCAATCTAACTCTTCAGGTGTAAGAAGATTGAACAGGGGCAGCTGTTGCACCCCAAAATTTGCCCTCTCATTTCACAAGGGATCACCCTGGATCCCAGGTTTGCTTCCATCAAGTTTCCAAGCCTTGAACTGCAATTTTCCAAGAAACTCACTCACAAGGGCAAAATGGTCATTTACACGCTGAGAAGTCAAACTTTGACTTTTGGATCAAAAAATTATATTTCATCAAGACAGGTTGGAATATGAAGTTTTTTTCATCAAGAAAGTTCAAAAGTCAAATTTTACCTTGGAAAAGTCAAATTCTAAATACTTATAATTTTTCTAAGTATTTAAGAAAAATGACACTTCAGAACTTCTGAGCCAGCCTCCAAGCAGGTGCAGTCAGAAGTTATAAACATGGTTCAGAACATAAATTTCAATCAGAACATGGCTCTTCAGCATCTATGCAAGTTCAATCAGAGTTTGCTAGGGTAATGCAAAGAAGTTAATAAAGCATAATACGAAGCCTGAAAACTCCTTCAGAACATGCTGGAGCCAGAAGGTAAGAGGATCAGAAGATGGGGATGCCACGCTGAAGCAGAACTTCTGATCCAGAACTAAGCCTTGGTGTAGAGTTTCACGTTGCAGGATTTCTGGTTGTGATAAGTCTCATCATCATTGAATGCTCACAACCACCTTCTGAGTCTTTATCCAAAGGATTTTCGCCACATGTACCTCTACTGTCTTGGGATAGCAACTTTGCTACTAAGCCCATGCTTTTTTTTTCTTTTCCTTAATTCCTACTGACAGCCACCATGCTTGCTTCAAAGACAAGGCAGCACTTCAGCACATGAAGGCTATTTTTCAAAGCTTTGGTCAGAACTTGACCAAATCCCAAAACCTTGCTTATACAACTTGCTGCAGACCTATGACCAACAGCTGGCTCAGCCTACGCCTGCATCTCATGATTACACCAAACTAGCATATGAAAACTGTGATGAAAAAGCAAAGGAACAGGATGCCAAAACAGGTTCAAATCCTATTTGATTTTTCCCCCAAAGTCACAACAAATTCATCTATAAATACTTGGCTCCATCACACGTTCAAGGGGATGGCTTTTGAAGAGAGAGATTGGCCAAAAGAGAGAAAAAGAAGTTATGAAACCTTCATAAAAATCCAGATTTTGCATACACAAAAACAAATCTTTGTTCTTCCCTTTGAACCCAAGAACACAACCACTCTTCCGTCTCTCTTGCTGACTCAAAACATCCAAAGGAAGCAACTCAAAACTCCAAGCACGCCCCAGGTAAGTCTTTCTGACTTTACTTGCTTTTCATTATGAACATCATTAACATGTAAATATCATAGTAATAATGTTGTACATATCATTGTATGAATAGAAAACCTATGGATTAGAACTTCTAGAATAATGCTAGGCTCAGACTTAGGATTGGAACTACTATGATTTGTTGTGCTGTGATCATTCTGATTTGTTGAACTGAATAAATTGTTGTTGTGCTGATTAAGAGCTGAAATGTAACACAAAACTTCTGTTTTTCACTCATCATTTTAACACACAAAACTTCTAGGATTTTCTCACTGTTTAAGCACGCGGAACTTTTGAGTTCTCTTCACTGTTTTAACACACAGAACTTCCATGATTTTTCTCATTGTTAACACACACTGAACCTCTGATGTTCACCCAATGGCTCATCACAATACTGAACTTCTGATGTTCACTCATAATCTTAACACAACGCAGAACTTCTGAGTTCTCCTCACATGTCAAATACACTGAACTTCTGATGTTTCCATCAGCTGTTTTCAAACACTCAGAGTTTATGACTTTCACATGCTGACAATGTACTGAACTGCTGACGTTTGCTCATTGTTTTAGTGTAACACATAACTTCTGAATTTTGGTTCACTGGCTGCATACCACCCAGAACCTCTGTGTTTGTCCCCTAACATTTCTTGCAGGACCTCAGAATTTACCTGTTCAGAACTTCTGAACTTCTGATATCCATTGACATTTCTTGCTGAGTCACGCGCTTGGCTTCATAACTTCTGATCCTTGTTTCCTTGTTTGCAGCAACACGCTGTTTCTACCTTGCATTTATTTTCCTTTTCATCTTTTTAAATATTAACATCAAAAACATTAAAATATTTTCCTTTTAATTTATTTCCTTAAGACAAAAACATTTTATAAACAAGTCCATTTCTTTCTTATATTGTACATTTCAATATGGTTGTAATAGTAACTTAGGACTTGTTGTTACTTGCAATCCCCATTCGTACATATGTATCCCCATCCCCTAAACATTGTAATAGTGTAGGTCTTTACATTTCTGCAATTTATTGTTTTCCTTATACTGTATAGTAATTAGGCGTGTATCACAAGAGATAAAATCAACAAGTAAACCACCAAAAAATCAAAGACAAATGCATGCAATCAAACACACTTGCACACATGCACCCTTATGGTAATCTCACTTGTTGCCTTACAAAAATGGTCATGTTATGCATGTGGGAGGTCTTAGCACAAATCTCGAAATACAAGATCATAGTCCCTCGATGACGCTATCAATGTTGCCTTTTCAAAATGATCTTAGTCCCTAAAGAAAAAGTGCTAATTCATCTCACAACATTACTATCATGGTCATACGATGACCCAACGCTCGTCCCTTCACATCCAACGATGGGGATTCTTGCCAAATCAATGGTAAGATAGCAACATCTAAAGGAGGAGGAAAAGCACATCTAAAACCTTTTGAGTAGGTAGATTACTTTTAGTTACTTGCTCAATTTCAAAACAAACATCCTTTCTATTTTCAAAACAATCACATACACTTTCCAAACATCTTTCCAAAACTTGAAATATTTTCAAAAGCTCAACACTTTGCATACATTCTTACGAACGAGAATCATTGCAAAGTTTTCCTAAACGATGGCACCTTTTCAAAATACTTTCAAAACCACACAAAGCACATCTTCAAACAAAAGCAAGTGATCTAGCAAGTAACTAAGAGCCCATGGAAAACCATGGATGAAAAGGGTGCTAACACCTTCCCTTTTCATAATCTACCCCCCGAACTCAAGAAAAATATCTCTAAAGGTCTTTCCTGGGCTTTTTCATATTTCCTTATTCGATAAAAGAAAAGTCGGTGGCGACTCTTGCTAAACCGCAACATTTGCAAACACAAAACGCAAAACCCTCAAGTCAGTTCTCCCACCGTATCACACATACACTTGACATAATCTCTATTCTTTAATTGTTGAAATCATGTGTCAAATTTTGTGAAGGTTATGTGTTTGTGAAAAATCCAAAGAGAGGGAAATATTGAATGATGTTGTGCTAGGCTTGCAACTTTCATATGTTGATTGAACATTTTTTACTTATCAATTATGAAAAGAGTTGGAGTTGGTTGTATTCATGAGGTTAAGTTGAATTTTGGAAATTCATGTTATTTTAGAAGTGTTGTTCACTTAATCTCATGAGTTGAATTTTCACTATAAATTGAATTGAAGAATAAGCCAAAAAAAATGTTTGAGTCTAATTGTTTGAAAGTGCTTATTTCTGTAATTCAATTAATGGTATTTTTGTTGAGGTTTTGATGTTGCTATATTCTTTAAACTCAACCAATGCCAATTCCAATGCCAATGCCAATACTTTTGATAATTAAAGAGAAGTTCATGTGTTGATATCAAGTCTTGATATGCATAAAAAAAGTGAAATTAACATATGAGCTCTTGGTTTTTTCCAAGTTCAGAAGTTGTACTTTTATGTCAATCTCGCGGATACATTTTCCTTTATCAATTCCAACTTAATTATTTATGTTAATATCTACCTTGAGATTATTAAAGCCATGATTTTAAAGTCACTTTTGGTGGATATCGACATAAATAAGGTGCAATCCCGTTTTGCCAATTTCCACATAAAGTACCATTTCTTTCTTGAATCTTGATCAATGCTTTTAGGTGTGACATTTAGGGGGAGTTTATGCCAAGCTTTCCCGTTTTCTGACCAAAATTCCACCCGGTTTAGGGGGTGTTGCTTCCCCGTGCACAAAAACGCATCAAAAGTGCCACTTCCGCTTAGAATTAATTCATGGGAACTACTTTTTTGAATCTGTTGGCACGTTTAGACGCAACCATGCGATTTTAAGCCGATTCCATTCCGACTTTTTGTGCACCTAATTTTTGGAATTCATGCTTTTTGCTTTCGTTTGGCATGTACATTGAGCTTAGACATTTGTATGATGTATGCTTGTATTGTATTGACTAGTTGTGCAACATTGCATACACATCAGCTTGTTTCCATCACACTGTCCAGCTTATTTCACATTTCTACCATAGTGCTGCCTGATTTCACTTTCTTAGGTTGCAACACATTTTTTCATTGCATTTCTTCATGTTATAGCCATGTTTTGACTTGTAACAAAAATATGCAACTTTGTCTCCACATCCTTGTTATTTTTGACATGTTTGTTCAGTTGTGCAAGGTACATTGAGGATATTTTAGTCGGTTACCTAATCTTGGTAAACTGACACACCACTTCACTTGTGGTTTGCTTACGCAGTTGATGTGTTTGCCTTATGGTTTCTCATGATACGAGAAACAAATATTTTGTTATTTTGTATTTATATGTGCTTTATGCAGGTGTTCTGTTTAGTTTGAGGTTGAATTCGATATGCACATATATTACGCGATATTACTTTGTTGCTTATGTCGGTCAAGTTATTTCTGACCATTGCATTTTGTTGATGCTAACTTGCTCATAGTTTTCCGAAGGATTTTCGCTTTTCTTGCTTGTTGTATAACAGACATTTTATCTGTTTGGTATTATTTCACTTTTTGGTTTATTTTTCCGCACTTCACCACTTTCTAGATATCATGAGAAGTAGGAAATAAAGAGTGTGCGCTCGAAGTTGCTGTTTAATGACCTGTAGCATGCATTCCACACTTATTTGTTATTTTTGTTTGTTCTTGTTTTTGCTTACTTTGTTGGTGATCAATGATGTCACTCAATTAGAATTGAGAAAACGACTTCGATATTTGCATGCTCCCCATAGGATTTCATGGCTTATTTCTTTTGACAATCGATGATGTCACTCAATTAGAATTAAGATAACAAATTTGATCTTTGCATGCTCCCTTAGGACTTTATCGTTTTCCTTTTTTAATGATCTATGATGTCACTGAATTAGAATTGAGATAACGACTTTGATCTTTGCAGGTTCCCTATAGACTTTGATAGTATTCTATAATTCTTTCCGACTCTCCCACTCCTACTGACTACTCAAAAGATCCCCTTAGAAGCATAATTGATCTAGAAGCTTGGGAAAATCTTGTCACAACTTCTCAAAAAATAGCCATTCCAAAATCAACACCAAAACTTCCCAAATCAGATATTGGTAAATCTCTGCTAGTTTTTGAAACAAAAATACAGGAATGGTTTAACTCCTTAAAGCAAGCTTTCATGGAGAATCTTAACCCAACTGCTTCTGAATCTCTCTGAACTCAGTTCATAAATTGGTTTAATTCTGAATCTCTGAAGCTGAAGGAACTCAGTTATGAAATCGCTCAACAGAACTTCTACGATCACCTGAAAATCTTCAAGGATCAAGTTCTATGTCACCGGGTAAGGAAACTGTAATGCAGTGGGAGAACTAACTTGGGTGTTTTGCGATTGCTCGCAATTTTGCGGATAGCAAGAGTCACCATCGACTTTTATTTTATCCAAAAGGAAAGGTTGAAAAGAATAGGAAAGACCTTTCGAGATTATTTCTTGAGTTCGGGGGGTAGGTTATGAAAAGGGAAGGTATTAACACCCTTTTCATCCGTAGTTATCTACGGGCTCTTAGTTTCTTGCTAGATCACTTACTTTTTGTTTGAAAATGTGTTTGTGATGTGGTTTTTTAAAGTATTTTGAAAAGGAGTTGTTTGTAATGGTTCTCGTCTTTATAAGAACGCGTACAAAGTGTTTTGTCTTTTGAAAAATGTTTCAAAGTGAAGTGTTGGTGTATAAAATGATTTTTTTTTGTGAGCAAGCAAGCAACTAAGGGCAACCTACCTACTCAAAAGGTCTTTAAACATTCTTTTCCTCCTCCTTTAAATGTTGCTATCTTACCATGGTTTTGGTAAGAAACCGCATCATTGGATGCGAAGGGATGGGCGTGGGACGTTTGTATAGTCATAGAAAGTAACTTATGGGACGTTGTAGCAATGTAGTTTAGGGACCTAGACCGTTTACCGAAGGCAACATTGTGGGTCATCGAGGGACTACGATCTTTTATCGGGGGTCTTTGCTAAAATGCCCATATTCGAAGGACATGACTATTTTCCGAAAGACAACAAAGCGGGATTACCCTAAGGGTGCAAATGTGAACGGTGTGTTTGATTTACATGCATTTAGTCTTGATTAGGGTTATCTATTTGTTGATTTTATGTCTTGCCATACAAACCCTAATTACTAGAATTTATATTTGAAAGTGATAAATTGCAGAAATTTAAAGTCCTACGCTATTACATCATTTAGGGATGGGGGTACAAATTTATAAATGGAGGGTTGCAAGAATTTTAAATCCTAATTATCTATTGCAACCATATTGAATTGTACAATACAAGAAAAATAAAAAGGTTTGTTTCTAAAAAATGATTTTTTTTGTCTTAATAAATCAAAAGGAAAATAATTATTTGATAAAAGAAAATATTTTTTATGTCTTTTTATATTAATAAAAATAGTACTAATACTAAAAATAATAAAAATAGAAGAGAAAAAGGGGAAAATAATGGGAAATAGGATCAGCATGTTGCTGAAAGCGAAATAAAGGGGACTAGAAGTTCTGATGCCACGCGCACTGTGGTTCAGAAAGAAACGTCAGAGGAAAACAGAAGTTCTGGATTGATGCACTCTGAGGTCCTGAAAGAAACGTTAGAGGGAAAAACATAAGTTTTGGGTTCCTGCACGCTGAAGTTCTGAGTGTCAGATCAGTGAGAAAGTCCTAGAAGTTCTGTGTGTGTTAAAATAGTAGTAAAGCCTAGAAGCTCTGTGTGTTAAAACAGTGAGGAGAACTCAGATGTCATGTGTGTGTTAAAACAGTGAGAAAAATCAGAAGTTCTGATACCGTGTCATAACAGTGTAAAAACCTAGGAATTCTGGTGTGTTAAAACAGTGAGGAGAACTCCGAAGTTCAGTGTTGTGCTAAAACAATGGGAAAGAAAACCCATAAGTTCTGTGTTACACTTCACCTCCTTCCTTACATTAACCAGAACATCTGCAACTTATTCAGTTCTTAACAACAGCCAATCATAAAGATAACAACACGACAGTTTATAGAAGTTTTAATCCTAATTCTGATCCTAGCTTTATTCAAGAAGTTGTGATCCATAATTTTTTTTACTTATGCAATGATATGGACAACATCAATACTTTGATATTTACATATTTAATGATGTTCTGAATGAAAAAAATTCAAAGTCAGAGAGACTTACCTTGAATCTGAAGCGTGTGTTTGGGACTTGAGCTGCTGCCTTCAGATGTTCTGGGGTTAGCGAGGAATGGAACATAATGTTATGTTCTTTGATTCAAATGGAAGAACAAAGGTTTGGTTTTGTTTGGGAATTCTGAGTTTACGAATGTTTGACTGTTTTCTCTTCTCTTTTTTTTTTGTATTTGATATTTCTCTCTTTCTAAAAGCCAGCCCCTTGAAGGTGTGATGGAGAAACTTATTTATAGATGGGTTTGCTGTGGTTTTTGGGGGAAAAATAAATGGGATTTAAACCTTTTTGGCATACTGTTCCATTGCTTTTTAAACACAGCTTTTGTATGCTAATTTGGTGCAATTATGGGATTTGAGAAATGCAGGCGTAGACTAGATTAGCAGTAATTTGGAGTGTTGTGGCAGTCGGTTGCAGGACTGTATTATAGCAGTGTAGCAGGTTTCTTAAACGAGGTTTTGGGATTTGGTGATGTTCTGATCGTAGAAGACCAGAGTAAGATTCGAAGGGTGAGGCTCTGATTGAAGCATATGCTGAAGAGTCATCTTCTAATTGAAGAATCATGTTCTGAACCATGTTTGCAAATTCTGACTGCACTCGCGTGGAGGTTGGCCCAGAAGTTCTGAAGTATCATATTCTCTTAACACTTAGAAAATTTTCTAAGTGTTCAGAAAATTTGATTTTTTTTCGAAGCAAATTATGACTTCTTATTTTTGATGAACCAATTTCATGTCCTGATGAAATATAATTGTTAAAACTTGATTTTTGATCAAAAAGTAAAGGTATGACTTTTCAGTGTGCTTTTGACCATTTTGCCCTTGTGAATGACTTTCTTGGAAAATTATAATCTGAGACTTGAAACTTACCAAAAGCAGACCTAAGGGTCCAGGATAATCTTTTGAGAAATGAGAGGGCAAATTTTGGGGTACAACAGCTAACCCTGTTCAATCTTCTTAAACCTGGAGGATCCGCCATTCGTGACTTGAAGGTGGAAGATGATTGAACACTAGAGTGCCCAGAAATTTGCAGTTGATTTTGAAGTTGAGTTGTAAGGAATGGGCTTAAAGATTCCCTTTGGAGAAATGATGGATAGTTTGCAGAGATGGTCTTATAGATGCCATCTAAAGGTGATTGTTGACAGAAATTAGACTGAGTCTAAGTTTGACTTCAACTGGGACAAGAATCAGAATAAACCTTTGGTCGATTTAAAACTGATCTAGCAGAGGCCTTGAATAACCTTTAACTAGAAAGAATCAGGATAAATCTTTAGAGTGACTTATCTGAACCAGAGGAGGCGTCTGCGGGGGGGGGGGGGGGGGGGGGGGGGAATCAGGCCAAACCGTTAAGAGATTTAAACCGAACCAGCAGAGGCCTAGAAATAAATCAGAATAAATCTTGGAACAATTCATCTGAACTAGAGAAGAGTGTCTGCAGGAAAGAATCAGGATAAACCGTTGAAAGATTTAAATTGAACCAGCAGGGGCCTGGAAAAGAATCCGAATAAATCTTGGAGCGATTTATCTGAGCCAGAGAAGAATGTCTACTGGAAAGGAATCAGGATAAACCGTTGAGAGATTTAAACTGACCCAATAGCGGTCTGGAAAAGAATCAGAATAAATCTTCGGAGCAATTTATATAAACAAGAGGGGATGCATGTGGAAAAGAATCAGGATAAACCGTTGAGAGATTTAAACTGAACCAGCCGGGGTCTGGAAAAGGATCAGAATAAATCTTGGGGTGATTTATCTGAACTAGAGAAGATGTATATTGGGAAAGAATCAGGATAAACCATTGAGAGATTTAAACTAAACCAGCAGGGGTCTGGAAAAGAATCAGAATAAATCTTGGAGAGACTTATCTGAACCAGAGAAAGTGTCTATTGGGAAAGAATCAGGATAAACCGTTGAGAGATTTAAACTGAACCGACAGACGTCTAGAAAAGAATCAGAATAAATCTTGGAGCGACTTATCTGAACCAGAGGGGATGTCTGCAAGAAAGAATCAGGATAAATCGTTGAGAGATTTAAACTAAACCAGCAGGGGTCTGGAAAAGAATCAAAATAAATCTTGGAGCGACTTATCAGAACCAGAAAAGATGTCTACTAGGAAAGAGGATAAACCGTTGAGAGATTTAAACTGAACCAGCAGGGGTCTGGAAAAGAATCAGAATAAATCTTGGAGCGACTTATCTGAATTAAAGAAAGATGTCTGCGGGAAAGAATCAAGATAAATCGTTGAGATATTTAAAATGAACCAACACGGGTCTGGAAAAGAATCAGAATAAATCTTGGAGCGACTTATCTGAACCAGAAAAGATGTCTGCGGGAAAGAATCGGGATAAACCGTTGAGAGATTTAAACTGAACCAGCAAAGGTCTGGAAAAGAATCAGAATAAATCTTGGAGTGACTTATCTGAACCAGAAAAGATGTTTGCGGGAAAGATTTAGGATAAACCATTGAGAGATTTAAACTGAACCAGCAAGGGTCTGGAAAATAATCAGAATAAATCTTGGAGCGATTTATCTAAACTAGAGAAGATGTCTGCGGGAAAACACCAGGATAAATCATTGAGAGGTTTAAAATGAACCAACATAGGCATGAAGTGAGTATTTGTCATGTAGATAGTCGATTTAGTCCTGTTTCGAGAATTAATCTAACATTGATTTGTTTACAGATAATTGCCTTGACTTGTTTAAAATTTGTTGATGATGATTTTCTGTTGATTGATCTTTCCTGAAAAGGTAAAGAGTTAGTTGTATGCAATGACATGATGTATGAAATGCATGGGATAATGATTTTTTCTCAAAATAAATGAGATTATGATATATGAATTTGTGATGTCGATGTTTATGATGTATGAATACAACATATGCACATGTTAGTCGTTCTGCTACAGTGTTGTTGAATTGAGGAAAATAAATCCCTGACTACCGCTGGGAATGAGGAGTGTAAGTCTTCATATTTTATTGAAGTTGAAGTGTTGATGGATGGGTTCCCATTATTAGAGAAATAAACTCTGTTGGGGAAGAGAAAGGTCGTGCATTCCTTGTGGACTTTATGAAATCCTGCTGGGAAATCTTGAGAAGCCGTGCGACCTTTGTTGGGGAATTTTTGAGGTGGTTACTGGAAGTTTTGCTCTGTCGGAGATATTAGGATGCATGCTGGAGATATGAAAAAGATCCTGTAGAAAGATGTTATTGCTTCTGCCCCTGCTGGAGAAAGTACCTGCGGGGGTTTTATGGAATGACCCATAGATATTGTCCCGTTTCTTAAAGCCATTAGTAATTGTATTTTTGTTTAGTTTTCCCCTTTTTTATGCATTCATTTATAAAAAAATATTACATTCAAATGCATATGTTCAAGAATAAACACTGGACATTTTTTGCAAACAAAACAGAAACAGTAAAAGAGAAACAAGTAGTTTTGCACTTTCAAAAGAATATCTTTGTATTAACTTGAATAAGTATTTTTGTACAAAGAGACGAACATCCTAATAAGAGAGTGTCTTCGTAAAAATGAAAACTGATACAAAAAAAAAACATCTATGTGAAATAATCCTATAGGGTTCCCATTCTGCTATAGCCTTCATGTCTCTGAGCGTCTCATCCACTTGCTGCTTTGTCTGAAGCTGATTGGATTGATTAGAACCACTTGAGTTTGATGGTTGATGTTGAAGATTGGTTGTAAGGTGATCCAACGAGACATAGTCACACACTTTAAATCCCTAACTTTTTCCTGGATCACCCTTTCGGGTTTTCAGTCCACCGAGATACCCTTTTTTGCTCAAGCTGCCCTTTCAGGTTTTCAGCTTGTTGGGTGTTCGGATTTTTTTTGTATTTTATACTTAATATTTTCCCGAACCCTTTTGGTTCAACGGGATGTCCTAATTTTTTCCTAGGCCAATCGACCTAGCGGGATTTTATTCATGCATGGTACTTTTTAACTATGTCCGTGTTTACAGGGTGCGGAAGGTCGTCACCGTCCATAATGGTTAAGATCATTGCTCCACCAGAAAATATTTTTTTGATCACAAACGGTCCTTCGTATGTAGGAGTCCATTTTCCCCTGGGATCACCTTGTGGAAATATGATACGCTTGATTACCAAATCACCAACCCGATATACCCGACGTCTGACTTTCTTGTTAAAAGCTTTAATCATACATTTTTGGTACATCTGGCCATGGAAGACAACTGTAAGCCTCTCCTCATAGATCAAGTTCAGCTGGTCAAGTCGAGTTTAAATCCATTCATCTTCACTCAACCTTGCATCCTTTATGATTCTCAAAGAAGGTATTTGGACTTCAATTGGTAGGACAACTTCCATGCCGTATACCAATGAGAAAGGAGTTTCCCTTGTTGATGTGCGTGCCGTGGTACGGTAACCGTGGAGAGAAAATGGTAACATCTCATGCCAGTCCTTGTAGGTCACTGTCATTTTTTGTATGATCTTCTTGATGTTTTTATTAGCAGCTTCCACAACGCCATTCATCTTCGTCTGGTAAGGAGAAGAGTTATGATGTTGTATCTTGAATTGCATGCATAGTGTGGTGATCATAGTAGTGTTGAGATTGGTACCATTATATGTAATGATTCTCTCCAGAATACCATACCGACAGATAAGATTCTGTTTGATGAATCGGGCCATAACATTATTGGTGACATAAGCGAAGGAAGTTGCCTCAACCCACTTTGTGAAGTAATCAATGGAAACCAAGATGAAGCGGTGTCCATTAGAAGTTATAGGTTTGATCTCTCCAATCATCTCAATTCCCCATATTGTGAATGGCCAAGGAGCAGTCAGGACGTTTAGAGGAACTGGAGGCACATCTACCTTGTCATCATAGATCTGACACTTGTGACAGGTTTGTGAGTGTTGATGACAATCTGCTTCCATGGTGGACCAATAGTATCCTGCCCATAGAATCTTTTTAACCATCATGTGCCCACTAGAATGGGTGCCAAAGGTACCTCCGTGTAAATCAACCATGATCTTATCTGCCTCACCCTTGTCTATGCACCGAAGCAAAGTAGAGTCATGGTTGCGATTATAGAGAACTCTGTTATCGAGGAAGAACTTAACAGAGAATCTTCTCAGGAATTTCTTGTCATTGACTAAAGCTCCCTCTGGATACTCTTGGGTCTCGAGATATCTCTTAATTTCATGGAACTAAGGCTTGTCCACTACTTCTTCAGTATCAACCTCGTGACAGTAAGCTGATTCTTCCATCCGCTCAATGGTGATCTGGGGAGCCTCATCATCCCACCTGATTTTGAACATGGATAACATAGTGTCTAGCACGTCTGCTAGTTGATTTTCCTCCCGTGGAAAATGATCAAAGGTAATTTCCTCAAAACATGGGATTAATGTCAACACATATTCCTTGTAAGGGATGAGGTTAGGATGATTCGTGTCCGAATCTCCTTTGATCTGAATGATGACTAAGGTTGAATCTCCAAATACACTTAAGGACTTGATTTCCAAGTCTATGGAAGCTTTGAGACCCATAATACACGCTTCATATTCTGCCATATTATTGGTATAGTTGAAACACACCCTAGCAGTGATGGGGGTATGACAACTTTTTGGGGATATGATTACAGCGCCGATGCCGTTTCCGAGTTTGTCGGAAGCTCCATCAAAGACCAAGGTCCATCGGGATCCTTGTTCATGTCTGTCCTATGGTCTGAGTTCTTCACAATTGTTTACCATCATGATGTCATCGTCTAGAAATTCGAAATTCATGGATTGATAGTCATCCATAGCCTGATGAGTAAGGTTATCGGCTAACACACTTCCCTTTATTTCTTTCTGGGTAGTGTATTGAATGTCATATTCAGTCAGGACCATCTTCCATCTTGCTATTCTTCCAGAGAGGGCGGGCTTCTCGAATACGTATTTAATTGGATCCATCTTGGATATCAATAAAGTAGTATGAGTCAACATATACTGTCTTAGCTGGCGAGCAGCCCATGCCAGAGCGCAACAAGTTTTCTCGAGCAATGAATATCTGGATTCACAGTCGGTAAACTTTTTGCTCAGGTAGTAAATTGCATGCTCTTTTTGGCCAGACTCATCATGCTGCCCCAACACACACCCCACTGAATTTTCCAGGATAGTTAGATACATGCTAAAAGGTCTTCCCTCGACTGGAGGCATCAAAACAGGAGGCTCTTGAAGGTACTCTTTGATCCTGTCGAAGGCAGCGTGGCAGTCGTCGTTCCATTCCACCACTTGATCTTTCTTCAGTAATTTGAAGATTGGTTCACAAGTAACGGTTAGATGGGAAATGAATCTCGAGATATAGTTTAGCCGTCCTAAGAATCCCCTGACTTCTTTCTCAGTGCGTGGAACATGCATTTATTGTATTGATTTTACCTTTGCAGGGTCCACTTCGATACCTTTGCCGCTGACAATGAAGCCTAAGATTTTACCGGACCTCACTCCAAAAGTGCATTTATTCGGGTTCATCCTTAGTTTGTATTTCTTCAGTCTTTTAAACAGTTTCTGCAGATGGTCAATGTGTTCCTCTTCAGTTTGATATATGGCTATCATGTCATTCACGTAGACCTCTATCTCGTGATGGATCATATCGTGAAACAAAGCTACCATGGCGCGCTGATAGGTTGCCCCAGCGTTCTTCAACCCGAATGGCATAACTTTGTAACAGAACGTACCCCAATGTGTGACGAAGGTCGTTTTTTTCATGTCCTCAGGTGCCATTTTGATCTAATTGTATCCGAAGAAACCGTCCATGAAGGAAAATACTTTATGATGCACGGTGTTGTCAACCAGAATATCGATGTGGGGAAGCGGGAAGTCATCCTTGGGGCTTGCCATATTCAAGTCTCTATAGTCCACACATATATGTACCTTACTGTCCTTTTTAGGCACTGGAACAACATTGGTGACCCATTATGGATAAGAGGAAACAGCTAAGAATCTGACGTTGAACTGCCTCATGACTTCAGTCTTGATTTTCTCTGACATTTCTGGCCGCATGCGACGGACCTTCTATTTTACCGGAGGGAAGTCTTCTTTCGTCGGCAGACGATGGACCATGATATCAGTGTCGAGTCCTGGCATGTCTTCATATGACTAGGCCAATACCTCAAAATTGTCATGTAGTAACTGAGTTAAGCGCTTCTTGACACTAGGCTCAAGGTTGGCACCTACCTTGACTTGTTTCTTGTCCTCTTCAATACCTTAGTTAACTATTTCCACTGGCTCTTCGTGGGGCTGTATGGTCCTTTCTTCTTGTTGCAATAACCTGGCTAGTTCCCTTGGTACCTCACATTCTTCCTCACCTTCTTCTACGGCTTGGTAGATCGGATTTTCAAAGTCACAATAGGCCATAGCAGAATTGTTACCCATGGGATCCTGAGTGGATATGGATCTGCATTTTGATATGTGAGTGTGTGTAAGAGCATAGCTATCTTTGAAAAGTAACAAATAAAAAAATAAAAACAAAGAGTGTAATATTTGCATGCAAAAACGTCCATGATTTATTGATGACATATGAAGACGAAATAACAACCCTCACAAATGGACCGTTGTACCTCGGGTAAGACACAAGGTTTTAAAGTCTAAATTGTTTAATTATTACAAGTCCGATAAGAAATAAAAAGACAATTACTCTTGGATAAAAGTAATAGGGACAAATTTTTTGGCTTCCCAATTTTTGAGTCATCCATTGATGGTTGGAAAAATCCACTCATCCATATCACGGCTACCATCAGTGTCTTCCACTGTGTTGACTCCCCGATTGCTGATACGTAAAGGTGGCCCCCCGGTGCAAGTTCGTCAAATAGTTCTTTGTGCTTCCAAAGTAAAACCCAAACCAAATTTGTTGGTTTTGTATGGAATATCTGGAAGTTGACCCCAAATAGTGCATCCACCTTCTTCAATCACTGCTCTAGCATCCTTCAAAGAGGCTATTTTCAATGGTGGTCTGGTAGCCTTTGGAGTCTGGGTAGTAGTCTTAGCTGCCATAAATGTTTGTGGGACTTCCTCAAAGTTCTGACATGGAGTCTCAATAAACTCTCCATCCATTTCCACGTACCTGAAATAATTCAGGTGGCTAACCATGTACTCCCCCTCCCCGTGGACGGTGATGAATTTTCCCTTGATTGGGTACTTTAACATCTGATGTAATGTAGAGGTAACGAAACCAGCGCCATTAATCCAGGGTCGGACTAAAAGACAGGAATAGGAAGGGCGGATATCCATCACATAGAAAGTTGTATCAAAAGTATGAGTTCTAACTTATATAGGGATGTCAACTTCTCCGTGTATTGTTCTCTTAGAACCATCAAAGACCCTCACTATAGTGTTGCTAGGCTTTAAAGTGAGTCTCTCGCAGTCTAGCCGGTCAAGAGTGTTTTTGGGCAAGACATTCAGTGATGAGCCCGTATCTACCAGAACATGGGCTAGCCTAGTTCCCCTGCACTCAATGGAGACGTGCAAGGCATCATTGTGTTTCCTTCCTTTGGGAGCCAAGTCGGCGTCAAAAAAGCTCAATTTGTTACCAGCAGTTAGACTGGCCACACAATTTTCAAATTGGTCAATGGAAGTCTCTTGGGGCACGTGGGCGGTCTTTAGAAATTTTACCAAGGCTTTGGCATGGGCCTCAGAACACAAAAGTAAGGTCAACATTGATATTTTCGAGGGGGTTTTCCACAACTGTTCCACGATATTATAGTCACTTTTCTTGATTATTTTTAGTATCTCTTCTATCTATTTTCTAAAAGCTTCAGGAATATCCTTTGGATGCGCCTTCGTCTGGTCAGGCTCAGATAAAACCTCCTTGCCCCTTGTCTTGGCAACAGGGATAATAGTAGGATTGTCAACGGGGGTATTAATGGGAATGCTGGTAGGAGCGGTAGTGGGAATAATCACAGGAGTAGAAATGGACTTTTGAGAGATATCGGGTGAGAAGACTCTTCCACTTCTTGTTATCTTACTGGTACCAACGATATTGACAGCGTCGGGATCAATGTTCTTCTCAATTTTGTCTTGGATAGCCAATAGATCTTGCTTGACGCCATAGTAATAGACGTCAGCCTCGTAGTTTCAGGGAACAACTTTATCCAAAGAATATGGTATTGGCCTTGGCATAGTGATGATTAGGGGAGCAAACTTTGGAGAAGATGTAATCCTGACGGGTCTTTTGGTGGAGACCCTGGGAGGATTGTCGGAGATGGTGATTATTGAGACATCTTCACAGTAATTTCTGATAAGAGGAACTTTTTAAAAGAAGATTTCTTTGTTATCCATCAGGCGCTGGACGCCCATCCTTAGTAATAAACAGCCATTGGGTAGAGACACACATAATTGTCAACTTTCATCACATCCCGAAAATAGACCGACTTGCAATAGATTCTGTTTAATGGTTAAAATAGGAGTAGTTAAATCATTCACGGAGGAAACAAAACACTCATCATCAACAACATTGACACCTTGACCGTGTTTCGGCATTGGCGCCGTCATCACATTGGGTGTTTATGGGGGATAAAACTCAATCTCTTTGGCCTCGATAAGGTCTTGTATCTTATTCTTCAAGGCCTAATAATCGTTTATATCATTCCCCGGGCTTTCAGAATGATAGGCGCATCGAGAATTCGAGTTGTAGCGAGGAGAAGCTATATTGGGGTTCTTGGGAGCTTCCTTTAGGGTCACCATATTGGACTTCAAAAGATGTGATAGAACTTGGGACAAGGTCATGTTGATTCGTGTAAATACTCTCATGGGCGCCTCTGGTATGCGTTGGTAATTTCGTTGTTGATTTGGTGCGAGATTCAAAATCATAACAGCCCCTACCGTCGGGTGACGTTCAGTTTTGTTTTGATTTCTGTGGTTATATGCAACATTGACTTCCTTCTTTCCGATAAAAGGTTTCTTCATCGTGCTCGAGGATGCATCTCTTTGAATTTTTATGCTTTTTATACCGGCTTCTACCCGTTCACCAGTCATGATTAGTTCAGTAAATCCAGCCGAGGAGCTTCTGATCAGGTGGTTGAAGAATGGACCAGATAGTGTGCCTAAGAACATATACACCAATTCTCTTTCAGATAGAGGGGGTTGGACTCTTCCCGCGAGATCCCCCCGTTTTTTACCATAGGTTTTGAAACCTTCGTCTGCACTCATAGACATGCCTTTCAATTGTGTTCGAGTTGGAGCTAAGTCTGCATTATACTAGTATTGCTTGTAAAAAGTGGAATCCAAATCTTCCCAATTGCGAATGTTGGTCCCTTCCAACTTATAGAACCAATCCAACTGCATCACTGACAAACTTTCTTGGAAGAAATGTATCCACATGTTCCTATTAGCAGTATGGGGTTGAATTTTCCTAACGTATGACCCTAAATGTAGCTTCAGACAAGAGACACCGTCATATTTAGTGAAAGTGGGGACCTTGAATTTCTGTGGGATGACAACCCCTGAGACAAGTCCTAGCTATTTAAAATCCAATTCGGGTACCCTTTGGATCTCCATAGCATTGAGGCGATCCTCCAGCTGTTTGTATTTATCGTCAGCTGGGGGATATTGTTCTTCAGAGTAGTCCACTTCTTCCTCTTCTTCAGACTCTGGATGGTCATTCACTTCCTTGTTTTTCCCTTCTTGATTATCTCCTTCACCCGATGAGGTTGCGAAATCTAGAGTTTGTCTGGCTGGTCCTTTGAACCTTCTTCCCTGATTAAAAACACCGGCCAGTTTCTTCACTTTCTTCTTCTTTTCTTTGACTAACAAAGTTTACAAATCCTCTTGTCCTTTTTCTAGAGTCAAGAACATTTTTTGAAATTGAGCGTTCTGTGCTTGGAGATCCTTTACTGTCTGTTCAGTATTCATCTCACTGAAATAAACAGTAGAAAGATAAGGAGACCTGTTGTAAAAAACTAGTTCGTGTTATGATGAATGAAGATGCATATGCAAATGATTTCAAGGAAATTAGAGATTTAAATTTGTTTAGACAAAAAGGAAACACACGTTATATTAATAAATCCAAGTTTGCGTACATCAAGCCTCTTTGGGCTTACAATGAAAGAAATAAAATACAAAAACTCCTAAGACAAAAAGGTTGAACGCATCCTCTTTGGTGCGATGTAGGCGTTCAGACTGCGCTCTTCATGAAGCTGCTTGGTGAGTTCTAGAACTTTCTTCTCACTGGCGTAGAATCGGGCTTCGAAAGTATCTCGTTCTTCCTTTAGCTGAATCTAATCATTTTGCAAGTCTTGAGAGAGGTAGGCATGTTGGGATGAAGTACGGTATACAAGACTTCTCCTTCAATCCCAGACTCCATGATAACAGGGAGGATGGAGGGGTAAGGCATTACGAGACTCTGAGCATGAGCTTGCAACCACCTAAGATAAGTCTCAAGGGGGATAGAGTTTTTGTGTCCTAATGTCCTACTGTCCACCTTGTTTACCATCCTCCAAGCTTGTAAAAACCTCTGACAGTAGCCTTGATCGTCGCTTTCGTAGTCGAACACCAAACCTTGGATGGGAATCTCATGAGGACCATCTCTTCGGGCATACCAAAATTGTCGTAAAGCTAAGTAAGGGTTGTAAGTGATACCTCCCCTAATTCCAAGCAGAGGGGCGTTAGGGAATTCCCCACAACGGTCAATGATAGAAGTATCATGCAAGGATCTCGAACACCAATGAATATCAGAATCGGTGAGGGACATCATCCTTTGAGACCATGCTAATATTTGCTCGTTCTTTAATGTTGATCGAGGTAGGTGTGAAGTAAACCACTTGGCGAGTAGGGGAATACAACACAAGAGAGTACCTCTTTTCTTCATGGTGCAGGTATGGAAGCAATGTAAGATGTCTCCCAACAAGGTAGGTATAGGATTACGAGAGAGAAAGAATTTGATGGAATTTACATCTATGAATTGGTCCGAGTTGGGAAATAGAACCAAACCATAGATGCGAAGGGCCAGGACGTCTTCAAAGGATTGAAAATCCATATCTTCCCAGAATGAACGAGCCTTCTCCAATAGGAACTTCGCTAGGAACCCTTTGACTCTGCTTCTTGTCTCCCAATTTGCTATGATACCGACTCTCTTCAGATGCAAAGCTTCGACAATAACTTTAGGTTTCAGAATCCCCTCTAGACCGGTGAACGGTATTTGATCAAGCACGGGAACTCCTAATAGTAGAGAGAACTCTTCTAGTGTGGGCACCAATTGATAGTCAGGAAAGGTGAAGAAATGATGTATGGGATCAAAGAATTGGAAGAGCACACACATCATTTCCTCTTGGAAATTGGAGGTAGCAAAATTGAGGAGTCGACCATATTTCCTGGTAAAAGGAGAATCTCCAGGCACCCTTGATGCTAACTCTTGGAGCTGAGGGTGTGCTTTCACGAAGTTAATTCGGATGGTGTTCCTTCGGGCAGGATTCATGGCCTATAAAACAAAGCAAAGATAAATTCCTAAATCCTTGAAATGGTTAGTGAGAATGCTTATGATGTTATGATGTTTATGATGTTATGTACAAGTAAGCAAGTTGTTATGTACACACAAGGCAAACAAGTCCTTAGGTTTAGGATTGCATGGATTTTGTAGGTAAGTACCCTCTTAAAGTTTAGTTGGCTCAACCTGTCCTAGTAATAGTAATCGGGTTCTAAAGGATCTCAATATCAGTGACCTTTCTTTTGGGCATTGTCTCAGCACAATCAATCTTTTCTTGCGGCCGAGATATCCCAAAAGTCCGATCTCAATGAGTGTAGTATCGAGTATTAACCAATTTTCAGCTTTCCACCGAAACCGGTTATCTCACTATGTCCTAATGGCCAAGTTATTCAATTAAGGTTATAAGGTCAATTAGTGCTTCATGACACCGCTCAGCGGCCCCGTATTCTCCTCGATTCAACATAAGGGATACCGGTACCAACAAATGCATTACACTAATGTAGCCATTTCTTCAACCATATCGGTCTACGCCATACAGTTTCCACAATCTATTGCTACTTACCTAAAAAGGTGCCCCAGATCCGGGTGGAGGATCAAAACAAACCCAAAAAAGGAACCATAATATTAAGCAAACAAATGAAATAATGAAAATAAATTAAAGGTGATCTAGCCCTAAGGTAACCCCATTTTTAAGTATTTCTCCCCAGCAGAGTCGCCAGTTCTATAACGCGGTGGAAGAACTGACTTGGGTGTTTTGCGTTTGATCACAATGTTGCAGATAGAAAGAGTCGCCACTGAGTTTTCTTTTATCCAAAAGGAAATGTTGAAAAGAACAGGAAAGACCTTTCGAGATTATTTCTTGAGTTCGGGGGGTAGGTTATGAAAAGGGAAGGTATCAGCACCCTTTTCATCCGTATTTATCTACGGGATCTTAGTTGCTTTCTAGATCACTTGCTTTTTGTTCGAAAATGTGTTTGTGATGTGGGTTTTGAAATTACTTTGAAAATGAGTGGCTTTGTAATGGTTCTCGTCTCTATAAGAACGCGTACAAAGTGTTTTTGTCTTTTGAAAAATGTTTCAAAGTGAAGTGTTGGTGTATAAAAAGATTTTTGTTGTGAGCAAGCGAGCAACTAAGGGAAACCTACCTACTCAAAAGGTCTTTAAACGTTCTTTTCCTCCTCCTTTAGATGTTGTTATCTTACCATGGTTTTGGTAAGAAACCCCATCGTTGGATGTGAAGGGACAGGCGTGGGACGTTTATATAGTCATATAAAGAAACTTATGGAACATTTTAGCAATGTCGTTTAGGGACTTAGATCGTTTACCGAAGTCAACATTGAGGGTCATCGAGGGACTACGATATTTTATCGGGGGTCTTTGCTAAAACGCCTATATTCGAAAGACATGACTATTTTCCAAAAGGCAACAAAGCGGGATTACCCTAAGGGTGCAAGTGTAAACGGTGTGTTTGATTTACATGCATTTAGTCTCGATTAGGGTTATCTATTTGTTGATTTTATGTCTTTCCATACAAACCCTAATTACTAGCATTTATATTTGAAAGAAATAAATTGCGAAAATGTAAAGTCCTACGCTATTACATCATTTAGGGATGGGGGTACAATTTTACAAATGGGGGGTTGCAAGAATTTTAAATCCTAATTATCTATTACAACCATATTGAATTGTACAATACAAGAAAAAGAAAAAGGTTTGTTTCTAAAAAATGATTTTTTTGTCTTAATAAATCAAAAGGAAAATAATTATTTAATAAAAGAAAATATTTTTGATGTCTTTTTATATTAATAAAAATTGTACTAATACTAAAAATAATAAAAATAAAATAGAAAAAGGGAAAAATAATGAGAAATAGGATCAGCATGTTGCTGGAAGCGAAATAAAGGGGACCAGAAGTTCTGATTCCAAGCGCGCTGTGGTTCAAAAAGAAACATCAGAGGAAATCAGAAGTTCTAGATTGATGCACTCTGAGGTCCTGAAAGAAACGTTAGAAGGAAAAACAGAAGTTCTGGGTTGCTGCACGTTGAAGTTCTGAGTGCCAGATCAATGAGAAAGTCCTAGAAGTTCTGTGTATGTTAAAAATAGTAGTAAATCCTAGAAGCTCTGTGTATTAAAACAGTGAGGAGAATTCAGAAGTCCAGTGTGTGTTAAAAAAGTGAGAAAAATTAGAAGTTCTGATACCGTGTCATAACAATGTAAATACCTAGGAATTATGGTGTGTTAAAACAGTGAGGAGAACTCAGAAGTTCTGCGTTGTGCTAAAAAAGTGGGAAAGAAAACCCATAAGTTCTGTGTTACACTTCACCTCCTTCCTTACATTAACCAGAACATCTGCAACTTATTCAGTTCTTAATAACATCCAATCTGAAAGATAACAGCATGACAGTTTATAGAAGTTCTAATCCTAATTCCGAGCCTAGCTTTATTCAAGAAGTTCTGATCCATATTTTTTCTACTTATGCAATGATATGGACAACATCAATACTATTATATTTACATATTTAATGATGTTCTAAATGAAAAAATTCAAAGTCAGAGAGACTTACCTTGAATCTGAAGCATGTGTTTGGGACTTGAGCTGCTACCTTCAGATGTTCTGGGGTTAGCGAGGAATGGAACAGAATGTTATGTTCTTTGATTCAAATGGAAGAACAAATGTTTGGTTTTGTTTGGGAATTCTGAGTTTACGAATGTTTGACTGTTTTCTCTTCTCTTTTTTTTTTGTATTTGATAATTCTCTCTTTCCAAAAGCCATCCCCTTGAACGTGTGATGGAGCAATTTATTTATAGATGGGTTTGTTGTGGTTTTTAGGGGAACACAAATGGGATTTAAACCTTTAAGGCATACTGTTCCATTGCTTTTTAAACACAACTTTTGTATGCTAATTTTGTGCAATTACGGGGTTTGAGAAAATTCAGGCGTGGACTAGATCAGCAGGAATTTGGAGTGTAATGGCAGCCGGTTGCAGGACTATGCTATAGCAGTGCAGCAGGTTGCTCAAACGAGGTTTTGGGATTTGGTGATGTTCTGATCGCAGAAGACCAGAGTAAGATTCGGAGGGTGAGGCTCTGATCGAAGCATATGTTGAAGAGTCATGTTCTAATTAAAGAATCATGTTATGAACCATGTTTGCAAATTTTGACTGCACTCGCATGGAGGCTGGCCCAAAATTCTAAAGTATCATGTTCTCTTAACACTTAGAAAATTTTCTATGTGTTTAGAAAATTTGATTTTTTCAAAGCAAATTCTGACTTCTGATTTTTGATGAACCAATTTCATGTCCTAATGAAATATAATTGTTAAAACTTGATTTTTGATCAAAAAGTCAAGGTTTGACTTTTCAGTATGCTTTTGACCATTTTGCCCTTATGAATGACTTTCTTGGAAAATTGTAATCTGAGACTTGAAACTTTCCAGAAGCAGACCTAAGGGTCCAGGATAATCTTTTGAGAAATGATAGGGCAAATTTTGGGGTACAACAGAAACCCCTTCTTCTTCTAGACAACACTTCTTGGTTAGCCTCCCAGGAATCAAAATATTATGAACCATCTCCTAAACCTCAACCTCTTCCTCTGGTATTTTTTAAAGACAAAGGCAAGACAATTGAAGAATCTCCTGAGCAAGAATCTGCTGCAGTGACTTCTGAGAATGTGGGTTCTTGTGCTGAAAACTCTGAAGGATTTATAGAAAGAGAATGCAACTGTTAAGGAAAGGTTGGATAAACATGATGAAATGAACAAAGATATGGAGACTTAGTCTCAAAATATTTGAATATCATAACCTTTGCTTCATTTTTTGATAGCAAACAAGAAAAGTATCTTGAAAGTAACTTCTGTCAAATGGACTTATCATAAATTTCATCATAAGCTCTGATCAAAACATCTTCAAGGGAGGAATATATTATTTCTTTATCTGAGTATTCAACTCAGGTAGAGATCCTAACTCTTTATTTTCTAACGTGATTTATCAAAATATACAAGTTTTTGACGTCATCAAAAAGGAGGAGATTGTTAGAACATAGTTTGGTTCTACATCTTAGTAATAGTTTTGATCATAACAAATACATGATATATGCAAAGAACAAATATTCTCTCTAGTAATGTACTTAAATAAGCAAAGAAGTCCTGATAAAAGAACATAGAAGATGATAAGAGAATTTTGTTTTGAAGCTCTGATTAGACAAAACATACAGACTTAGAAGAAAATTCGTGTAACACGCTCAATAGAAGAAGTTCTGTTGTTATAACTTCTGAAGCACCAAAGCTGCAAGCTAAATTCTGATACTTTGATAAGGGAAGTTCTAGAAGAACAAAATACTCAGCACTTAAGCTAAAGCTATACTCTAATAAGTAAATATTCTGAAAGTGAAAAGAAGCTTCAACATGTCTGTATCATCCAAGTTCTAATCATATGTATATCAAGAAACTATGAGGATCCAAAGTATCAACAGTAATATTCTCATTCTTATAAGATCTCAAAGAAACAAAGTTCTGATGCACTACAATCATTCATTACAAATCAAAGAGTAACGCTGAAACAAGATAATATCTGTATTTTGGAAAGAGCATTAACAACACTTTATAAACCTTCCAAATTCATCTTCTCATGTCTCATATGCCTCGCCTATATAAAGGAGTCTTGAAGAATAAAAAACACAATGCTTGCGCATACAAAATATATATCTTCACTAGCTCTCTCTTGTGCTTTAATCGTGTGAATAAATTATAGTAGTGATATAGTTTTTTAGAAAAACCATTGTACACATTTATTGATTTATATTTTGTAATACCTTGAGAAACCAGGTTGTGGTTTAGTCTCAAGAAGACATTGACGGTAGTCATTGTGTTTGTGTAATCAAAGTTTTTGATTAGTGGATTAAAACCTCATTTGAGAGAGGCAAAATCACCTTGGCGGGTCGAGTGGAGTAGTTTGAGTTCAAATGAACCAGGATAACCAAACGTGTCATACTGTTTTATTTTTGAAAGCACCAATTCAAACCCCCCTTTCTTGTGTTTTTCTATCCTTCAATTGGCATCAGAGCGCCTGGTTCTGGGTGCTAACACTTAACCGTGTCAGAAAAAGATCTTAGCAAGAAAAACACTATGGTGGGACCAAGTCAGATCATCAGCAATGATAACTATGATGAGAAAGACAGAATCAACGACAAACCTCCAATCTTTGATGGTGAGAACGTCGATTACTGGAAAGATAGAATTAAAAGTTTCTTTCTAGCTCATGACGCTGATCTCTGGGATATGGTAACTGATGGCTACATTCATCCAGTTGGCAAAAGCAATCACAAGATCAACAGAAATAAAATGAAAAATCAATAAAAGAAAGATTTCAGAAATCATCACAAGGCCATAACAATCTTCTTGAGTGCTATCTCGTGCACCGAGTATGAGAAAATGACGAACAGAGAATCATCTAAGAACATGTTTGACTCTCTGAGAATTACGCATGAAGGAAACGCACAAGTCAAAGAGACCAAAGCTCTTGCACTCATTCAAAAGTATGAGGCCTTCAAAATTGAAGAAGATGAAATAGTTGAGACAATGTTCTCAAGGTTTCAAATTCTGGTTGATGGGCTAAAAGTTCTAGACAAAGGGTACTCAACAGAAGACCATGTAAAGAAAATCATCAGAAGCTTACCAAAGAAATGGAGACCTATGGTAGGGTTATTGCTCTAATAAAATATCTCTTGAAGAACTTATGGTAAAGAAATGAAGCTTACCAAATATCTGAATAAAATATCTCTTGAAGAACTTATCATCTCTTTGAGAAGTCATGAGATAGAACTAGAAGAGGATGAGCCCCAGAAGAAAGGTAGGGTTATTGCTCTTAAATATAATTAAAAAACATGAAACTGAAGCTTTTCAGGCAAAAGAAGAAAACTCTGGTGGATCCTCGTTAGAAGAAGACGAACCATCTCTTCTCTTCAGAAGAGTCCATCAGCTATGGAAGCACAAATATAGGAAATTTAGAAACCCCAGAATAATAAGCAATCACTCTGAATCATCCTCTGGATACATAAAATCTAGCAACAGAGATGTTTTATGCTACAAATGCAAAGAGCCAGGTCACTACAAAAGTGAATTCCCAAATCTTCAGATAGAAAAGCCTAAGAATAAGTTCTGCAAAGAAAAGAAGAAAAGTCTTATGGCAACGTAGGATGACTCAGAATCTTCTGAAGCTGAAACAGAATCAGAAGATGAATGAGCCAATATAGATTCAATGGCCAACATATTAGATGAAACTAGTTCATCTGAATTAGAATCATACTCAGAAGCAGAAGAGATATTCTCTAACTTTTCTAGATCTTAATAAGATGATAGTCTGTCTGAAATTCTTGAAAAAGATATCAACAACTTCGAGTCAAAAACAAGAACCTGAAACACAATCTAGTATCTGACTATGAAGAAACTAGGAAACTAAAAGCAGAAAATTCTGAGCAAAAAGAAATTCATTTTAAACTTAAAAATGAATTACAAATAACTTAGAAAGAAACTGTTTCAGAAGTTTTGAATAGTTTTGATAACATCAAAATAGAATATTATTACATCTTTCAAAAATTTCTAGCTAAAAACATAGATAGAAGCAAAAAGGCTTCAATGACCTATGGAGTTACAAGAAACGGCAAAAAAGGCGTAGGATATGTGAAACCAAGAGGAGAAGAAACATATCAACCAAAGAAACTTGATGATATAGTTATAAAACACACACCTTTATATTCACACTTTGCATATGGACACTCACATGATATAAGATATACCAATGATTCTTACTCTGCGAAACCAAAATTCAAATAGAATTTTGGAAACTCTAACAAACAAGGACCCAAAAAGATATGGGTACCTAACAATAAAATCATCTATGTTGCAAATATCTTTAACAGCAAAGTTGAAACACCAATCTTGGTACATGGACTCAGGATGCTCTCGACACATGACGGGAAGAAAGCATATGTTCCAAAGTCTATAAATTAAATCTGGAGGCTATGTAGGTTTCAGAGGCAATCAGAAAGGAAAGATTATTGGCTCTGGAACCATTGGTAACAGTACACTTACCTCTATAACTAAGGTTTTGTTAGTAGATGTATCAATGCATAACTTGTTATCCATAAGTCAACTAAGTGATAATGGTTATGATATAATCTTTAATCAAGAGTCGTGTAAAGCAGTTAGTCAGAAATATGGTACTATCCTTTTTAATGGTAAGAGAAAGAACAACATTTATAAGATTAAACTTTTTGAACTAAATAATCAAAATGTAAAATGCCTTATGTCTATTAACGATGAGCAATGGGCTTGGCACAAAAGATTGGGGCATGTTAGTATGAGAAGAATATCTCAGATTAACAAATTTAATCTGGTCATAGGACTTCCTAATTTAAAGTTCAGCTTAGATGCTCTGTGTGAAGCATGTCAAAAAGGCAAGTTTGAAAAACGATCTTTTAAATAAAAAAAATGTTATTTCTACCTCTAGACCATTAGAACTTCTGCATATAGATCTGTTTGGACCAGTGAAAGTTGCATCCATCAGCGGTAAGAAGTATGGATTAGTGATCGTAGATGACTATAACAGATGAATATGGGTAAAGTTCTTAAGACACAAGGACGAGTCACACTTTGTGTTCTCTATTTTCTATAGCAAAGTTTCAAACGAAAAAGAGTTTAGAATTGTTAAAGTCATAAGTGATCATGGTGGAGAATTTGAAAACAAAAGCTTTAAATTTTTTTTAATGAGAATGGCATCTCTCATGATTTTTCTTGTCCTTGAACTCAACAAAACGGAGTTGTAGAACGAAATAATAGAACTTTACAAGAAATGGCCAGAACCATGATCAACAAGACTATCATTGCTAAAAACTTTTGGGCATAAGCAGTTAACACATGTTATATCCATAATATAATCTCAATGAGACCTATTCTGGAAAAGACTCCATATGAACTATGGAAGAACATAAAGCTCAATATCTCTTATTTCCATACATTTGGATGTACTTGTTTTATATTGAACACTAAAGAACATATGAACAAGTTTGATTCTAAGGCACAAAAGTGTCTCATGTTAGGATACTCTGGATGCTCAAAGGTTATAGAGTATATAACACCGAAACACGAATTGTGGCAGAATCTTTTAGTGTCAGATTTGATGATATGCTCGACTCTTAAAATTCAAAGCAGGGTAAATCTTTTGCAGATATAGAAGTTTAAATTACAGGTACTGAAGACAGATCTTCAGAACATAAAAGTTCAGAACTTCAACCAAATACAGAAGAAGATATCACAAATATTACAACAACTTCTGCAGAATCCATCTAGAAAAGACAATCCAAAAGCAACTTAGCACATTCGGAAAACATGATTATGGGAAAGAAAGATGATCCAATCAGAATAAGATCTACATTCAAAAATACTGAAGAATCTCTCATGGGATTAGTATCTCTGATCGAGCCAACTTCCATTGACAAAGCACTTCTAGACAATGATTGGATCCTTGCAATGCAGGAAGAATTAAATCAATTTACCAGAAACAGTGTGTGGTATCTATTCCTTAAACAAAAAGGATTCAACATCATTGGAACCAAATGGGTCTTCAGAAACAAGCTAAGTGAACAAGGAAAAGTCGTCAGAAATAAAGCATGACTCGTTGCACAAGGTTATAGTCAGCAAGAAGGGATAGACTATACAAAAACCTTTGCTCCAGTCACTAGATGATATAATTTTTTGATCTACTAATCCTCCTTGGGGAAATAATTTTCTGACTATGCAGGCAGAATTTGAAATGAGCTTGACGGGTGAACTCAAGTTCTTTCGTGAAATTCAAATCAATCAAACTCCAGAAGGAACCTACATACATCAAAGTAAGTATGTTAAATAACTTCTGAAGAAATTTGATTTGTTAGAAAATAAGCCATCCTAAACTATTATGCATCCTACATGCATTATAGAAAGGGAAAAGGTAAGTAAGAAAGTAGAATAGAAGCTCTATAGAGGTATGATTGGTTATCTCTTATACTTAAGAGCATCAAGACCTGATATTCTATATAACGTTTGTCTCTGTGCCAGATTCTAATAAGATCCTAGTGAATCTCACTTAACAACAGTTAAGCGAATTTTCAAGTATTTGAAAGGTACTACTAATCTTGGTCTTTGTTATAGAAATTCCATAAAATGTAAATTAGTAGGGTATTATGACGCTGACTTTGCTGGAGATAGAATAGAAAGAAAAAGTACTTCTGGAAGCTTCCAGTTTCTGGGAGACAACCTAATCTCATGGTCCAGCAAAATACAATCCACTATTGCAAGATCAGCTTGAAGATTTTAACATTTATGAGAGTAACATTCCTATCCTCTACGATAATACTTCTGCTATATGTCTTTAAAAAAATCCTATTTTACATTCTAGGGCTAACCATATAGAAATTAAACACCATTTTATTAGGGACTATATTCAGAAGGGAATTATTTGTTTAAAATTTGTAGACACAGACCATCAATGGGCTGATGTTTTCACTAAACCCCTTGCTGAAGATAGATTTAATTTCATTCTGAAACACCTAAGTGTGGAATTATGCCTAGAATAAAAGTGTAGTTTCTATATATTTAATCCTCATAATTTTTGTTAATTTATTTTTGTGAACATCTGAACAATAGTTCTTCAGAAAATGAGAAGGAAAATTGTATCAGAAACTATCCATAAGATCTGAATGTTTCCAAAAATGTTTCATTTCTAAGATAGAAGTAAGAAGTTCACCATATCAACATCTGTCAACACTAAATTCAAATTCACTCTCTAACACTGAACACATGTTCAAAATCTGAAGGGCTAAAACGCTTGAATTGATACATTGAGGCACAAGTCAAATCGGTACCTGTTCAAAATCTTCACATCATCCTTATTTTTTAGAAATCATTAATGCAATTGATCATTGTGTTTATTTTATTAAGTAAAATTAAAATTCTTGTTTTTCTTCTGTTGGCTATTTATACCTCACTCTCTCATAAACACTCTCACACCTTCACTTTCACTCAAGCTATTTTCTCTATATTTGTTCCTCTCTCAAAACCCTAAGTCTGTGATCAATGGCCTCCTTTCAACAACTTTCTCAAGATTCTCAAATCAACATCCCTGGCTCTTCCTATACTAACGAAGAAATGTATGTTGAACCCCAAGAATTCTTCTCACTCCTATTGATTCTCTGCAAGTTCTCTGTGAACTCATTGTTTATTTTGAAAGTACGAAAGAAAATGGGTATGACCTAACACCTGATGTTGAATTTCAAGGGTGGAAAAAATACTCTGATCGTCTGATCGGTCTAGTTTCCCCAAATTAGTTAAATAATTTTGGATTCATGATACTGCTTTAAATCATCAACTAACGTCTTATGTTATGGGAAAGAAGATCGTCATCTTTGAGGATCTTATTGGAAAACTTATTGGTCACGACGGAAGTGGCATAAGATGTAGTGAAATGGTAGAAAAAGGTTTTGACCTAACCATTTTCTCAAAAGAAATATTCTCCTCTGGACAACCCTCAAACAAGATCAAAGATCTGAAGGATTATCTCAGAATTTGGTCTCGAATAATTCTGGGGTGCATAAATCACAGAAAACCAACCAGTTCTCTTGACTACATCAACATTGATCAAATGTACCTATTATACTTCATTTCAACCAAATCCAAAGTTCACCTTCCTCGTATTTTGTTCAACTATATGAAAACAAGTGTCCAGGAAACAAGGGAAGAAGAAAGAACTAAAAGAGATTGGATTCTGTTGGGAAGGCTTATCTCAGATATTCTGACAGAGAATAAACTAATAGAACATATGAGTGAGGCTCAACAAGTAAATGTTTTGGAACCATGTGCTGGAAAGCCTCCAATACCAAGAACTTGAAGAAAATGAAGATAATAGAAACCATTAAGAAGGATCCCACACTCACTGCCAAGGAAGTTATCACCACCAGAAGAATTACTCTAAAGGATTTTCCTCTTTTTACTCAAGCAGACTCCTCTCCAGAAATTATCCTCAGATATCTGGAAGCCTGCAAGAGTGATGGAATGATTCAAAATGTGAACATCCTTAATCTCAAGCAACAACTTCTGGAAGTTGCTACCAGAAAGACAATAAAAACGAAAACTAGTGTAGAAGGAACTACTTAGAAAACTCCCAAAGTTGCTAAAAAGAAAGGTAACTCTTCTTTTTTTTCTATTACTGAATAAATTTTTTATCGACATATGAAACCCCCTCATCTCCAAAATCTTCTGAAAACCCATCACCTCAAACCATTGATGATTTTTACATAGAAATTGATACCTCAATACCAACAAATAATCCTCTGATTAATCCACCTTCTACACATTTTGTTCAAACTCATCCAGAACTTGCACAAGTTCTTTCTAATATTAATCAATTTGATCCATTGTTTGAAGCTCCCCAAACTGAAAATCCAAATACTGCCTCTGATACCACATCAGCCATTCCAGGCATCACTTTCCCACTCAACACATCTCAAACACCAATAATCTCCACCATAACATCATAAGAATTCTCCCTTCCAGATATTTCATCTCCCTATAATTCACACCACCTAACTCTCCTATAATTATTTCCGACTCTCCCACTCCCACTGACTACTCAGAAGATCCCCTCAGAACCATAATTGATCTAGAAGCTTGGGACAATCTTGTCACAAATTCTCAGAAAATAGCCATTCCAAAATCAACACCAAAACTTCCTAAGTCAGATTTTGGTAAATCTCTACTGGTTTTTAAAACAGAAATACAAGAATGGGTTAACTCCTTGAAGAAAGCTTGTATGGAGAATCATAACCCATATGCTTCTGATTCTCTCTAGACACAGTTCATAAAATGGTTTAATTTTGGGTAAGGAAACCCCTTCTTCTTCTGAACAACACTTCTTGGGAAACCTCCCAGGAGTCAGAATGTTATGAACCATCTTCTGAACTTCAACCTCTTCCTATGGTCATTTCTAAAGACAAAGTCAAGACAATTGAAGAATTTACCGAGCAATAATCTACTGTAGTGACTTCTGAGAATGTGGGTTCTTCTAACGAAACAACCTCCTCCTCTCTAGTGTTGAAAACTTTGGAGGAGTTCAAGAAAGATAACGCAATTGTTAAGGAAATTTTAGAAAAACAGGATGAAATGAACAAAGAAATTAAGGGCATGCTAGGGAAGCAAGAGGTATCAAATAATCAGATGAAAAGTCTATTGGAAGCCTTGTTCAAGCGGCTTCCACCTCCTCCACAACCTAAGTTATGATCTTTTGTTTATTTCTTCTATGTTTTTCTTTATTATTTAAAAGCTTCTGTTTATCTTCTTCTATCTGTATCAATCTACTTTTAATGCATAATCCATTTTGTTCTCTTTTCGTGTTTTTATTTCTTTTTGATTTATGACAAAAAGGGGGCGAACGTAAGATATTTTGAATATAACAGTACCGAGACTTAAACACAAACATTTTTAATATCATAAACTCTATTTCATTTTTTGAAAGCAAACAAGAAAAGTTTCTTCAAAGTAACTTTTGTCAAATGGACTTATCAGAACTTCCATCACAAGCTCTGATCAAACCATCTTCAAGGAAGTATCTATTTTTTCTTATCTGAATATTCAACTCAGGGGAGATCCTACTCTTTATGTTCTTACGTGATTTATCAAAATATACAAGTTTTTGTCATTATCAAAAAGGGGGAGAATGTCAGAACATAGTTTGGTTATACATCTTAGTAATAGTTTTGATGATAACAAATGCTTTATATATATATATATATATATATATATATATATATATATATATATATATATATATATATATATATATATATATATATATATATATATATATATATATATATATATATATATATATATATATATATATATATATATATATATATATATATATATATATATATATATATATATATATATATATATATATATATATATATATATATATATATATATATATATATATATATATATATATATATATATAAAGAACAAATGTGATCTCTAATAATGTATTTAAATATGCAGAGAAGTTCCGATAAAAGAACATAGAAGACGATAAGAGAATTATGTTTTGAAGCTCTGATTAGACAAAGCATACAGACTTAGAAGAAAATCTGTGTAACACGCTCAATAGAAGAAGTTCCATTGTTATAACTTCTGAAGCACCAAAGGGAAGTTATGGAAGAACAAAAGACTCAACACTTAAGCTCAAGCTATACTCTAATAAGTAAATATTCTGAATGTGCAAAGAAGCTTCAACGTGTCTGTATCATCCAGGTTATAATAATATGTATATCAAGAAACTAGGAGGATCCAAAGTATCAACAATAATATTCTCATTCTGATAATATCTCAAAGAATCAAAGTTCTGATGCATTACAACTCATTCATTACAAATCAAAGAGTAACGGGTGAAATAAGACAAGATCTGTATTTTTGGAAAGAGCATTAACGACACTTTATCAACCTTCCAAATTCATCTTCTCGTGTGTCATATGCCTTGCATATATACAGGAGTCTTGGAGAAGAATAAAAAACACAATGCTTGCGCATAGAAAATATATATCTTCACTAGCTCTCTCTTGTGCTTTAATCTTGTGTATAAATCACAGTAATGATATAGTTTTTTAGAAACACCATTGCACACATTTATTAATTTTTATTTTGTAATACCTTGAGAAACAAGGTTGCGGTTTATTCTCAAGATGACATTGACGGTAGTCATTGTGTTTGTGTAATCAAAGTTTTTGATTAGTGGATTAAGACCTCATTTGAGAGAGGTGAAATCACCTTGGTGGGTGGACTGGATTAGTTTGAGTTCAAACGAACCAGGATAACCAAACATGTCATACTGTTTTATTTTTGAAAACCCCAATTCAAACCCCTCTTTCTTGTGTTTTTCTATCCTTCACTTTCGAATCCTTTTTCAAGGTAAAGAATATCAACCAACGAAACTCTTTTTCACCTTCAGGCCTTTTCTTTCAAACTTTTCAAAAAGAACATGTTAATTCACTTCTGTACTGATGCGTGAGTCTCCAAAGATCGAGTTGCGGCAGAAGGTGAAATTGATATTTTTCATTAAAAAACATACAAAAAACCAAAAAATATGAGCCGGACTATGGCACTTTAATTCCTTAAAAAGGATATGTAGGAATCTCTGGTCATGGGGCTTAGCTGAGCAAAACTTTGTAAATATTTCCTTCTTCTCCCTGTGTTTTCTTTTGCACGCATTCCCTCTTTGAATTTTATTTTTAGCTCGTAAGATTTAGATTTAAACACACCCTTTAATTAGAACAACAATAGTGGATACCATAGAGTACTATGGGCGTGTGGGATACTAATATCTTCCCCTTATGTAACATACTCCCTTAGATGTATCTCTCGGTTGTTTGATCATGATTTCACCCTTGTCAGGTTTACTTTTCCCTTCCTGTGGGATAAAAAATGTTTGATGGAGACTTCATTGATTTCATCTAGATGATTTGTTCAGTCGGCTGTTTCACCAACCCGGGCATATCTGGATAGGACCAAGAAAATACATCAACAAACTATTTGAGAAGCTCTATTATTCTTTCTTTAACATCGGGTTCAAGAAGTTCCCAAACTCTGACTTCCTTTCTTCCTCAGTGCCAAGATTGATCACTTCTACTGGCTCTTCATGAGGCTGAATGGCTTTCTCCTCTTTCTCTAACAATCAGGAAATTTACTCAGGTATTTCTTCTATGTCTTCCTCTTCAGCTTCGAACACAGGGAACTCAAAGTTGGGAGAGGGCATAGGATCAGGTTTTTCAATGGGTTCATGATTTAATTTGCACATATGATTAATGTTGATTTTAGAAAAAGAAAAATGAGTGAAAAAAAGTTTATGCAGATTTTTTTTGAAAAATGATTTTTATTTATCAGGGTTTTTTTTGGATTACCATTATTAATGATGATAAACTTGAAACAAAACCCTGATACAATATCTTTTCAATCTTAGGCATAATGGAAAGAGTTATTTTTAATAAATCCCCACAACTACTCTTTCACCTTGGGAAGAGCGAAAGGTTTTGAAAACAACAACAAGAGCATTACTCAGAAATGTGAACCGCAGAGGGAACATCAACGGAGATCCAATTCTAGAAAATCTTTCCATGTGTCACAAATCTTGGCAAATCCTCTTCAGACTCATCTCTGAGAATGGAATTAGTTCCAGGTGTTATTGGGAAAATAAATCCTGCGCTACATAATGTTTCTTGGATAGGATGCATGATAATGTCTCTTTTATCAACTTTGGCAGTTGTAGGAAAAAACCCAAAACTTCACTGAACTTGCTTTCAGGTAAGTCCAACACAACACCCCATCCGGTATTTAAACCACTTTGTACTACTCGTTGTGCATCTTTGTATGAAGCAATGGATGCCCCATTCTTCTTAGTACTCTTATCAGTGATAAAAAGTGCTTGAAATTGAGTGTCGAACTCTTCAGTAGCGTCAATGTAGGAGAAAGATGAGATATGACTCATTAGAAAAGCTCGCTCTCTTCCTACCACAACTAACTTTCCTTTATTTAAAAACTTCAACTTTTGGTGGAGCGTTAATGTGGCAGGTTCTACCTCATGAATCCATGGTCGTCCTAACAAATAGTTGTGGGCAGCCTGGATATCCATTACCTGAAATGTTATCTGAAAAGAGTGGGGACCAATTCTCATTTATAATTTCCCTTCACCAATTACTGTCTTTTTTTGAACCATCGAATTCTTTTACAATAACCCCGCTACTTTTCTTGGGAACGCCTTGATACAAGATCCTAGACAGTGTCGATTTAGGCATAACATTTAGTGAAGAACCTATATCTATCAATACATTGGACATACTATCCGAAAGGAAATTCATAGAGATATGTAGCACAAAATTATGATTCCTTCCTTCCTCGGGGAGGTCTTCATCACTAAAGCTCGGGTTATTACATGCAGTAATGTTTCCTACTATCCCGCTGAATTGGTTGATTGTTACATCATGGTCAACAAATGCTTGGTCTAGTACTTTCATTAACGTTTCTTTGTGGGTGTCGAAATTCATAAATAGGGAGAGTATAGAGATCTTGGAAGGTGTTTGCAACAATTGATTTATCACCTTGTATTCACTCTTTTTAATCAATTTTAAACTTCATCAACATCATCATTCAAATTGGTCTTGCTGGGTTATCCTTTCTCTACTCCAAGAGTAGGAATTGCAATAGAAGTTTCAATTGGGTAACAGGAGCTCTTTGACTTCTATATGTTACTTCTAAAGGCACAAGTATGTTAAAATAGGGGACTATGCCATTTAATTCAGCATCCTCAACTTTTCCTTTGTAAACAATGATCTCCATACTCGCATCGAGAGTAACTTTAGCTGACTCCTCTTTTCTTCTTCTATCAGCAAGAATGGCTATCGCTCATTCTTTAAACAGACACATGCCTTTCAAGATCTAGAGATCTCCTATCAGAGTAATGCAACCTTGTGGTCTTCCTTCACAGTTTGGACACCAGTCATGACTAAAATCAATCAAGCTTCTTCAGACCCAATGTTCATGTATCTCTACAGGAGTTACCGTGTTGAGATCTTCAATTGTAGGTTCTTTGGGATACCTGGCATATGCCTTAATGGGAATTAGCACACCGTTATCAACAATTATAAATTCAGCAGAATCGTCTTCAATCATATCCACTTCATCATCATTTCTATTGTAAGTGATTGTGATATTTATTTAATCCATTAACCTTCGAATATCTCTTCTCACAACAAGACATCCACGTGGGTTTCTAGAGCAGATTCCACATATGGTCTTACTATCTCTGACAAAAACTTGATACTTTCCAGGGAAATCGTCCACGATGTTCACCTTATTATCATATTGGTATCTAATGACTGTTATGAGACCTTGATCTAGCAGGCGTTGAAGGCCTCTCTTCAGAATATGACATCCACGGGAGTCTCTATAACAGATCCGACAAGAACCATAATTATGTCATTCTTTACCATTCATAGTGCACATGGTAGCATACATCTGCACCAAGTCTCCCCTTAACTGGTAGGCATCAAAGATACGGTATTCTCCAGGACACCTATCCACCATATTCACAATATGTTCTCCATGATTAGGTAGTGGATTAGCTTATACATTTGGACCAACGTATCTAAATGATAAGAGACCACTTCTGACCAATTTCTAGACTTCAATCTTTAATGGGAAGTAATTTTTCAGTACTATGACCTGGAGCTCTTTGGTGAAAAGTATAACAAGAATCTTCCTTATACCAGTATGGGATGTCTTTTGGGATAGCAGGTGGTGTTCTTGTCTAAACCAAATTCTTTTGCAATAATACAGGTAACAACTCTTCATAAGTCATCAGGATTGGCTCAAAACATGGCACACTTCTTACTCTGTTTTGCTGATTGTTGTATGTTTATTGTTGATTGTTGTAAGCATGTTGCTGAGGCTGCTGTGTGTTGTAAGCCTGTTGTTGAGGCTACTGAACTTGTTGAGGGAATAATGGATGATAAGTTGGTGATGCATTAATGACGGGAGCCACAGCCGCAACATGTTATTGTGGATACCTTCTTCTTGGTCCTCCGGACGACACTGCACTAACATCTTGTTCTTTCTTCTTTGGGAAACTACTTCCAAATTTTTTTACCCAACTTGATGAACCAACTTCTTTGGTCAACCTTTTCGCATGAACACCTTCCTCGAGTTGCATCTCCATATTCACCAATTCGGTGAAATCATTTGGTGCACTCACAATCATTCTTTCATGGTAAAATGGCCCTAAGGTATTCAGAAAGATTTTGGTCATTTCTTTTTCCTCCAAGGGTGGACTAATTTGGGAAGCAACTTCACACCATCTTTGTGCATATTTTTTGAAACTTTCCTTGTCTTTCAGGGACATAGCTCAGAGTTGATCTCTGTCTAGAGCCATGTCGACATTATACTTATACTAGCGAAAAGGCTTCACCAAGGTCTCTAAAAGTGTGGATCCTTGCACTATCCAAACCCATGTACCACCTAAGAGAGGCACCAGACAAGCTATCTTAAAAGTAATGCATCAACAACTAGTCATTATCAGTTTGCGTTGACATCTTTCTGGCATACATAGTCAGGTGACTCTCAGGGCAAGAATTTCCTTTGTACTTCTTAAAGTCGGGTACTTTAAATTTTGCTGGTATCTTCACATTTGGCACCTGGCATAAGTCATAAGCATTCTTTCCAAATAGGTCTTTCCCATGGAGGGCCTTAAGTTCTTTATGCATTTCTTGAAACTGATTTTGGAAGTCATCCATTCTTTACTCAACATTGAAACATTTAGACGGTTAAACATAGTAGACTTGTTAATTTCCAAATAGGACAATATGTACCACCGGAGGAGGAGTAAACATCACAAGAGGAAGAATAGAAATCCCATAAGGGGGAATATACATTACATGTTGTATTGCGGGAACTTCAACAATAGGTTGGTATCCCTCAGGCATAAAGTTGAGCGGCATTCCCCAAGGATATCCAGGTGGCATTTGATACTGCAAAAAACTGGTTGGAGCTACTGAAACAAGAGTAGTAACAACTTCAGAGATAACTGTGGTCTGGACTTGTGCTTGAGTTGAACGAGGAGATAGGGAAGTTGGTGAATGGTTCTGAGCAGACACTGAATTCTCCACCTTAGTTGTCAATCTTTCCATTTCGGGTTGAAGGGTAGTCACCTATTCACGAAGCTTGTAGTTCTCTTGCTCTAGTGTGATTGTCCATATTTTTAATGATTAGCCCGAGTTCGGTCTTTGACTCTGTTGGAGAGAAAAGGAACGAGTAAGACTCTAGAATGCAAGGGCTGGATGATGAATGATGAATGATATGAGACACAAAAAATGATTTTATTTGTTTCAAGGAACTTATTATAAACTTGCAAACAAAAAATTATGAAAAATAGCTGAGAAACCTCATTTCATTAATCATTGAAGGATTACATCTGAAGTATAGCTTCAAAAGATCATAAAAATACAAAAGTAAAACAGCTAAATCCTTAGGTTCTAAGGAGTCCCATCTAAAGAAATAATTCCTCCTCGAAGCTCGAGCATTTTGATCTTATCTTTGTAAAAATCTTCCATCTCCGTCTTCTCTTTGACCAATAAGTTAACAACTTTCTGCCAAGCATTGGGAGTGGCACCAACATCTATCAAATATTCATGTTTCCTCTTCCTCTATTTAGCACACTGCTTGAGCAAAATGTCCCTTCAACTAAGTTTCCCATCTTGTTCCACAAGCCAACCATCTTAAAGAAAAAGTACATCCTCCTTATCCTTCAACTGTCTTTCCAAAACCCTCTTTTCATACTCTGAGATGTGATATTTTTCTTCCCAAGTATTCCTTTCCAACTTCATCCTAGCCAAAATTTCTCGATAATCCTCCATGTTCTTAATGGGAATGATGAAAGGTTGAAAAGGTTTTTCAAGCAAATAGGGCATCTTGAGTTTGCAAGCTCTATCATGGACCCACTGAGTAAAGGGTTTAAAGGAAATGCAATCCTTCTTTCCCAACTGATCTTTACCTTTCACATGAATCTTCCTCCAAGCATCAACAATTTCCTCCTTCAAATATATATTATCCTCCTCATCAAGGTAAAATAAACATGACAACAGAATGTTATTGGGTTTGTCCTTCATAGGGCATCCAAAGTGACGTCTAGCAAGAATATGATTGTAGTTGATTCCTTCATTTATACCAAGAAGAGATACATTAGGAAAACTACCACAACTGTCAATGATCGCCCCCTTGTCATAAGATGGGATATACCAAGTTAAATCCACTTGAGTAATGGACATAAGCTTTCGGGACCACCTAAGCTTTTCTGGATTGTCTTTGAAGAGATTGGATTTTGGTAAATGCAAATTAGAGCACTTGTAAAGTAGAGGGGCACAACATGTGATAGTTTCATATCCCTTTTGATTTCCATGATGAATAAAGTGGTAAGTATCTCGAAGCAAAGTAGGCATCGGGTTACCAATCAAGAAAATTCGAATAGCATTAACATCAACAAAATGATCAATGTTTGGGAAGAGCACAAGACTATAAATAAGTAAGGCAAAAATTGCCTCAAAAGAATCCCTGCTATTTTCTTTGCCTAAGAAAATAGCCTTTTCCATCAAGTACTGGGAAGTCAAACCTTAAAAACCCTTTCTAAAAGATTTTCCTTCACCTTAGATGCCTCTAAGTGAAGAACTTTAGCAATGACAGGGGGCTTAGGAACCTCCTTAAATCCACTGAAAGGTAGATCTTTTGTCACTGGAAAATCAATCCAAAAAGAGTAATCTTCTAAAGTAGGAACCAACTGATAATCGGGGAACATGAAGCAATGATAAAGGGGATCATAGAACTGAACAAGAGTCTCAAGAATTCCATCTGGTATGTTAACTAGGAGAATACCCAAAATCCCTTCATAATATTTTCTGAAATCTTCACTATTAGATACCAAAGACCATAACTTTCTCAACTTTTATAATTCGGGCTTCTTGAAATCTTACTTCTTAGTGTTCCTCTTTCCACTTTCCATGATTACAAGTCCTATTATGTTTGCAAAGAGAATTTTATAAGTTCCTTGAAAAAAGTTTTTAATGAATGCATGAATGCATGATTATGCAACAATTACAAACATGGTTTTAAGGTTTCAAAGTCACGAGCATGAGCCAAATGTAAGAATCACCCCCATAAGGTATGTACTATGGGTTCATTTGTACCTGTAGATAAAGGTTCTAAAAGTACCTTTGGATTCGTGATTCTTCTTTCAGATATTACTGATTTACACAAATACTTATGAGTACCAATAATATTATCAAGAAAAAATCGTCCAAGCGTAGTATTGCGTAACGGCTAATTCAAGACTACTTTTAAATTTCCACCACACTACATCCTAAAGGCTAATATGGGTAAAGGGATTTTACGGCTTCTCAGTTTCACGGGATCTCAGGTTGAAAGTAATAATGCTTAAGCAATTGGCTTGTTTTAGCATTATCACCCTTAAAGAGGCCTCCACCGAGTGGGGTTATATCATATGCTACTTATGTTAGGATTACTCCATTCATGTAACTTTTGATTATACTACAATCCTAATTGTTAAGTTTTACTTTAATTCGGGTGTAGGATTTTCCCTTCACAAAAACACCAATACCCAAGGAACCATAAAACATCGCATATAAACAAACAATAATAACAACAAAAAAAGATAAAATAAACTAGGTTTAACCCTCTTGGGGACACATTCCACAGTGAAGTCGTCATTTCTGTCACGGGGAAAAATCGAGGAGACCAAGCTATTGAGAAACTTGAGTCATAATGACTTAAGAAGTCACCACCTAACTTTGTTGTTTCCAAGGAAAAGGGAAAAGATCTAAACCCTATTGTTTAACATGCAATGGAAGAAGTAGAGACTAAAATCAAAGCATAAGGAAGATATCCAAGGTACGGGGGTTGGTTATACAAAGGGAAGGTATTAGCACCCTATGTATATACAGTACGCTATAGGAACCACTTATAATATTTGTTTTTTGGATTAAAATTATTTGTTTGATAAATGAGTGTGGAGATGGGAAAAGAAATATATTTTATTTATATTTTGTTTGGAAAGACATAGTCTTATACCTACGTACCAATTAATGATAAAAACCTCATAGTTCGTGGTAAAAATAACAAAAGGGTTTGTTGCGGTTGGTTTTTAGGAGAAAAAGATATTTCATCATCTTTTAGAGAGAAAGCTCAACTAATACAACCACAAGTATGATAATATGGATCTTTAATCATCATGATGGAATGGCTACTAACTTGGATATAAAGATCAACAAGTTTTCAACTAACGTCTTCATGTGGAAAGAATCAAATTTACTTCAACAATTACTATAGGGATAGGAGAATCATATCTCAACTATGAAGATGATTTATATATAATATCTTTGAAAAAAGGTTTTAAATTGAAAAGCCAAGTGGAAAAAATATTTGGGTGAGGTTAAGTCACTTTTAGTCTTTTGAAATTATTTTGATAAATTTAAGTGTGTTGAATTTTTTTTTAAATAGAAAGTTTGAAAATGCAATGATGAAAGGTCAAGGTTATTATATGAAAGTGATGAAAGTTTGAAAATGATTTTTAGGGTTAAATGGTTCTTAGAGAATAAGAAGATACATAAGCTGATTGTTCACAAGAGTTTTTATACAAAGGAGAATGCACATGGTTATGACTATAAAGTCAACAATACTATCCTTTTCCTTAGATTTTTGGGGGCACAAGTATTTAAACATAAAGGGGGGAGGTTATCATGTTTATCAATGTAAAATTTGTAACAAAAGATAGAATAAACAAAAAGTAAACAAACAAGCATGGTCTCACTTTGGTTTAAAGGAGTTTATGAAGGAAATACATCCTTAAAGGGGAAGTAAACTCAAGGCACATGGATAAACAATCAAGGGGATAAGTCATGAATCATGCATTATGATTTTATACAAGTTAAGATTAAACATAAAAAAGTCAATTCCTAAATCTAATAAAAATTAAATTCTTCATGGTACAAATATACACAAGGGTCATGTTATCAAGAAACACTCATGAAAGACAAGGCATGGTTAATTATCAAGGGTTTATTCAAGAGATTTAACAAAAGAAAGTCAAAGAAAAGGTTTTAAAATAATCAAAAAGGATTGTTTTAAAATAAATAAAAAAGGGTTAAATAAATAATATTTTTGGTATTTTTTCATATCTTCATAAAATAGGGTAGATAAATAAGGAGTGTGCAAAATATCATCCCGAAAAGAATTAATTTGATTGGTGAAAATATTAAATGAAAATTGTAAAAAGAAGTGAAAAAAATGATTAAAAAAACAAGTTACAAAAATAGGGGTGGGCACCAGCAAGTTCGAACCCACTCTGTGTAGGTGATACGCGCGCGCTTCTTGCCACTAGGGTGGTTCTTTCATCCGGTTATAATACAACTATCACTAAATATAAAATAAACTCATTTTCAAAAAATTTGATGATGAACTTCATCTTCTTCGCGCGGACACCAACATCACCACCATTTTTGAATTTCTAAAAGCTTCATTTCTCAACCATTTTGAAAAGTGTAAACACCAAACTTGCTTGAAATTTAATCACTAATTCAATCATATAACTTATTTTAACCAACACTCAAAGATAAGCAAGAATTTATGTTGGTACCAAAAACAAACCCTAACGGTTCAGAGGAAAAATTCTCAACACACGGACAACATAAATGAAAAATAAGGACATGTTTAGCTTCATGGCAATGATATCAACATTTTATCTTTTGAAATCGAAAGCAAATGATGCATGTATAAGGATACCACAGTTTGAAAATTTTACCAAATTCGAGAAAGTCCAATTCTTCTTCTATGGCATTTCAGTGCAATGTGATGATATGGTTAGCTTGATGGGACCTCATTGAACTTATTCCAGTTCTTACTTTGTGTTGAAAGTGGCTGAATCATCCCAACCAAGTCAACTTGCAAGGTTCGGTTATGGAGTTTGGAGAATGATGATAATGGTGTTACAGAAGTGTAACATGTGTTTGGATGAGTTCTATATGATGTATATGAGGTGTTAGGATGGTTGGTTTTCATATATGTTGCAAGGGTTGTGAAATTCGAAGAAAAGTGGACTTCTTGGAGCTTTAATGGAGTTTTTGAACAATTTGTGAATTTGAGAGAGATTGATGGTGTTTTGGAGCTATGAATTGGTTGTTATGAAGTGTAGAAATTATCTCTATTTATAGAGAACCATTAGGGTTTGGAGTTGATCAGCTTGAAGCATAATATTTTTGAAACTTAGTGGAGAAGAAATCTTGAAAGTCATGGTCCCAATGCTTAGTACAAGAGGGGTTGGGGTAAAGTGAATGATAAACCGGAAATGTATCGAATATTTGGATCAATTTACATGAATTTTATCCTCATTTTAATTAATTAAATTACTCTTTATTTGTATTATGCTGGTAGTTTCTATGTTTTCAGGAATTTGATGTTTACAAGGCATGTGCGAAGAAAGTCAAGAAAAGTCGAGCTAATCGTATTTAAAATCCGCACAAAGAAAGAGAAATTATGCAATTGAGGGGTGTGTGGCAGAATTGGATGCATTACAAGTAAAAAGCCTTGGAAGACCAAAGAAGAAAGAAACGCTGGGCCCAATCCACCCAAGTCCCAAGGGGTGTAACGACCGTTACACGTCACCTAACCCAGGTGTAACGACCGTTACACTTTGCCACGATATCCCCTCCTCAAAAGCAGGAGTGTAACGTCCGTTACACTGATTCCTTCAATCCATAGCGGTCACTACGGAGGCAAATCCAGAGGAGAAAATATCTCAACTCCCCGCGCGTCTCCAAGCCTATAAATAGGACCTCAAATCCCCATTTGTGGGAGACATTCTTTTCTCTAATTTTAATGTTACTCTGCCGAATATTTTCCGCATTATTTCTTTTCGTTTATTTTACCAATCTGTGGGAGACACCTGAAGTCAGCCAAATATTCTGCCATATTTTCAAGTTTAATTTAAGTATTTTATTTATTTATGCCAGGATTGTCTGAAATGTTTAGTTTATTTAAATTGTTTGATGGTAGTTATTTTTGTTGCGCTGTTATTGAATTGTATAACATGCTAGGCTAAATTTATTTATCGGTACGTAAGGTCATATAGCCAACAAGGTTTAGCAACGCCAATTGATCAGTTCCTTTTAAAAAAGAATAGTTTTCTGGTTTCAATTACAAATTCTAAATATTAACTGTTTTTTTACGAGAGTAAAATACAGATAGAAGTTAGGATCAATAAAATGAGAGTTTGAGATAATAACTGGACAGTGGTAATTGTGCATCAACTTAAAATACAACGAGAGAGATTTTAAGTTGATTAGGTTTTGTTTGTTTCCAAAAACTATTTTTAAACTCTAATTAAAACAACGAGAGCACTCACTTAGGTTTGATCATAGGATCTTAATCAATAAACATGAGAGTGTGAGAAGAGGGTTTTCAAACAAATACATCCTACTGAGAACTATTTTGTTAATTCGAGTTAGGTCAATGAGTTTCTAAATTCCCGAAGTTCGGCCATTACATACCGATATTATCCCTTGAATATAAACTAGATTATAATCAGTTAGGTTCCCTAAACCCCTTATTAATTACATTATTAGCCTTAGATTTACATAGTAACCTAAGATAACGGTAGTTCGACATTTAGTCCCTTGGGATTCGATAATCTTTAAAGCTACACGCGATAGGAGTGTATACTTGCGGTCTAGATTCTTTAAGACCCACAAAGTTGCAATCAAGTGTTTGGCGCCGTTGCTGGGGACTGACAAGTTGATATCATAACTGTTTTAGTTATGCTGTAGAAACTAAGACACCATTCCCAATTGTATGCCAAGCACTAGCTCTAAAGGTGAAGGCTTAGTGCTACCAATTTCCGAACCTGAGCGCTCTATTACTAGAAGACTCCGAGTATGAGTATCTCGTACAAATCAATCCCTCTCTCAATCTTTTATCCCTGCCGAACCAGTTGAAGAATCAGACATGGGTGATCAGCCATGTCTGCTCAAATCTTATGTTATTCCTTCGCAGGAAGAACCACATAACAGAGTTGCTTCTCCTCTGATCGAGGCTAATAAATTCGAACTCAAACCTTCCTTATTGTCTGCTGTACAACAAAACCAATTTTCTGGAGGGTCAATAGACGGCCCTAATCTATGCTTATCGATGTTTCTGCAATATACAGATGCATTTAAGAACAATGGAGTAAGTCAAGAAGCGATAAGACTTCTTCTTTTCCCTTTTTCTCTAAGAGATAGAGCCTGAGCCTGGCTCTAGTCTCTACCACCTAACTCAGTTACCTCTTGGGATGAGTTGAAGAAAGTATTTCTTGCAAGATATTTCCAACCAAGTAAGATAACTATGCTAAGATCCTAAATAAGAGATTTTTGACAAAAGGACAATGAGTCTCTTTTTGACGCTTGGGAAAGATACAAAGAGATGCTGAGGCTCTGTCCACATCCTGGCCTAGAAGAATGGTTAATCATCCATACCTTCTACAATAGTCTCCTTTATAATACAAGATTAACAATAGGCGTCGTCGCAGGTGGCGCACTTATGGATAAATCCTACGTTGCTGCTTATGCTCTCATAGAAAGTATGGCTCAAAACCACTATCAGTGGGGGAGTGAAAGAGGTCAAGCAGACAAAGCTCCCGTAGAGAAAGCATTGACAAAAGGCGGTATGTACGAGATCAGCAATCTTGATAGCGTCCATGCTAAGGTAGACGCTCTCGTCCAAAAGATAGATAGCTTAACCGTAGTACCTCCAGCCATTGTGGCTGCTATAACTCCAAATTGGAGATATGCGGAGTACCTGGACTTGCTGCTGCTGAATGTCAAATCTTAGCAGGACCCCCCCCCCCCCCCCCCCACCACCACCCTGACCAAGTACACTATGCTCAAGGAAACCCTTACTCGAACACTTACAACCCTGGATGGAAAAATCATCCAAATTTCTCATATAAGAACACCAATGCATTGTATGCGCCTGGCCAAGTACCTGCTTTACCACCAGGATATCAAAAAGCACCTGCAGCTGCTCCTAATATGCCTAGGAAGTCTAATGGAAAATTTTATATCTGCCCAAGCTCAAACTAACAAGGAATTTTCAAACCAAAATATTCACACTAGTGAGCAAATCAAACAGTTAGTGAACAAAGTAGATGCTTTAGCCACCCATAACAAAATGCTTGAAACCCAGATTTCACAAGTGGCCCAACAATAAGCACCTACTGCTACACCTGTTGGTACATTTCCAGGTCAACCTCAACCAAATCCAAAAGGAGATGCTCATGCTATTATATTGCAAAGTTGAACTGAATACGATGGACCAATTGATCCTAGAGCTGAAAACCCAGCCATATCCTAAAGTTCTAGAAAAACAAACGAGGAGGAAATAAAACCAAAAGAAAAGGAGAATGTAGGTGATGGAGAGACAAAAGAAAAAGAAAAACCTTATGTGCCTCTGCCGCCTTACAAACCACCAATCCCGTATCCTTAAAGACTTGCTCAATCTAGAAGTGCGGGGCAACTTAAGAAATTTGTTGAACTTCTGAAACAATTAAACATCACGCTACCATTCACAGAAGCTATCACTCAAATGCCCTTGTACGCTAAGTTTCTCAAAGAAATCTTGTCAAACAAGAAAAAGATAGAGGATAACAAGAGAATTACACTCATTGCTAAGTGTAGCGCAATCATTCGGAACAAAATTCCTCAGAAGATAAAGGATCCCGAAAAGTTCTCTATACCCTGTAGTATAGGTAAGTATTTCATAGATAAAGCTTTATGTGGCTTAGGCTCTAGTATCAGCATTATGCCCATGTCCATATCCAAAAGGCTTGACATGGGAGAATTAAGACCAACCAAGATGTCAGTATAACTAGCGAATCGCTCTGTCAAATACCCCATGGGAATTCTAGAAAACATTCTGGTACGCATAGGTCAATTCTACATCCCTACAGATTTCATCATTATGGACATTAAAGAAGACAGCGTAACCCCTATAATATTGGGAAGACCATTTTTAGCCACTGCTGGAGCTATTATAGATGTTAAAAGAGGAAAGATAACTTTTGAAGTTGAAGAAGAGAAAGTTGAGTTTATCCTGACACAGTTCCTACAGGCCCCATCTATTGATGATACATGCTATCTGTTAGATGTAATAGACGAATGTGTCAAAGAGATGGAGTCAGGAGAAGAAACACATTTCGAAACTATGAAGATTCCGATGCCCCTAACTTTTGAAGATGATAATTGGTGTCCCGAATATCGAGATGATAGTTTAAGAGAATGCCTAGCACTGACACCAAATCATATGCCTTGTCCGAAGAAACCCAACTTGGAACTTAAAGTTTTACCCAAAACCCTAAGATACGAATTCCTAGATTCTGAACTTAAAAGACCTGTGATAGTCAATGCATACTTAGGACAAACTGAGACGGAAAAACTATTGCATGTCTTAAGAAAATATCCCTCTGCTTTAGGATATAACATTGTTGATCTTAAAGTAATAAGTCCTTCCATCTGCATGCATCGCATTATGCTGGAAGATGATTGTAAATCTTCTAGAGAACATCAGAGAAGAATTAACCTGATCTTGAGCACTGTAGTTAAGGATGATGTAACTAAACTTCTAAATGTAGGTATCATTTATAAAATCTCAGATAGCCAATGGGTTGGTCCAGTCCATTATGTACCCAAGAAAGGAGGAATCACAGTCACGACAAATAAAGCGGGAGAACAAATAGAAGAAAGAGTCGTGAGTGGATCCAAAATGTGCATCGACTACAGAAAACTAAATAAAGCAACTCGAAAAGACCATTTCCCTCTACCTTTTATTGACCAAGTGCTTGTGCGATTGGCTAAGCATTCTTACTACTGCTACTTAGGCGATTATTCAGGATTCTTTCAAATTTCTATCCACCCTGATGACCAAGAAGAGATAATGTTCACGTGTCCTTATGGTACATTTGCTTATCGGTGAATTCCGTTCAGACTTTGTAATGCGCCTGCAACATTCCAAAGATGTATGATGTCCATCTTTGCCGATTTTATAGACGATATCATGGAAGTGTTCATGGATGACTTCTCTGTATGCGGGCAAAGTTTTGAAGGAAGCCTGATAAACCTGGAAAGGGTATTGGAAAGATGCGTACAGGTAAACCTAGTGTTGAACTCGGAGAAATGCCATTTTGTGGTAAAACAAGGAATTGTACTTGGACACATAGTTTCTGAAAAGGGGATCGAAGTAGACAAAGCTAAGATTGAAGTAATAGAAAGCCTCCAACCCCCAAAAACCGTAAGAGAAATACGAAGTTTCTTAGGCCATGCCGGTTTCTACTGACGCTTCATAAAAGATTTCTCGAAAAAATTTTAAACCTCTAACTAACCTCTTAATGAAAGAAGCTGAGTTCATCTTCGATGATGACTTCCTGAAGGCGTTTGAACAGTTAAAAGAAACTCTCATATCCGTACCTATCATACAACCACCTGATTGGAGTCTACCATTCGAGATAATGTGCGATGCAAGAGATTATGCAGTAGGTACAATCCTAGGACTAAGAAGAGACAAAAAACTCCATGCAATATACTATGCAAGTAGGACTTTGGATTCCACACAGATAAACTACGCCACTACAGAAAAGGAACTCTTGGCAGTCATTTTTTCATTAGATAAATTTAGTTCCTATCTAATAGGCGCAAATATTATTATCTACATTGATCACACAACTATTAGATACATGTTAGCTAAACAGGATGCCAAGCCAAGATTATTAAGATGGATCTTACTCTTACAAGAGTTTGATTTGGAAATCAAAGATAAACCAGGATATGAAAATCTTGTTGTCGACCATCTATCTAGGATGGAAAATCTTAAACCTGAAGAGATACCCATCAATGAAGATTTTCCATATGAACACCTGGTAGCCCAGATGAGGTCTGAAAACTCAGCTGAAGAATGCCCTGAATTTTGCAACAATGACGAGACAACTGAAGTATTGGAAGCAATATCTACTTAAATTTCACTTCCCTGGTATGTTGACTATGTCAATTACTTAGCAGCAAAAATCCTTCCACCCGATTTAACTTATCAGCAGTAGAAGAAATTCTTCCACGATCTCAAACACTATTATTGGGATGAGCCCTTACTATTCAAGCGACGCCCCGATGGTATTTTCCGTTGATGCGTTCCTGAGAGTTAAATAGAGAGCATAATATCTCATTGTCACGAAGCCCCTTATGATGGACACGCTAGCACCTCAAAGACTTGCATAAAAATCCTACAAGTTGGCCTTTATTGGCCCAGTCTATGGAAAGATGTCCATGCTGCAATTACAAAATGTGACCAGTGCCAACGCACTGATAACATATCTAGGCGCGATGAGATGCCTCAAAAGGGTATCCTAGAAGTAGATATATTTAACGTATGGGGAATTGGCTTTATGGGACCTTTCCCATCGTCTTCTAGCAACAATTACATATTAGTGGCAGTATATTACGTATCCAAATGGGTAGAGGTTGTAGCCTCTCCAACAAATGATGAACAAGTAGTGATTAGGTTATTCAAAAACATAATTTTTCCAATATTCGGTGTTCCAAAATTAGTCATCAATGATGGTGGATCTCATTTCATTTCCAAAATTTTCAATAAACTCTTAGCAAAGTATGGAGTCCGACACCGCGTAGAAACACCTTAGCACCCACCAACAAGCGGGAAAGTGGAAATCTCTAACAGGGAGATTAAGCAAATACTTGAGAAAAACGTTGCCACATCTAGGAAAGATTGGTCGCCTAAACTACATGAAGCATTATGGGCATACAGAACAGCGTACAAGACACCCATTGGAACCATGCCTTTCAAACTAGTCTATAGTAAATCATGCCATCTACCTGTAGAACTGGAACAAAAAGCCTATTGGGCCATCAAAACTCTGAATCTAAGTTACAAAGCTCCTGGAGAAAATATAATTCTAGACATCCATGAATTGGAAGAGCTTAGGCTAGATGCATACGAGAATGCAAAAATCTACAAGGAGAGAACTAAGAAATCGCACGACAAACACATCTCTAGGAAAGAATTCAATGAGGGAGATGTAGTACTGTTGTTTAACTCTAGACTTAAACTATTTCCAAGGAAACTTAGCTCTAGATGGTTAGGACCTTTTGAAGTTATTAAAATACTCCCAAGTGGCACTATAGAAATCAAAGGAAAAACCAGCGATCCTTTTATTGTAAATGGGCAGCATTTGAAGCACTACCACTGCGTCGAGAGTAGGGACTACTCAGTTAGTTTGAGATTTATACAGCTGCCGACTGAGTCACCAAAATAGATTTTCGATTTTCAATATAGTTCGAGCTTCCGACGTTAAACAAAGCGCTTTGTGGGAGGCAACTCACCATTTTTATTAAAATTTTATTTACTAAAAGTTTTTTTTATGTTTCTCTTAAAAATTTTACAAAATTTTTCTGTTCTATTCTTCTTTTCTATTTTTAGGCATTAGGTTGATGCTGATTTAAAACTATTTTCAGATTAATCAACAGGATTCACACTTCTTTTTCTTCACTGATTTTTTCTATGGACTTTTCTGACACTATGCATGTCACCTTCGTGGGTGATGCTCAACAGAAGCGTAATGAGATGCTTGCTCCGAGAGAGATGTATCCCACCATCTTTGTGCACGACCCCACATTGTCCATATTGGGCATCAGGGAGAGTGTCCGCTTCATGTTTAACCAGATTGGTTGGGAATATTTTATTCATCATCAGCAGCCTACCTATCGCAACCTGACGCCAGAGTTCCTCAGTTCGTTGCATTACAACCCTAATATTGGTTTAGGGTTGGCTAGAGGTTTGGTTTCATTCAGATTGTTTGGTTTTATCCACAGGTTCACCATCCGTGAATTTGCTGCTTTATTGGATTTCTTGGTTAGTGTTGATGTTGTCATTGAGATTCCATATGACAAGTATATGGACAACCAGCTTGACCACTTTTAGGGAGAGGTATCTGATCTGAGATAGGAGATCTCTATTCCTAAGCACTCTTCAGAGATTCATAACCTTGCTATTAGGTATTTCCACATGATTCTGGCGTTTACCCTATTTGGAAAACCTCAGAATGACACCTTAGTGTCTAAGGAAGAGTTGTTTATCATGTTCTGTGTGTTTCAGTCCAGACCGATAGTTGGTTCATCTTTTATGATTGCTCGTCTCATGAGTATAGCCTAGGATCCTCATGGCCTGATTTGTGTTGGTGGTTTAGTGACTATGATCGCTAAAGCCCTATTTTTGAGAGAGCCACTGACCCGTCTAACCCCTGCTGGTAACTATACCCCGCTAGACCTTACTTTTTGTTTTAATGTTGGGATGATCAGATATTTAGAGCCGAATCAGTTTCAATTGTTGATACATCATGAGCCGGTATACCACTTCACACTTCTTGACATTGGACGATCCAGTGTGCATGACAGGAAGAATTGGATTTATGACCTGAAGGGTATAGCTGAGAATGACATGGAAGAAGAAGACTTTGATCCTTTGACACCGCCCCATTATTATGACCCTCTAGTAGGATTGGGCGAGTCTGATCCTGAGATGGCAGAGATTGATCCTGTGACACCTCCTTTACTTGACCTCCATCCATCTTGGGACCCACCATCAGCTCATGATGCTTCCGCTGTCCATATTCCCTAGACAGATTACGTTGTTGCTATGGATGTTATCACGACGGAGCTTGCTGATATTCGTTCTGATATTACTACCTTTCATAGAGATTTTTATGGTTTCATGGATCTTGTTACAACAAATATAGATCACCTGTTTCATTCTAGAGGTGGCTGATTTATGTCTTTAGAACATTGAGGGTACTATTTTCTCTAAGTGTAGGAGACGAATGTTTATTCAGTCTTTAGTTTTTCATTAGCATCATTATTTTTATTTTCTAGTTGGATTTACTTATTTTGATTTATTTATTTATTTATATTTATTTATTTATTTTTCGGAATTATTCATTTATTTCAGTATTTTCAATATTTACTCCTCATTATGCTATTATATATTATGATGCTATTATGTTATTGTGTTCTCCCAAAATAGAATGCATGTTGATGTAGTAGGCCAAGTAATATAATTAAATTATGCATCACACCTAATTCTCACTTCATTGTCTCCTAGCATTATAAATTTAGTATTCCCACTATATAATGAATTAACACATCCATGCCATGCCTCGGTCAACAAGCAAGGTCCCTCATGCATGTTTGACAAACCGATCGTTGCAGGCACGTGATTCTTTTGGGAATCAAGCCCTTGTAATGACTGTTATAAAAGTTCCTTGTAACTTAAAGCCAGGTGTAATGACCGTTACACACTCATCTCCTCCCACTTTTTATACTCTGCCATCCATTGCATCTTCATTTGATTTTCAATTCAAACTTCTTTTTCAAACTTCCAATCTGTTCCATTTCTATTCCACACAAATAAACACCCCCTAAATACCATTCAATACCCCCACTAATTTTCTCTTCACCATTAAAACCTTGCTTCTATATGAACTCTTAACGAGAATTTTACTATCACACCAACTTTCTTCAACAATTCTTCTACCTTATAAACTTTATCATTTCCAACGCCTTTCCCAAATGGACAGAAGAGCTCAAGAAGAAAAAGAGGAGCCATAACTCACTGATATGATATTCAGAAATAGAGACGACGGACATCGACAAGAGAAACTTTATCGAAGGTTTCATCAGAGAGGTATACTTCTAATAAGGTATGTCGATGAAGATTGCTTACGTGACTTGGGATTGCTTGAAAGTGTGCAATTTATGCTCCATGAATCTGGTCTACACTACATTGCCACCATGAATCTTCCAACTTATGAATCCCTCACGTTGGAATTCTTGAGCTCTTTTTTCTACGAAACACCATCCACTCCAAAAGCCGGTTAGTATCTAATCGGCGCAGAAACTTTTAGATTATTCAACATGGAGTATACCATGAATCAAGAAACTCTAAGTCAAATACTCCACTGCAACCATGGTGAAGGTGTGGAATATAGAATTCCGCATGAAGAAGATTGGAAGGCAAGATCGTTTGAAATTTGGGAACGTTTAACTAAACTTAGGTCAACGAATGGGCTGAGCTTTTATCCACTCACACACACAACCCATGCATTAGCTATTTCCACCGTGTTCTAGCTAATACAGTGTTCAGGCGAGCGAACAATAATAAAGTGACGGTAGGGAAATGTATTTTCTGCACTGCACCCTTGATCCCGATCTTAGAATAAATGCCGCTCCATTCCTTCTAAACCACATCCAGTCTCTATTATCAAGGAGCGCAAGCACATCACCTTTCTGCATAGGAGGTTTAGTCACCGTTATTCCCAACTATCTGAATTTGCAAAATAGGTTGGTTCAACTACCTTTTTGGAAAGCAGAGTTTCTTGATATTGACTATTGCCAGTTTGGTCGTCTTGTCAAAGCAAGAAGGGATGGAAGGTACAACCTGATGGTGCAACACAAGGTCGTCCTAAGTATTATTCTGCCGAATCTGGGTGTAACAAGAATTGACATCGCCGCAAATTGGATTTATGATTTGCAGGCATCAACCCCTGGAGCACACGTGTAGGATAATCAAGCAGGTATAGAAAATGCAGTACCAGAAGTGAATCAACAAGGGAAACAACAAGAAAAAGCAGGAAATGATCCTCAGCCGGCCACCATCGAAGCTATCTATGCATCGCTTTTACTACAAGATCAGCTTCAACAAGAACTGATGCAGATGATGCAAGAGCTGTAGCGTGATCAACGCGATAATGCTTACTGGAACCATCGCGACATTTCTAACCTGAATGATGAAATGTGGTACTTGTCATTACGTGTTGAAGGCCTGCATGCTTATGTTTACAACACTGGTGAGGAACCTCCTAGACCCAGAAGAGGTGGAGTAAGGACACGAGGAGGAAGAGCACAAGGTGAAGCATCCAGCAGCAGAAACGTCAGAGACGACAATGAGGAGTGATTTATGTTTTCTCCATTCCTTGCATTTTTTATTATTATTTCTTAAGTTTCTTGTTCATTTTATTTTCTCACTTTGTTTGTCGTATTGAGGACAATGTTTAGTTCAAATGTAGGGGAGGAAACCTATGTTACCTATGTTATGTTTTCTATTTTCCTAGTAAGTTATTCGAATTTATGTTATTTCCCTTTCCATTCAATAAAAAAATCATTTCCCTAAGTTATTCGTACTTCAACACTTTTCTTGAACCATACAAAGTTTTTTTTACTCAACGCATTAGTTCCGTACATTCAAAAAGTATATAGGTTGTTCACAATTAGGCTGCGTTAGATTTTTTGAAAAAGAGTTGACAAAAATAGTATCTCCTTGACACCTAAATCTTCCAGATTATGCAAATCAGTTTGAGTGGTTATGATACTGAAGCCTTAAGTTTTAGTTTTAGATCAACCTCGAGTAGTTTATACTAGCAGTCAGCACCGCCTTATCCATAAACTACGTAGGGAGCTGATGAATATAAGTGACTGGTCCTAATAAAAAAATGCTAAGCATCAAGATATAATAGGGAATGCGCTAATTAAGTTAGGTGACCCTCACCAGGTCATTTAATCTAACAGTTGCAGTACCTACAAAAACTGATGTAACAACCAGTTCTAAGCCTGTTCAGTGGTATCTGGTATTGAACTTGGTAGGGCAAACTACAGTTCGGTCCCCCCAGAGTTATAATCTGGGAAAGAAAAAGGGTTACCAACTTGTGTACCAGAAACCCGTGCATAAGAGACCAGAATTGCTAACCGGCCACTCTACTATGTGCGTGCGAAAGATAAAGGGATTAATGTGATTGCGCTAGAATGAAAATGGTTGATTTCGAACGAAAAGAATTAGGTTGAGCTATGATAGCATAATTCGGACTAGTTTGTATAGGATGGAGGATTTTGACCATGTCCTATGGTTTTGTGCCATTTCTGTATCATTAGTGTCGGAACCTAGTTCCATCTTTCTAATGTAACGCCCCTCTACCATATACGATTCGAGTCGTGTCATGCGATTATGTCAAAAACCATGCGTTAAACGATTTTTTAGCCCTATTATTTGCTTGAGGACAAGCAAAGGTTCAAGTGTAGGGGAGTTTGATAAACCAAAAATGTATCAAATATTTGGATCAATTTACATTAATTTTATCCGCATTTTAATTAATTAAAATTACTCTTTATTCATATTATGCTGGTATTTTCTATGTTTTCGTGAATTTGATATTTGCAAGGAATGTATGAAGAAATTCAAGAAAAGTCGAGCTAATCGTATTTAAAATCCGCACAAAGAAAGAGAAATTATGCAATTGAGGGGTGTGTGGCAGAATTGGGTGCATTATAAGTAAAAAGCCTTGGAAGACCAAAGAAGAAAGAAACGCTGTGCCCAATCCACCTGTTTTACCCTAAAATTTACCCTCTCATTTTACTCAACACATGTCCATGGAGGTCCCCAACTTGCCCTAGGATGACCAAGAATTGACCAGACAAATTCTCCTCCTAAGGCAATAAACCTCTAACTAGGGTTTCAGTTTTCATCAAGGTGTGTGAGCTCCAATTGTCTCAAATGTTCTCCAAGGCCCTAATATGTCCTCAAGATCATCCATGCCAAATTTCATGCCTTCCCCAACAAGTTTGCTCAGTCAACTGCTCAAATGCCTGAAAATCAACTATACTAGGTCAAAAGTCAAGTGTGTCCTATATATAGTCAAACTTCAAGATTTTTGGTCAACATCAACATTTTGAAGTAATATCCATCATTTGATCAAGAGTTGATCATGATTCCTCAAGAAATGCTCCTAATTCATCAAAAGTAAAAAATGGCAAATTAGTGTCTCTATAGGAAAAGTCAACCAAACTTTGACCAGGCATAACTTTCTCATACTTTATCAGAAATTTTTCCACAAAAGCTCATTTTTAAGAGAATCCAATTACCTACAACTTCTCTTCAGCCCTAAAGATCAAGAAATGCCTCAGTTAAAAGATACAAGCTCCTACATTATAGGTCCTTTCAAAAAGTCAACAAAAACACCTTTTGGGTCAAAGCTCCTTACATGAACATGGAAGATCCAATTGAAATGAAACCAAAAGGGTTGTTTATAGGACATCCCAAGATCTCTAAAAAGTCTAAGAACACCCTCTTAGGGTTAAAAATGAGAGAGGTATGTATTTCTAAAGTTGGTCAATTTTTAGAAAAGTGTATGAAACCAATATTGACCAAACTTGATTTTTTTCCAAATGGGCCCATCTTTACACGTTTAAAAATTATTCCTAACATGTCCAAGAACCTATAAACTCAGCCATGCATATGTTTTATTTTTATTTTATTTATTTTTTATTTTTATTCAAAGAAAATCAAAATAAATTAAATAATTACAAGATTGATGTATGAGGCGTGCAAGGCTGGACATTTGGTCATGTTGGAGGCCCAAAAGGCTCACAAATAGCTGTCAAAACGCACAAGGCAAGAGGAGGGAAAATTTTTCTTGTTTTGGAAAGTTTGGATCAAATCTTCATGACATTAAAAAACATGATCATAATTGATTTCATGGCTGTTTTTGTTGACCTAATATGGTCTCATACATATACACAAACGATCCAGACCTAAAGGATACATGCAGCTGCCTCCATAAACCCTAGCAAAACTCCAAATTTTCTCAAGGAGAGGTGCAACTTGTATCACACGATCCAGCCATCCTTAATCCATTCCAGGTGTTCCATTATCACCGTGAGGTTCCCAGGAACTTGTTTCAACCATTACTCAAGCCAAATTGTGCCCAGAATCTCTTCCTCAAGTGTCAGTGGTTTGGTAAGATTTGACAAATTCAAAATTCATAATTCATGCATTGTTGACATGTTTGATGTGTTGTTTTGTGTTCAGGACATCCATTAGAACTGGTTAGACGTTTCGCGTGAGAGCTTTGATGCTTGAATCACAAGATGCCATTGTTAGGGCATCACAAACTGAAACCTTCGAACCTTACAATACAGGGACTTTTAGGCCAAATGGATTTACCACCATTGAACTCGCAACATATGATTTAGGGGGGGTAGGCATAATCTCTTGCTTTGATTCGTGTTATTTTGCAGGTTTCAATTTTTGGTATCACCGGAGAAGAAAGAGTTGACCATCGTCAGGGGTGGTCAGACTCACTGGTGCATGCGTGGCACGGTCCCTTCTTTCAATTGGTCCATTTAAACTCCAGGACCCCACTCAGCACACGCTTTTTATTTGTTGATATGATTGACTTAATTTCACATATATATTATTGTTTGTGTTTATATAAATGAATGACAAATTGGATTAGTGGTAAGGAAGAACGCATGTGAAGTGAAAGACCTGGGTTCGATTCCCAGGTCTGGAGTTTTATTTTTCTAACAGCTTTCATATGGATCCAGCGCTTCAAGCTCCAGCGTGCACACCATGTATCCTCACACCATCACCATCAGATCTTCATTGTTCCAGATCCAGCGCTCTTGGGTGCAGCCCCATCATAGACCTTCCAGTAGCAGCAGCATGGGATCTCACGCAGTGGTGGGCCAACTGATTTGGGCCTTGAAAATTCAGTCAGCACCCCCCCAAATTTCTTCATACATCAGGCCCATTTTCTATTTTCCTTACTTTTTATTTTATTTCATTATTTTATGCTTTTAAAACCAATTTCATTTTAATCATAAAATCATCAAAAATCACAAAAAAAATAGATTTAGGTTTTTTTATTAAAATTAATTCTTGCAAATTAATTTAATTAAATTTTAACTTGTTTTATTTAATTTAAAAGTAGTTAGAAATTACGTTAAATCTAAAAATATTATCATAAAATACCAAAATAATATTTTTAATAAGCAATTAGATTTTTAGGGTTTCAAACTTATTCCCATCTTAATTTTTGCGCGTCGTTATTTTTCGCACGATTATTTTTTAATTATGTAACTCTGCCCGGTTTGTAATAGCCTAATTAGGGTTTTTAATTTCTGCACTTTACATTTCCAGTCAGATATAACTGTAACTGCCCCAAGGCCTTGTAATAGCCATACTTTTTACTTTCTGTACTATATTATATGCATGTATATAAAGTGCTAGTAAATTAGGCGTGTATGGAAAGAACTAAATAATCAATCTTAGATCACTAACGTCAAGATAAAAATATCAGGCAAAAAACACACTATTGCACACTCTTACCCCTAGGGTATTGCCAACTTTGGTTGCCTTCGGAAATGGTCATGTCCCTCGAACGTAGGGATACCTTAGAAAAGACCCATCGGTTTAAAGTCATCATAAAGATCGTAGTCCCTTAATGTCCCTCGAGTTGCCTACGAGAAATGATTTTGTCCCTCGATGTTGCCTATGAATATATGATGACAGTCCCTTCGAGCTGCTAAGGTATCCTTACATGTTGCCTTCAATGACTATAAATGTCTCTTTGATAGTCCCTCAACATCTGACAATGAGGCTACCTACTCACTAATAGTAGGATAACACTATCTAAAGGAAAGGAGGAAAAGAACGCCCTTTTTCGAGTAGGTAGATAGTTATTAAGTACTTGCTCAAATCTAATTAATTTTCACACCACACTTTCAAAACTCTTTTTCAAAAACACTTTATCACACTCTTGAGGATTGATACAAGAGTTATCATAAAGCAAACAAACTTTTCGAAACACACAAACACGAAAGCAATTTTCAAAAATGAGCAGGTACCTAAGAGCCCGTGGAAAACCACGGATGGAAAGGGTGCCAACACCTTCCCTTTCCATAATCTACCCCCTTACTCAGAAAATCTCGAAAAAGGTCTTTTTCTATTCTTTTCACCCTTTCCTTTGTTGGATAAAAGAAAAGTCGGTGGCGACTCTTGCTTACTGCAAAATTTGAGAATACAAATACAAACTAGTATTAACAACCGGTTCTGCCACCGTATCATAGAACTGGCGACTCTGCTGGGTAGAATGATAAAGTGGGGTTTACCTTAGGGTCTAGATCATTTTAAAATTTATTTATTTGTTTACTTTGACTGCTTTATATTTAAGGGTTTGTTGGGGAATTCTTGTAAAGATCCTATACTCGGATCTGGGGAATCTTTTTAGGTAAACAACAATTGATCATAGAGACTGTACAATGTAGACCAATATGGTTGAAGCGATAGTTGTGTTGGTGTGACACTTTGGTTGGTACTGGTATCCCTTGTGTTGAATCGAAGAGAATACGGGGCCTCCGTGTGGTGTCGTGAAGCACTAATGAACCTTAGAACCTTAGTTGAACAAAATTGGCCATTAGAAAGTAGTGAGGTAGCCGGCCTCGGTGTAAAGCTTGGAATTGGTTGATACTCGATACTACACTCATTGAGACCGGACTTTCGGGATGTTTCATCCGCAAGAAAAGATTGCTAAGCTGAAATAATAACGATAAAGAAAGATCAATGATATTGAGACTCCTTAGAACCCGGTTACTATTTCTAGGAAAGGTTTGAAACCAACTAAACTTCAAGAGGGTACTTGCCTTAAACCTCATGCAAGCCTTTGAACCTGAGGTCTATTGTGTGCTTTGCTTGTGTGTGATTAATTTTCTTTAAAATGGTATCATTCATTCATTCTTCATTACACTAACCATTTCAAGGATTAGGGGAATTTATCGTTGTTCTGTTTTGCATATCATGGCTTCCTCTCATAGAAATACCATCTGAATCAACTTTATGAGAATACCTCTGCAACTCATAGAACTAGTATCAAGGGTTTTTGAGACTTCTTCATTCACCAAGAACTATGGTCGAATTCTCAATCTGGTTACCTCAGGTTTTGATAAGAAGATTATGAGTGTGCTCTTTCAATTCTTTGACCCTAAGCACCATTGCTTCACCTTTCAAGACTATCAGTTGGTACCCACAATGGAAGAGTTCTCTCAGATATTGGGTATACCTATTTTGGATCAGTTTCCTTTCACCGGTTTGGAAGAAGCTCCAAAACCAGAGATTATTGCAGCAGCTTTGCACCTGAAATGGTCCAACATTGTATCCAACTGGGAAACAAGAAGCAGAGTCAAGGGTTTTCTAGCAAAATTCTTAATAGAGAAGGCTCAGCTCTTTGGGGATGATTTGGACTTCCAGGATTTTGAGGAGGTCTTGGCCTTTCTAATATATGGGTTAGTACTGTTCCCTAATCCAGACTCACTCATAGATGTGAATGCGATCAAGGTCTTCCTCTCTTGCAAATCTGTGCCCACTTTACCCGGAGACATATTGCATACCTTCCACACTCGTACCACGAAGAAAAGATTCTTATGTGTTGTGTGACATTACTTTCAAGGTGGTTTATTTCTCACCTCCCTAAAACAGTACTGAAGAATGAATAAGGTTTGGGATGGTTGCAAAGGATAATGTCACTTTCCCACGCGGATATTATTTGGTATTCCCGATCTATGGGAGATATTTCTATTATTGACCGCTGCAGGGAGTTCCCTAATGTCCCACTACTCGGCATTAAGGGAGGCATAACCTATAATCCTTCTTTGGCTTTATGAAAATTTGGTTACGCTCGAAGGGATGGTCCTCACGAGATTCTTGTCCATGGCATTGTGTTTAACTATGAGGATGATGTTGAAGGGTATCGTCAGACGTTCATACGAGCTTGGGGCATGGTAAACAGATTTGACACCAAGACTTTGGGGATGAAGACTTCCACCCCTATGGAACCTTATCTACAATGGGTACGAGCTCGTGCTCAGAACCTTATAATTCCATATATAGCCATCTTACCAGTGATTGTGGAGCCCATTACTGAAGGGGGTGTTCCCTATACAGTTCTTCATCCTGATATGCCCACTGATCTTGAAGAACTACAGAGATCCTGGATTCAGATGAAGAAAGAGCGGGATACATATAGAGATAATTTATATGCCCATGAGAAGAAATTTTTGGAGCTCACGAAGCAACTTCACGAGGAAAGAGGTCTTAATGTCTATCTCGGCACTAAGAGGAAGTGCCAACGGGAAACTTGATTTCTTAGTTTTTAGAATTTTCAATTGAACGCCTAAAAGCCAATTGTATTTTGAATTCTACTAATAAAATATTTGTTTCATTTTGGTTCACAAATTTAAATTTCTCGAAATCCTTGAAATAATTTCATACACATATCATACATATCATGGCATAAACATGTTTCATAGAAGGTTTCTCATCTTCTTCACTGTTTATTTCAGTAGTAAAGAAATGGCTCTCGAACAGACAGTGAAGGATCTATAAACTCAAAATGCTCAGTTTCAACAAATGATCATGGCTCTGGCCAAGGGGAAAGAGGAACTGGAAGCCCTGATTGTTAAAGAGAAGACCAAGAAACCCAAGAAGCCAGCTGGTGTGGTGAATTTGGGAAGGAGGTTCAGAGGACCATTAAGGCAAGTTGTAGAGCTAACATCTTCGTCAAAGGAAGGAGACAATCAAGAAGGGGAAATAAGAGAGGAAGACCCCAGTCCAAGGGAATCTGATAATAAGACTAACTATAATGAGGAGCAGTATCCTCCAGCCAACAAAAAATACAAACATCTAGAGGAACGTTTGAATGCAATGGAAATCCAGAAGGTACCTGGGCTGGATTTTAAAGAGCTGGGTTTGGTTTCTAGGGTTGTTATCCCGCAGAAGTTCAAGGTTCCGGTGTTCGCCAAATATTATGGGGTCTCATGTCTCGAGATGCATCTCCGATATTATGTGAGGAAGATTCAGCCTCACACTGCAGACAGGGACTTATAGGTCCACTTCTTTCAAGACAGTTTATCTGGGACTCAACTAGAGTGGTTCTACCAGCTGGAAGGGACCAATATTCGCAACTGGGAAGACCTGGTTGCTGCTTTCTACAAGCAATATCAATATAATGCAGACCTTTCTCCCACCCGTACACAACTCCAAAGTATGTGTATAGGTTCGAGCAAGAGTTTTAAAGACTATGCTCAAAAGTGGAGGGACTTAGCAGGAAGAGTCCAACCCTCCCTGTCTGATAGGGAATTAGTGAATATGTTTTTGGGTACCCTATCTGGTTTGTTTTTCAATCATCTGATTGGAAGCTTCTCAGCTGGCTTTATGAGTTGATTTTGACAGGAGAAAGAGTGGAAGTTGGGATTAGAAGTGGCTAGACTCAGAAGGATGCTTCTTCAAGTGCGGGAAAGAGACCTTTCGTAGGAAAAAAAAGAGGTCAGTGTCGTTTACAATCAATGAAATCAGGGCAAAACTGACGCCATCCAACAGTAGGGGCTGTTATGATATCCAAGCTTGCAACTACTCAACAACAAAATAATCATTCTAGCGAAGAAAGACCTGTAAGGCAATTCACCCGGATAAATATGACTTTGTCTCAAGTCCTGCCTCACCTACTGAAATCGAATCTGGTCACCTTGAGGGAAGCCCCCAAGAATACCAACATTGCATCTCCCCGCTACAACCCAAATGCTCACTGTGCTTACCTGTTGTACCCCAAAACTTACCCTCCAATTTTCACACCATTTGAACTCCTAGAGGTCCTCAATTGCTCAAGTTGACTATGGATTGGCCAGACAAATCCTCCTTCTAAGACAATGAGCCTCAAACTAGGGTTTCACTCCTCACCAATATGTTTTAGTTTCCAAGTGTCCTAAGTGGTTTCCATTTCCCTAATATGTCCTCAAGATCATCCATGCCAAGTTTCATGCCTTGCACAAGAATTTTGCTCAGTCAACTGCTCAAATGCTTGAAAATCAACTATACTAGGTCAAAAGTCAATTGTGGCCCACATACAGTCAAACTTCAAGTTTTTATGGTCAACATAAACACATTTAAGTGATATCCATCATTTTATCAAGGGTTGATCATGATTACCCAAGGAATTATCCAAATTCATCAAAACTCAAAAGTTGCTAAATTAGGGTTTCTTAGGAAAAGTCAACCAAACTTTGACCAGGTATAACTTTATCATACTTTATCATAAATTTTCCATCCAAGGCTCAATTTGAAGAGAATCCAATTCCCTACAACTCATCTTCATCCCTCAAGCTCAAATAATCCACTCACGAAAAGATATAAATTCATACGTTATGGGTCCTTTTCAAAAGTCAACAAAAACACCTTTTGGGTCAAAGCTTCTTACATGAACATGGAAGATCCAATTGAGATGAAATAAAAAGGGTTGTTTAAGGGACATCCTAAGATTTCTAAAAAGTCTCAGAACACCCTCTTAGGGTCAAAATTGAAGGAGATATGCATTGTCAAAGTTGGCCATTTTTGGGAAATTGTCAAAAGTCAACAATACCCAAAATTGCATTTTTTGTCAAATGGGCCTAACTTTTTATGCTTGCATCTTACTTCTAACACGGTCCACGACCCAAACACTCTCCCACATATTATTGGCTTTATTTATTTAATTTATTTTGATTTTAATCATTTAAAAATCAAATTAAATCAAATAAATGATATAAATTAGTAAAGATTTGTTTTTAATCTCATTTTGAATGGAATTACAATCCAAATATGTTGTCAAAACAAATCAAATCGTGCAAAGGATGATTGGGATGAGAATGGAATGATTTGGTTTAATTTAGAAAGAAATAATGCAAAGAGGAAATCAAATCAAATCTTGATAATTTGCAAAGATATGAATGCTTTTTGGTGACCTAATTCAGTTTAATACATATATAGAACAATTCCCAAGCACAAGGACAGGGGTTGGACGTGTAAACTGCAAGAGAAAGAACTCAATTTTTGGACAAAAAGTGAGCATAAGATTTCATTCTACAGGGTGATTCAAAGTGTTCCAAGGCCAGCAATCCATTCCTGGCAATCTCCTGAAGCTAACTTCACTCTTTGCACGCACCAAAACACTCAGAATCGTAAAATCCGCAACTCTGTTATCCAACTCTTTTTTATTTTTGATTACATGCATACATGCGTTTTCAATGAAATTTAATCATGTATTCTTGTTTATCATAAGGTTTCGACGCTTTCTGAATCGTTTGATTGAGTTTTAAGTGCAGGAATCATGGTTTGCCATTCTTAGGGTTTCCAAGCTCGTTTTACGGTTTCCTTCTACATGCAAAATTAGGGCTAGGTGTGGATACCATGGTGTTCAGGGCTTCAAGCCCAGTTGATTCATGGTCTCCATTATAATTTATATTGCTTGTGATGGATTTTTCAACGATGCAGGGTTGTACTTACAGACTTTGTCTTTAGGTAAAAGTCTAAGCCTAAAATGATAGTGCTGAGGAAGAAGAAGGCTAGGTGGCAAACTCCCATTGGTAGATTTAAATTACGCGCGCGGTTTTATGATGTTAACGTTACTTTGTATATAATTTTATTTTGTCATTATATTAACAAATGAACAACTAGCGCAGATTGTTAAGGACAAAGGGTTTGAAGAAAATGTCTTGGGTTCGATCCTAGGCGTGTTGCTTTTGTATTTTTCTAGAATATTCCTTGCATATCTAACATATCACTATGTTGAGGGTCCACCTAGTGCTCCCCATCATCCATACGTTGGATCCATCTCCAGCCAGATCCAACGCCCAACATGTGCAAGCTCATGATAGACTACCAGAAGAAAGATGCACTGGATCAGGCGCAGGATCCTTGAGCCATCATCCTGGGCCTATCACAAAATTGGCAACACACCCCTCAATCTGCTTAGCTACATCAGGCCCATTCCTTTAATTCCTTTTTTAATTTCTTTATTTATTTTGTTTTAATTTCTTGTTTAAATTATTTTTTACAAAAATATTTTTTTTAATTGAATCATGAAACCAAAAATCACTAAAACATATTAGGTTTAGTTTTTTTTCATAAAATATTTATTTACATTAATTAATTAGGTTAATAAGGTTAACTTAAATTCTTTTTCCATAATTAAAATTAAATAGAAATTAGGTTAATTTGCAGGATTAATTATTTTTCTCAAACAAATCCAAAAATATCTTTTCTTTATTCATCAATTAATTGTTTCTAAACTTGACATTAATTCCCCGTATTTAATTTTGTCACGCGCATTCTTTTTTCCCCTATTTTATTAATTATTGTAACTGCTCCAAGTTTGTAATAGTTAATTAGGTTTATTATTTCACATTTATTATTTTCCCCGGTTTTTGATTATGTAATCTCGCTTCCTAAAGCCTTGTAATAGCTAGGGTTTTAATTTCTCTCACTTTACTTTCCACAATTATAAACTTTCTAGATGTATGGATAATAGGATTGAATGGCAAGATAAATCAATTTAAAACAGTAGAAAACCCTAAATACGCAAGATAAATGAAACTGAAATCAAACACTTGCACATCCTCACTCCTAGGGTTTTGCCTCACTTGGTTGCCTCGGAAATAATGGTCGTGTCCCTCGAACATAGTGATATCTTAACAATGACCCGTAATTCAAAGTCGTCATAAATATCACAATCCCTCCTTGTCCCTTGAGTTACCTACGAGAAATGATCTTATGACGATAGTCCCTTCGAAATGCTAAGGTATCCTTACTTGTTTCCTTCAGTAACCATTTCGTCCCTTTCGAATGTCCCTTAAACTCCAACGATGGAGCTACTTACTCCTTAATAGTAGGATAACACTGTCTAAAGGAAAACGAACAGACCTTTTTTCGAGTAGGTAGATAGTTCCTAGGTACTTGCTCAAATAAATTCTTTCACACAAACACTTTTCAAAACAACTTTGTCACACTCTTGAGGACAGATACAAGGGTTGTCACGAAGTAAACAAAACGTTTTGCAAAACACACACAAGAAATTTTAAAAATGAGCAAGTACCTAAGAGGCCATGGAAAACCATGGATTGAAAGGGTGCTAACACCTCCCCTTTCTATAATCTACCCCCGTACTCAGAAACATCTCAAAAAAAGGTTTTTTCTATTCTTTTTCCTTTTCCTTTGTTGGATGAAATAAAAGTCGGTGGCGACTCTTGCTTATCGCAACATTTGCGAACAAAAAACGCAAACCAGTCTAACAGTCGATTCTGCCACCGTATCACATAATTGGTGACTCTGCTGGGGACTTAATAAGTGGGGTATACCTTAGGATCTAGGTCACTTCTAAAATTGCTTGCTTGTCTTTTGCTTTTCCTGCTTTATATTCAAGGGTTTTGTTCGGGTTATGTAGATCCTACACACGGATCTGGGGACACCTTTTAGGTAAGTAGCAATAAACTGTGAGGGAACTGTGTGGGGTATAGTGACACAGTTGAAGCAGTAGATACGTTGATGTGGCACTCTGGTTGGTATCGGTAACCCTTGAGTCAATCAGGGAGAGTACGGGGCCGTTGTGTGGTGTCATAAAGCATTAACTGACCTTAGAACATTTAATTGCACAATTTGGCCAGTAGGACGTAGCGAGATGGCCGACTTTGGTGTATTCCCAAGGTTGACAGATACTCGATGCTACACTCATTGAGGTTTGACTCTTGAGTTTTATTTGGTTGCGAGTCAATCACCTACTGAACAAAGCTCGGGGTAAAGATCAGTAATATTGAGATCCCTTAGAACCCGGTTACTATTTATAGGACAAGTTGAACCAATCCAGCTTCAAGAGGGTATGACCTTAAAACTCATGCAGGCCTTAAACATAAGGACTTGGTGTGACTTGTTTGTTGTTTTCTATACATTAGATATTTAGCATAATCATGACATTATAAGCACAATGTTGTACCCCAAAATTTTCCCTCTCATTTTACAAGGGATCACCCTGGATCCCAAGTTTGCTCCTATCAAGTTTCCAGGCCTTGAATTATCAATTTTTCAAGAAATTTATTCACAAGGGTAAAATGGTTATTTGCACACTAAAAATTCAAACTTTGACTTTTGGATCAAAATCAAGCTTCAAAAATCATATTTCATCAAGACATGTTGGAATGTGAGATTTGTTTCGTCAAGAAATTCAAAAGTCAAATTTTACTTTGGAAAAGTCAAATTTCTAAATACTTGGAATTTTTCTAAGTGTTTAAGAATTATGACAATTTCAGAACTTCTGACCAGATTATCACCATAACACTCAGCAAATTCTGGACACTCTCAAGGCAGAGTTTGGTCAGAACTTCTGGGCAAATTTTCACAAAAGCTTCAGTCAGAGTTTGCTAGGGTAATTCAAAGAAGGTTAAGAAGCATGCTACAAGCTTTCTAGAAAGTCTGAAAGCTCCTTCAGAAAATGCTGGAGCCAGAAGATAAGAGGATCAGAATATTGGATGCTACACTGAAGCAGAACTTCTAATCCAGAGTTAAGCAAGGATGTAGAGTTTCACATGGCAGGATTTATGATTTGATAAATCTCATCATCATTTAATGCTCACAACCACTTTTGAGTTGTTATCCAAAGGATTTACCCCACGTGTACCCCTACCTTCTTGGGAACACAAAATTTTGTGAAAAAGTATGTTAGGCCCATGCGCTGCTTCTACTTTTCCTTAATTCATGCTGACAAATCCAGCTTAGGCGCTGTTAACCATCCTACTTGGTGCATTAAACCACACTTGTTTAAGCTTACTTCAAGAGTAAGTCAGCATCTAGCGTATGATGTTGGTGCCACTTGACCTCTCCAAACTACAAAACCTTTACCTATAAATAGAACACCTTTCGCCATTGAAAAGAGGTCGGAAAATTTGAGAAAGAGGTGTGAAAAAAATTTGAGAAAATCCTTGAACCCCTGCAAAAATTCCAAGAGTCCAAAATGATTGCAAACACAAAAATACAAAACCTTAACATTTGATTCTTGCATTAAAACTCCATTTTTCCTCAAGTTATTTCTTGACCAAAACCACCCATACAGTTCCTGATATACATTCAAAAGCCATCCAAGATTCTGTAGTCAAACAGTAACACATTCTCCACCAATATCCACCTCAAAGGGTCATAACTTTATCCCTTGGTTGTTCCAGAATTTTCTAATCATTTACAACTCAAGTTGAAAGTTTCATCCTGCTGAACACGTGAGGAAGTTGTTCAGAACACCACAAGTAGTCAGAACCAAGTTCCAGCTCCCAGAGTATTTTCCAACTGCAAGGTAAGTTTTCTGCTGACTCTCATCATACTAATTAGGCATTGTCAGATTTTGCATATTTAACACAATATAGATATTCTGATCCCGGTGATGTACATATTCTGAAATTTCATGCATCTGCCTGCCTAAGTAGAAGGAATCCCAGTTCAGAGTTTCATAAAGAAATTAAGACTCAGAATTAGGATTAGCATATTCATGTTGCTTCTGATTTGTGTTTATGATATTTCATGAATCTTGTCATAACTGTTATATATGCAACTTCTGTTCTGTTAAGAAATGACTAAGTTGCAGATGTTCTGACTAGCATGGAGAGAGGCAAAGTTCTGACAGTTGCATCAGAACTTCTGAAAACTTCTGAATTCTCAGAAGATCCAGAACTTCTGAACTTCCATATTTCTACTAACATTGTTTCTGTTTGTGCAGCAAGTCAGAGTCAGAACTTCTGACCTCTTCTATTTTCAGCATTTGCGCTGATTTTGTTTTCTTTCTCTTTTATTATTTTTTGCCATCATCTTTATTTTTCATTAATAAAAAAATACCAAAAATATTTCACATTCATATATCATATTTTATTTCTTTTAACATAAAAAGACAAAAAATATTTTCTTAAATAAATAAGCATTTTACATTTCCTGTACATCCTTATCCATTTAAATATGGTTGTAATAGTAACTTAGGATTTAATTTTCAATCCCCATTCATAAATTTGTACACCCCACCCCCCTAAATATTGTAATAGCGTAGGACTTTACATTTCTGCACTTTTATTGCTTTCATATATTGTTAGTAATTAGGGTGTGTACGGAAAGACTAAAACCAATGTTAGAAAACCCTAACTCAAGATAAAATGATGCATGCAATCGAATATACTTGCACACTAGCACCCCTAGGGTTATTCCACTTGGTGCCTTACAAAAATGGCCATGTTATGCATGTGGGATGTCTTAGCATAAACAAATCAAAAATACAAGATCATAGTCCCTCGATGACGCTATCAAAGTTGCCTTTCAAAATGATCTTAGTCCCTAAAGAAAAATGCTAAGTCATCTCACAACATTGCTATCATGGGGCTTCTTGCCAAAGCAATGGTAAGATTGAAACATCTAAAGGAGGAGGAAAAGAACATCTAAGACCTTTTGAGTAGGTAGAATGCTCCTAATTACTTGCTCAATTTTAAAATAAACATCCTTGCTATTTTCGCAAACAAACACTTTCAAAAATACTTTCAAAACACTTCCCAAACATGGAATATTTTCAAAAGCTCAACACTTTGTATACGTTCTTACGAACGAGAACTATTACAAAGTTTGCCTAAATGATGGCGCCTTTTCAAAATACTTTCAAAAACCACACAAAGCACATTTTCAAACAAAAGCAAGTGATCTAGAAAGTAATTAAGAGCCCATGGAAAACCATGGATGAAAAGGTGCTAATACCTTCCCTTTTCATAATCTACCCCCGAACTCAAGAAAACATCTCTAAAGGTCTTTCCTGTTCTTTTTCACCTTTCCTTTTGGATAAAAGAAAATTCGTTGGCGACTCTTGCTAAATCGCAACATTTGTGAACATAGACGCAAAACCTCAAGTCAGTTCTCCCACCGTATCACAGAACTGGCGACTCTGCTGGGGAAATTTTTATAAAAAAGTGGGGTTACCTTAGGGTTAGATCACATTTATTTGCTTTCTTTGTTTGACTTGTATTCTTTACATTTTGGTTATTTGTTTGAGTTTGAATCCTCCACACGGATTTGGGATACCTTATAGGTAAGTAGCAATACGTTGTGGAAACTATGCGGGGTATACCGACACGGTCTAAGTAATAGCTACGTTAGTGCGACATATTTGTGGGTACCGGTAGCCCTTGAGTAGTCAAGGAGAATACGGGGCCGCTGAGTGATATCATCAAGCACTAACTAACTTTTAGAACCTTTACTTGACCAACTTGGCCTTTAGGACGTAGTGAGATGACCGACTTTGGTGCAGTGCAAAGTTAGTAGATACTCGATACTACACTCATTGAGGTTTGGTTTTTTTGGATATTTTGGTCGCCATTAAAGAGGCTTGCGCTGAAACAATGCCCGAGAAAACAAGTCAGTGATATTGAGCTCCTTAGAACCTGGTTACTATTACTAGGAGAGGTTTGAGCCAACTAAACTTCAAGAGGGTACTTACCTATGAGACTCCATGCAAGCCTAAACCTAAGGACTTGTTTGCTTTGTTTGTATATATCTATTTTGTACATAACATCATACCATTGCATTTTCAATAACCATTTCAAGGATCTCGAGGGCCTATGATACAGTGTCACGTTGAACCAGACTGTTAGAACAATGTTTGAATCTACTACCCTATATTTAAGTTTTGATGATAACAAAGTGAAAAGATATAGTATTTATAAGGTTCATGAATGAACTATATGCTGCCTAAAATTATTATGTTCTGACTTGCAGATACTCTGATTGGTATAAGCAAGGTCACGTCTTTTCAGCATCAGAATTTGTTTTCATACACCAGCATCAGAAGTTGCTACATCAGAATGTCAAGATCAGATAATCAACTCACGTACATGCTGAAGCTTGATGAACAGAACTGCGCGTAAACACTCTGATACAGAAACACAATAGTTCATCAGCAGCGAAGCAGAATCAGAATGAGCCAAGCCAGAACGTGCATTGAAGAAGCAACGGTACTGTGCATTGAAAGCTAATTAATTCCAACGGCCTCATTCTAGACAAGATCTGCTCAAAAAGGAAAGCTTGTTATTAGCATTGAATCAAGAATATTGCATTCAACGTTCATCTTCTCAAGTGCTATATAAACAAGGCTTTGAAGATTATAATGGCTAATGCTCTCCAAATCTCTACACGCACAAAGCTGAACAATAATCTTCATCTACCAGTTTTGCTAAACCAAACTCTGATATTCATTCGGTTTAGCAATCTAGTTTCTAAGCTTAATTTGTGTATACATCACAGTTGTGATAAAGTTTTGTAGAAAACATTCACACATATTGTTTTATACCTTTGTAAGAAAGTGTTGCCTTGAAAAACCGGATTGTGGTTTGAATCAAGAAGGCTTTAGCAGTTGTTAAAGCAGTCTGTAATATTCAGTTGAATATAGTGAATTAAGACCTCGTTGGAGAGAGGCGAAATCACCTTGACGGGTGGACTGGAGTAGTTTGAGATCAAACGAACCAGGATAAAAATATCTTGTCAATTGCTTTAGATTTCAGTTTTACAATTCAACCCCCCCTTCTTGTGTTTTTCACCCCTTCAATTGGCATCAGAGCGCCTGGTTCTGAGCTAAAACACTTAACCGTGTCAGTACAAGATCCAGCGTCAGAAAAACACAATGGCAGGAAACAATTCTCACTTCAGCAATGACAATAATGAGGACAGAGACAGATTCAGCGGCAAACCTCCAGTCTTTGATGGAGAAAACTTTGATTACTGGAAAGACAGAATTGAAAGCTTCTTTCTAGCACATGATGCTGATCTGTGGGATATGGTGACAGATGGATACACGCACCCTGTGAATGCAAGTGGTCAGAAGATTGATAGAAAATCAATGACTGATCAACAAAAGCGTGACTTCAAGAATCATCATAAGGCCAGAACCATCCTCCTCAGTGCCATCTCATATACTGAGTATGAAAAGATCTCCAACAGAGACACAGCAAAGAACATCTTTGATTCTCTCAGAATGACGCATGAGGGCAACGTTCAAGTCAAAGAAACAAAAGCTCTGGCGCTCATTCAGAAGTATGAGGCGTTCAAAATGGAAGAATCTGAATCCATTGAAACTATGTTCTCTAGATTCCAGATTCTGGTAGCTGGTCTCAAAGTTCTGGACAAGGGATACTCTACTGCTGATCATGTCAAGAAAATAATCAGAAGTTTACCCAAGCAGTGGAGGCCTATGGTTACTGCTCTGAAGCTAGCTAAAGATCTCAACAAAATACCTCTGGAGGAACTTATAAGCTCCCTCAGAAGTCATGAGATAGAGCTAGAAGCTGACGAGCCTCAGAAGCAAGGTAAGCCTTTAGCATTAAAATCTAACAGAAAATCTGAGTCTAAAGTTTTGCAGGCAGTTGAAGAAACATCTGATGGATCCTCATCAGAAGAAGACGAACTTTCCCTTCTCTCCAGAAGAGTAAATCAACTGTGGAAGCAAAGACAAAGGAAGTTCAGGAATCCCAGAAGATCTGATCAGAACGAGTCTTCTTCCAGATACAGAAGGACAGATTCTTCCTCTGGGTACAGAAGATCTGAAGGCTCCTCCAGTAGCAAGAAGCCAAACACCAAAGACATCATCTGCTACGAGTGCAATGAGCAAGGACACTACAAGAGTGACTGCCCAAAGCTTCAGAGGGAAAAGCCCAAAAAGAAGTTTGGAAGAGAGAAGAAGAAAAGTCTCATGGCCACATGGGATGACTCTGACTCGTCTGAAGCTGACTCAGAATCAGATGATGAAAGGGCAAACATAGCGCTCATGGCTAACATTCCAGATGATAGTGAAGCTTCTGAATCAGACTCAGAATCAGACACAGAAGAGGTATTCCCTAACTTCGCTGTTAATTTTACAAAGGCTGAACTTGCTGAAAGCCTCAATGAAATTCTGGAACGCTATCAGCAGATTAGAGCTAAATTCAGAGACCTGAAAAGGAATCTTGAATCTGACTCTAATAAGTCTGAGAGTCTCAAATTGGAAAACTGAGCTGAGAGATAAAATTTCAAAATTAGAAAACTCTTTACAAAACTCTCAGAAGGAACCAATTTCTGAAACTCCCAGCAACGCTGATGAGATCATCAAGGAGTATGATCATAGTTTCCAGAAGTTCTTAGCTAAAAGCATAGATAGAAGCAGAATGGCTTCAATGATCTATGGAGTTAGCAGAAACGGCAGGAAAGGAATAGGATACCAAGGTAAGGTTCCTACACCTAAGAATGTCATGGATTTAACCATTAAACACACTCCTCTAAATTCACACTTTGTGTATGGTCACACACATGACATCAAATATACTAGCAGTAAGCACTCTGTGAAACCAAAATTCAACCAGAGTTTTGGCAAAACTAACAAATCAGGACCCAAGAAGATCTGGGTACCTAAGGATAAAATAATACATGTTGCAGATATCTTTAGCAGCAAGTCAGAAACACTAGTCATGGTACCTGGACTCTGGCTGCTCACGACACATGACGGGAAGAAGGCATATGTTCCAAAGCCTGGAACTTAAGCCTGGAGGCCACGTTGGCTTTGGAGGCAATCAGAGGGGAAAGATTATTGGCTCTGGAACTGTAGGTAATGGAAATCTTCCCTCTATTAATAATGTTCTGCTAGTAGATGGATTGATGCATAATCTGTTATCCATAAGTCAATTAAGTGATAACGGTTATGATATAATCTTTAATCAAAAATCATGTAAAGCTGTTAGTCAGAAAGATGGGACTATCCTGTTTAATGGTAAGAGGAAAAACAACATTTACAAAATCAAACTTTCTGAACTAAAGAGTCAGAATGTAAAATGTCTTCTGTCTGTTAACAACGAGCAGTGGATCTGGCACAGAAGATTGGGGCATGTTAGTATGAGAAGAATATCTCAGATTAACAAACTCAATCTGGTCAGAGGACTTCCTAATTTGAAGTTCAATTCAGATGCTCTGTGTGAAGCATGTCAGAAAGGCAAATTTGCAAAACCTTCTTTTAAATCCAAAAATGTTGTTTCCACCTCTAAACCATTAGAACTTCTGCACATTGACTTATTTGGACCAGTTAAAACTGCTTCAGTCAGTGGTAAGAAGTATGGGTTAGTAATCGTAGATGACTATAGCAGATGGACATGGGTAAAGTTCTTAAGACACAAGGACGAGTCACACTCTGTGTTTGTTACCTTCTGTAACCAAGTTCAGAATGAAAAAGATCTTAGAATCGTTAAAGTCAGAAGTGATCATGGTGGAGAATTTGAAAATAAAGATTTTGAGTCATTCTTCAATGACAAAGGCATTCTGCATGATTTCTCTTGTCCTAGAACTCCCCAACAAAATGGAGTTGTAGAACGAAAGAACAGAACATTGCAAGAAATGGCCAGAACCATGATCAATGAGACAAACGTTGCTAAGACTTTCTGGGCAGAGGCAATAAACACAGCGTGCTACATTCAGAATAGAATCTCAATAAGACCTATTCTGGAAAAGACTCCATATGAATTGTGGAAGAACAGAAAGCCCAACATTTCGTATTTTCATCCATTTGGATGCACTTGTTTTATATTAAATACAAAGAATTATTTGAACAAGTTTGATTCTAAGGCACAGAAGTGTATTATGTTAGGATACTCTGAACGCTCAAGAGGGTACAGAGTATACAATACAGAAACACAGATTGTGGAAGAATCAATCAGTGTTCGTTTTGATGATAAGCTTGACTCTGAAAAGTCAAAGCAGAATGAAAATTTTGCAGGTATAGAAATTGAATTTGCAGGTTCTGAAGACAAGTCATCAGAAGCTCTCAACACAGACATTCCTTCAACGTCTGAAAGGAGCACTGCTAGAAATCCTCCAACAACTGCTGATCAACCTCAGAAGAGATTACCCAGAAGCAGCTTGGATCACCCAGAAGAGACTATCCTAGGAAGAAAGGAAGATCCAATCAGAACAAGAGCAAGCTTCAGAAACTCTGAAGAAACTCTTATGGGACTTGTGTCTCTGATTGAACCTTCTTCTATTGATGAAGCACTTCTGGATAATGACTGGATTCTGGCAATGCAAGAAGAGCTGAATCAATTCACCAGAAACGACGTATGGGATCTCGTTCCCAGACCAAAAGGATTCAACGTCATTGGAACAAGATGGGTGTTCAGAAACAAGCTAAATGAACAAGGTGAAGTCATCAGAAACAAGGCACGACTGGTTGCACAAGGTTATAGTCAGCAAGAGGGGATAGACTATACAGAAACCTTTGCCCCAGTCGCCAGGTTAGAATCTATCAGACTTTTAATCTCATTTGCTGTTAATAGAGGCATCACTCTGTATCAGATGGATGTCAAAAGTGCATTCTTAAATGGTTATATAGAAGAAGAAGTTTATGTTCACCAACCCCCAGGTTTTGAAAATACAAAACATCCAGAACATGTTTTCAAACTAAAGAAGTCACTGTATGGTCTGAAACAAGCTCCCAGAGCTTGGTATGAAAGGCTAAGTAACTTTCTGCTTGAAAATGAATTCACCGGAGGGAAAGTGGACACTACTCTATTCTGTAAAACAGTTAAGAGTGACATTTTAGTCTGTCAAATTTATGTTGATGATATCATTTTTGGTTCTACTAATCCTTCTCTTGGAAGAAAATTTGCTAAGTGTATGCAGGCAGAATTTGAGATGAGCCTCATGGGGGAACTGAAATTCTTTCTAGGAATTCAGATCAATCAAACTCCAGAAGGAACTTACATTCATCAGAGCAAATACATCAGAGATCTTCTGAAGCAATTTGACCTCTCAGAATGTAAGCCATCAAAGATTCCAATGCATCCCACGTGCATTCTGGAAAGAGAAGAGGTAAGCAAAAGTGTAGAACATAAAGTATACAGAGGTATGATTGGTTCTCTCCTCTATCTGACTGCTTCAAGACCTGATATCTTATTCAGCGTATGTATTTGTGCTAGATTCCAATCAGATCCTGGAGAATCTCACTTAACAGCTGTTAAGCGAATTTTCAAGTATCTGAAAGGTACTACTAATCTGGGTTTGTTTTATAGAAAATCTAGTGATTACAGCTTAGTAGGCTACTGTGATGCTGATTTTGCTGGAGACAGAGTGGAACGTAAAAGTACTTTTGGAAGCTGCCAGTTTCTGGGAGAAAATCTGATCTCTTGGTCCAGCAAAAGGCAATCAACAATTGCTCTGTCAACAGCAGAAGCTGAGTACATAGCAGCAGCAGGATGTAGCACGCAAATGCTCTGGATGAAAAGTCAGCTTGAAGACTTCCAGATTTTTGAGAGTAACATTCCTATACTTTGTGATAATACTTCTGCTATTTGCTTAAGTAAGAATCCTATTTTACATTCTAGAGCTAAGCATATAGAAATAAAGCATCATTTCATTAGGGACTATATTCAGAAAGGTATTTTGAACTTAAAATTTATAGATACAGACCATCAATGGGCTGATATCTTTACTAAACCCCTTTCAGAAGATAGGTTTAATTTCATTCTGAAACATCTCAGCATGAAAGTATGCCCAGAATGAAAATGTTTTAATTCCATATATTTATCTTCAGAATGTAATTATATTACTGTGAACTTCTGATCAATCTCCTTTCAGAAAGATAGAACATGCAGATTGTATCAGATGCAAGTCTAAAGATCTGAGAGTCTAATCTCAAAGACAGACGTGCTGATCACTACATCAAACAAGTGTCATCCAATCATCAGCGAATCTCTGAAGCAGAACGCGTGCACGCTTCTGAGAAGGCAAAGCGCTGATTGGATGCATTGAGACACATGTCTGGTAACCGTTTTTAAGTATCTTTCTCAAATCCCCCAAAATCAGCAAGCAATTAATGAAAAGTAATCACGCTTGTTAAATGGCAATCATTATTTTTTTCTCTCTCTTAAAAACGTTTATTTTTTCAAAATAATCTTGAAAACTCTATTTAAGCACATTAATCCTTCATTCTTATTCTTTACGCTTTCTCATTAACACTCAAGCTTTTTCTGCATATTCCTGAGTTCATCTCCTACAAACCTTTTTCTCTCAAATCATTCTCAAAGCTTTTTTTAGTGTGAACAATGGCATCCTCCAGCATTTCTGCAGGCAATCAGAAGAAAGCAACCTCTGAACAATATCAGGTGCCTCTCAGAACTCTTCTCACTCCGGTAAAGAACCTTGAAGTGCTTTCTGAGTTAATCATTGACTTCGAAAGTTTGAAGGAAAATGGATTTGACCTAACTGAAGAAATTAGGGCTCAAAAGTGGGAGAGGTACTTCGATAGGTTGGTTGGACAAACATTCCCAGCGCTAGTCAAGGAATTTTGGATTCACGCCAAAGTTGCAAAACATCTAGTCATTTCTTCTGTTATGGGAAAGAAGATCGTGATTTCTGAAGATCTCATTGCAAAGCTAATCGGTCAAAGTGGTGGTGGAGTCCGTTGTGTGGACATGGCTGAAAGATGCCCTGATGTAGGTGTGGTAGCCAACAGAATTTTCACTCTTGGAATGCCCAGCAGCAAAATTAAGGATCTGAAGGACCACTGCAGAGTATGGGCTAAGATTGTTCTGGGATGCTTCAACCACAGGAAACCAACAAGTTCTCCTGATTATATAAACGTGGATCAGCAGTTTCTGATCTACTTTATTGATCAGAGGGTAAAGATCAATCTGGCACACTTCTTGTTCAACCATCTCAAGACCAGTGTCAAAGAGACAAGAGAAGAAGAAAGAACCAAGAGAGACTGGATACCATTTGGAAGGCTTATATCAGATATTCTGACAGAGAATAGGCTGATTGAACATCTGATCGAAGCTCAGGAGATGAGCACTATTGAACCAACTATTGGGAAACCGTTGAACGCTAAGAATCTGAAAAAGATGAAGCTGATAGAAAATATTCAGAAGGAACCCAGAGCTACTTCAACTGCTGATATCTCCAGCAGAAGAGTGCCTCTGAGTGATTTTCCGGTATTTTCTGAAATGGAATCCAAACCAGAGATGTTTCTCAGGTATCCAGATGCGTACAAGGAAGAAGATACAGGTTCAAAGCTGAAGATCAAAGATCTGAGTCAAATCCAACCAGAAGTGACTCAGAAGAAGACAAAGAAGAGGAAAGCGCCAACAGAAGGATCATCTCATCAGACTCCAAAGAAAAGAGGTATTTCATCTGCTGCCCCTATCTCAAAATCTTTTACTATTCCAACATCTGCTTCCCCTTCTCAAACCTCTCACAGAATATCAATTCCAATCCCTACCATTGATGAAACCATACCAGAAGACCCTTCTGAGGCATTACTACTCAGAAGACCCAGAACCAAAATTCCCAAACAACCAACAGTTTCAACAACACCAGCACTTGACCAAGTGCTAGCTGATATTGAGCGTGAACATGCTTCTGCTCAACCAAATTCTGAACCACCAAATATTCCTCCTCCACAACCAGAACAACAACAACCAGAACCATAACCACAACAACAACAACCTCTCACAGAAGAACCTCTGATCCCTGAGCAATCAGAGATTCCACCTCCTCAACCAGAAAATAATCCACCTTCACCACAAACAGAGTTTCACCATTCCAAAACCCCTTCTCCTCATAAATCTGACCCTCACTCACCTCAACCTTCACCGCTGGCAATCCAGTTGCCATGTGGAACCACTATTGTCATGCCCCAGTTACCATCTTCAGAGGAATCAACACCTCCAAATACTCCCAAACCACCATCCACTCCAATCGAAATATCTGACTCTGATTCTGATACCCTTCCTCCAAAACAAACAGCCTCTCAGCAAACCTCTGAAAACCCCAGCAGAACTTTCATTGACTTAACTAGTCTTGAACGTCTTGCTGATTTAAGACACAAAATTGCCATTCCCAAACCAAAGCAACCAGATGTTGGCTCTGGTATTTTGAATTTTGAAACAGGTGTGCTGCAATGGATTGCTTCTTTGAAGCAAGTCTGTCCGGGGATGATTGACCCAGCTGCTTCTGATCAGCTCTGGTCACAGTTCAGATTATGGGTACGTGCTGAGGCCCTCAAGTTGCAGGATGTCAACTATGAGCAGGCACAACAGAACTTCAGCAAGCTGCTGAAGGAAGTTGAAAGTCAGCTGCCTCAGGAAGTTGTGCTCCCTCTGGACAGTGAATCTTGGTCTGAGAAACAGCAAGCTGCACAGGTGCAACCATCAGAAGAAGACAAGACCATTCAGGCTGAAAGTCAAGCAGAAGATGTCGCTGAAAGTTCTGAGAAGCCTCCTCCCTCTGATGCTTCTCAAGCTGCCTTGGACAGGCAGGCTCTGGAAGAACTAAGGCTGAATGACTTGCGTCTACAGCAGCGAATGGACGACAACGATCAGAAGATGAAAGCACGAATGGATGTGCAGGACAGCAAGATTGACACTGTTGTCAACATGGTTCAGAAGCAGAATGAAACTTCTGAAAAGATTCAAGCGATGCTGGAGAGCCTGTTCTCACGCATGCCCCCTCAACCTTAAATCTTTTTCATGCATAACTTTTTCATGTTTTCTTCATTTTCTGATGTACTGTTTTGACTATGCTTTGTAATATTTTCTTCCTCTGATTCTGAACTATTTTAATATAATTTGTTTCTTTCTGATCTAAATTGTTTTAGCACATCACCAACACTTTTTGATTGCTGACAAAAAGGGGGAGAACAAGAATGATATTTAAATCAATAACGGGCTAACTAGACAGAAATTCTCAAACACTCTAACTCTATTACTTGAAATGTTTTTTTCTGTTTTGTTTAAAGTCTACAGGCACAAGGAAGCTCCTGGACACTCTGAAGACTAGAAGCTCTAATCAAAATGTAGAAGCTCTGATCAATGTTGCTCTGATCAATATGAAGTTCTGATCGACCTAATACTCTGATCCAAAGCAAAACTCTGACAGGAAAAGCTCTGAAGCTCTGCTCTCTGATAAGTCAAAGACTCTTATAATCTGATGTTCAAAGAAAGAAAAAGATCTGATCCTGAAGAACACGTATATCAAAGGGAAGTAACAAACTCAGGGGGAGTATCTCTTAACTCTGACTTCTCCGTACTTCTTATTCTGATACATATCCAGATCCCTTTTCACGTTATTTTTCATTTAAAATATCTAGTTTTTGTCATCATCAAAAAGGGGGAGATTGTTAGAACAATGTTTGAATCTACTACCCTATATTTAAGTTTTGATGATAACAAAGTGAAAAGATATAGTATTTATAAGGTTCATGAATGAACTATATGCTGCCTAAAATTATTATGTTCTGACTTGCAGATACTCTGATTGGTATAAGCAAGGTCACGTCTTTTCAGCATCAGAATTTGTTTTCATACACCAGCATCAGAAGTTGCTACATCAGAATGTCAAGATCAGATAATCAACTCACGTACATGCTGAAGCTTGATGAACAGAACTGCGCGTAAACACTCTGATACAGAAACACAATAGTTCATCAGCAGCGAAGCAGAATCAGAATGAGCCAAGCCAGAACGTGCATTGAAGAAGCAACGGTACTGTGCATTGAAAGCTAATTAATTCCAACGGCCTCATTCTAGACAAGATCTGCTCAAAAAGGAAAGCTTGTTATTAGCATTGAATCAAGAATATTGCATTCAACGTTCATCTTCTCAAGTGCTATATAAACAAGGCTTTGAAGATTATAATGGCTAATGCTCTCCAAATCTCTACACGCACAAAGCTGAACAATAATCTTCATCTACCAGTTTTGCTAAACCAAACTCTGATATTCATTCTGTTTAGCAATCTAGTTTCTAAGCTTAATTTGTGTATACATCACAGTTGTGATAAAGTTTTGTAGAAAACATTCACACATATTGTTTTATACCTTTGTAAGAAAGTGTTGCCTTGACAAACCGGATTGTGGTTTGAATCAAGAAGGCTTTAGCAGTTGTTAAAGCAGTCTGTAATATTCAGTTGAATATAGTGAATTAAGACCTCGTTGGAGAGAGGCGAAATCACCTTGACGGGTGGACTGGAGTAGTTTGAGATCAAACGAACCAGGATAAAAATATCTTGTCAATTGCTTTAGATTTCAGTTTTACAATTCAACCCCCCCTTCTTGTGTTTTTCACCCCTTCACAGACGTCTACCAAAAGGGCAAGAGGATTTATTTTCCTCTAACCAAACTCCATCAAAGATCGAGTACAACAATTTGAGTCAAGGGCTATGACCCACTTGACATGGTGAGCTTAATTCTCGTGGAAGGACATCCACCGATACAAAGTTCTCCAAACAAAGTTGTTGATCAAAGTTTAACTTATAACATTTTCTTGTATTTACCCCACGAGGTCCTTGAAAACATGCATCATGCATCATATCATGACAGGTTCCTCCCATACAGGTCTCCTTATCTTCCAACTGTTTATTTCAGTAAGATGGATATGGAACAAACGATGAAGGGCATCCAGGCTCAAAGCGCTCAACTTCAAGAGATGTTCTTGAACCTATCTAAGGGACAAGAAGAGGTCAAGGCACTCCTCACCAAGGGCGTGATCATGGGAAATTTTGGGGATGGAAGAAATGACCAGTTAGAGCGGCTACAAACCGAGATAGCCGTAATGAAAGTCCAGATGATGGGAAAACTGGTGGGCCAGATGGCTCTCATCCAAAATTTGGCTCAGGGACAAGAAGAGCTGAGAGCCCTAGTCAACAAGCTTCATCAAGACAGATGCAACCAAATGGGGAAAACATCTAGAATTGGAGATCGAGTCATTGATCATCCTCCGATGAAGAGTGCACCTTTCAAAATTTCTTCCGCGTCACAAGTCCAACAATAATCTTGGCAACAACAACAGGGTAATTGGCATAGGCAGAATACATCTGAAAGACAATTCACTAATATCAACATGTCACTGGCTCAAGCGCTACAACACATGTTGAAGGCATAGCTGATTACGTTAAAGGCTCCTCTCCGGAACCCAAATACTTATGCTCCTACCTATCAACCCAATGAAAGGTGTGCATACCACTCTGATAGTCCGGGACATGACACAAACAACTATTGGGATCTGAAGAACAAGGTCCAAGACATGATTGATGCCAAGGAGATCGAGTTTGACCCTACGGAGACTCCAAACATAATCACTACTCCTATGACGAATCATTATAAGCTTTTGTTCATTTGAATTTTCAAGTTGTAATCTCTTTTGTTGTTTAAACAATTATCTATTAATGTCAAACTCTGTTTCATTAATGCATTGCATATGTTTGTCTTGAGTTCATCCATTCGTTTTTCACTATATTTATAACTATGCTTTTTCTCTCTTTATGACATTCAACTCTTGCTAAAAGTTACAAGCCTTTAGAGGGAGGATGACGAAAACAATGCCACAATCTCATACAATATGCTTTTGAATAGACCTTACTAACGATGTACAGGCATTCTTTCAAATCCTAAACACTGAAGTTATAAGGAAGATAATCCCTAGTCAACCCCTTTGAGCCAAAGAAGTAGAAGTTTTTCCTTTTTTGAAACCTTTAATCAAAACCTGGGGCAAGGTAGTCTCTCAGTTGATTCAAACACGCGTTTAGGCGCAAACTCTCATCTCGTAATACAACGAATGGCATCAAGAAACATTACTCTGGAATCAAAAGACGGTGATGGTTCCCTATCACATAGGCAGTCATTATCTCTCAAAAAGAAAGGCCTAATAAGTCAAAACCTACAAAGGAGACTAAAGAAAACTGGGGCATCCCGCTGACCGTAACCTCAAAATAAGAACAGTCAGGAAAAAATTAGGGATAACGAATCAAAAGAAAGAGGTCACTACAAATCCTCAACAACATGAAATAAAAAATGTCGCAAAAAATGACTGCCTTTCGACAAACTTAACTTGTCTGAGCCATCACCAACGCGTCATTCCAGACTCAATTGGAGTTCAAACGCATAATTTACTGATCCTAGGGATAAAGAACGTCACGAAGAGCGGGTGGGTACAAATACACTTTGAGCCTTTATCCTTTGTTTCTTAAATCGTGAACCAAGCCATGCTACAGCCCTTTAAAAGTCCTAATTGAAGCTTGGGTTAGTTCGAAAGCATACTGTTACAAAAGGTATCCTGACTCCTGTAAGGCTTTACTCAAAATCCAGAGTTAAATTAAAAACTTCTTTACTTGCTAAAAATACATTTTTCAAAACTTCAAGACAAGCATAAACTTTGCATTACTTTAATATCGTTGTTTTCATATGGCTATTTGTTTGACAGTGGAGAAATTCACACAACGAATATCCAGTGAACGAAAGCTCTCTCATTGAACAAATCAATTCAAGAAGGATGACACTTCCATTTTCAAAAATCCTATCAACAAGGGGACATGACATGTCACTATCTAGCACACTTGGGGAATTCCAGTCAAGATTGCAGGAAACCTCTCAAGAAGTGCAGAGTAACCAAGGGCAGGTCTCCATCTCCGTCACTTGGGGCATTGAACGTTAATCTCAGCAAATGGTTACGTATAATCAAACATTTTTTGGCAATGCCACAAACATTTGCTACTAGGGGAAAGGATAAGTCTCCCCAAAATCCTTCTCATAGGATGACTCCCAGCCAGAGTTTCAATCTCTGAAAACCATTCCCCAACGAAGTTGCCCACAAAATCTCTTTGCATGAGACAATCCCTGGCCAAAGTCTCGACCTCTTGGTCGCTTTTTCGCCAGCTAAGTCAATTTCTACAGATTGAAGCCTCAGAGATTTCTTCCTAAAGGAAATTCACTTAGTCAACATGGGTTATTTCCCCAACAAAGTTATTGCCCCAGCCGAGTTCAAATTTCTCAATATACAATAATCAAGACACCACAAATTGCCCAGCTGAGTCTATCTTCCCCAACTGAGTATATCTTCTCCAACCAAGGCTATCATCTCCAAACAGAATCTATCCTCCCCAGATGAGCCCATCATCCCTGACTGAGCCCATCATCCCCAGTTGGGTGTATCCTCCCCAAGCTGAGTCTGCCTTACCCTACTAAGTCTATACTCTCCAGTTTGAATTTCCCTTTCAAATTACTTTAAATCACAGGCACAACCCCTAATCCCCAATAAAGTCGTCAGCAAAGCCTTTATTATTTCCAGGAGATGCTATGAAGCCTGGATCCGACCAGATATTAGCACAATTTTCAAGTTATTACTGAAGCCTGGACCCGACCAGATAAACAGTTTGACTTCTTCAATTACTGAAGCCTGGACCCGACTGGATAATAGTTGATCTCAATTTCAAGATGCTATGAAGCCTGGATCCGACCAGATATTAGCATAATTTTCAAGTTATTACTGAAACCTGGACCCGACCCGATAACAGTTTGAGTTACTGAAACCTAGACCCGACCAGATAACATTTTGAATTCTTTAATTACTGAAACCTGGACCTGACCAGATAACAGTTTGAGTTACTGAAACCTGGACACGACCAGATAACAGTTTGACTTCTTCATTTACTGAAACCTGGACCCGACCAGATAACAGTTTGAGTTACTGAAACCTGGACCCGACCAGATAAACAGTTTGACTTCTTCAATTACTAAAGGTTGGACCCGACCGGATAACAGTTGATCTTAATTTCAAGATGCTATAAAACCTGGACCCGACCAGATAATAGCCTAGATCTTCAAACATATAGAAGAACCTAAACTCAATCTGACCAAGGTTTAACCTCTTTTCCCTAGTAGAGTTGCCTCCATATCCCCAACAAATTCCTGAGAAACCTAGACCCGACCAGATATCAGTTTTCATTTCCATCTTCTGAAACGATTTATTGTGAAACCTGGACCCGACCAGATAGCAGTCATCCTCATAGATTCGTTGTGAACCCTGGAAATCGACCAGATAACAACTAAATCCCCAAGTAGTTTATTGTGAAACCTGGACCTCACCAGATAACAATTGACCGCATCGACCTCAGAAATCTGCAAAGCCTAGACCCGGCCAGATAACAGTTTTCAAGCAGTTTATTGTGAAACCTAGACCCGACCAGATAACAATTGACTGCATCGACCACAGAAATTTGCAAAGCCTAGACCCGACCAGATAACAATTTTCAAGCAGTTTATTGTGAAACCTGGACCCGACCAGATAACAATTGACTGCATCGACCTCATAAATCTGCAAAGCCTGGACCCAACCAAATAACAATTTTCAAGCAGTTTATTGTGAAACCTGGACCTGACAAGATAACAATTGACCGCATCGACCTCAGAAATATGCAAAGCCTGGACCCGACCAGATAACAGTTTTCAAGCAGTTTATTATGAAACCTGGACCCGACCAGATAACAATTGACCGCATCGACCTCAGAAATCTGCAAAGCCTGGACCCGACCAGATAACCGTTTTCAAGCAGTTTATTGTGAAATCTGGACCCGACCAGATAACAATTGACCGCATCGACCTCAGAAATCTGCAAAGCCTGGACCCGACCAGATAACAGTTTTCAAGCAATTTATTGTGAAACCTGGACCCAACCAGATAACCATTGACCGCATCGACCTCAGGAATCTACAAAGCCTGGACCCGATCAGATAACAGTTTTTAAGCAGTTTATTATGAAACCTGGACCCGACCAGATAATAATTGACCGCATTGACCTCAGAAATCTACAAATCCTGGACCTGACCAGATAACAATTTTCTAGCAGTTAATTGTGAAATCTAGACCCGACCAGATAACAATTGACCGCATCGACCTCAGAAATCTGCAAAGCCTTGACCCGACCAAATAATAGTTTTCAAATAGTTTATTGTGAAACCTAGAACCCGACCAGATAACAATTAACTATGATCCCCAGAAAGACACTATGAAGCCTGGACTCGACCAGATAATAATACAGCTTTCCAAAAACCATGAAGCCTGGATCCGACCAGATAGTAGTTTCCATTCCAAGTTACTATGAAGCCTGTATCCGACTAGATAACAATTAACTTCTGTATCCCCATCAAGTTGTTGTGAAGCCTGGATCCGACCAGATAACTATTTAATTTCAAGGAATTTTCTGTAAAGACTGGGATCCGACCAGATAACAGTTAATTCGTCTCATCCTCCAGTAAGTGGTTGTGAAGCCTAGACCCGACCAGATAGCAGTCGACTACTTCATCCTCAGAAATTGTGAATCCTGGATCCGACTAGATAATAACTGACATTAGAGCTATCTTCTCCAGCAAAAGCATCCTTTCAACAAAATTTAAAGATATGTATATTCTTCATCTCCAACAGGCAATCAGGGATTCAATCTCCCAGAATTTCCTCAGCAGTAGTCAGGGATTTATTTTCCCAGACAAAAACATATACCTCACATTCATACATCATAGCATGTACATACCATACGCATTTGGCATGATACCACATCTAGTGAACATCATGCAAACATCTGCATTTTACTAGCCCTTTCTCACAGGTAGAACATCAAGTTTTAGTATAAATCAACAAGAAGATTTGTGCTAATACTTCTTCCAGCGTTTACCAACATTCCTCCAAATGGAATCTATAATCCCATTCACCATCCATCTTCGAGTGCAAATTTCTAGGCACTTTAATGTTCAATCATCTTTCACCTTCAAGTCAGGAATGGCGGATCTGCCAATCTAACTCTTCAGGTTCAAGAAGTTTGAACAGGAGCAGTTTTTGTACCCCAAAATTTTCCCTCTCATTTCACAAGGGATCATCCTGGATCCCAGGTTTGCTCCTATCAAGTTTCCACGCCTTGAATTATCAATTTTTCAAGAAAGTTATTCACAAGGGTAAAATGGTCATTTGCACACTGAAAAGTCAAACTTTGACTTTTGGATCAAAATCAAGCTTCAAGAATCATATTTCATCAAGACATGTTGGAATGTGAGATTTGTTTCGTCAAGAAATTCAAAAGTCAAATTTTACTTTGGAAAAGTCAAATTTCTAAATACTTGGAATTTTTCTAAGTGTTTAAGAATTATGACAATTTCAGAACTTCTGACCAAATTATCACCATAACACTCAGCAAATTCTGGACACTCTCAAGGCAGAGTTTGGTCAGAACTTCTGGGCAAATTTTCACAAAAGCTTCAGTCAGAGTTTGCCAGGGTAGTTCAAAGAAGGTTAAGAAGCGTGCTGCAAGCTTTCTAGAAAGTCTGAAAGCTCCTTCAGAACATGCTGGATCCAGAAGATAAGAGGATCATAAAATTGGATGCTACGTAAAAGCTAAACTTTTAATCCAGAGTTAAGCAAGGATGCAGAGTTTCACATGGCAAGATTTCTGATTTGATAAATCTCATCATCATTTAATGCTCACAACCACTTTTGAGTTGTTATCCAAAGGATTTCCCCCACGTGTACCCCTACTGTCTTGGGAAGACAAACTTTTATGCAAAAGTATGTTAGGCCCATGCGCTGCTTCTACTTTTCCTTAATTCATGCTGACAAATCCATCTTAGGCGTTGTTAACCATTCTACTTGGTGCATTGAACCATGCTTGTTTAAGCTTTCTTCAAGAGTAAGTCAGCATCTAGCGTATGATGCGCGAGATAAGCGTTCACACTTTGCTCTTCTTGTAGCTGCTTCGTAAGCTCCAAGACCCTCTTTTTACTAGCATAGAACTGAGCCTCGAAAGTATCTCGTTCTTCCTTCAGCTGGATCCAACCCTTTTGTAAGTCTTCGAGAGAGGTAGGCATGTCGGGATGGAGGATGGTGTAGGGAACATCTCCTTCAACCACAGGATCCATGATGACTGGTAGGATAGAGGGATAAGGCATCACAAGTTTCTGAGCACGAGCTCGTACCCATTTAAGGTAAGGCTCGAGGGCAATATAATTCTTGTGTCCTAGTGTCTTGCTATCCACCTTGTTCAACATCCTCCAAGCTCGGATAAATCTCTGGCGGTGACCTTGATCGTCGTTCTCGTGGTCAAAAACCAAAACTTGAATAAGCATCTCGTGTGGACCATCCCTTCGGGAGTAACCAAACTGTCTTAAGGCTAAGCAAGGGTTGTTTTTATACCTCCTCTAATGCCAAACAAAGAGAAATTAGGGAACTCTCTACAATGGTCGATGATAGTAACATTCTCCAAAGAGCGGGAACACCAATGAATATCTGAATGTTTGAGTGTCATTAACCTATGGGACCACCTTGAACCTTGTTCGTTCTTCAATACAGATTAGGGAAGATGCGAAATAAACCATCTTTCCAAGAGAGGAGTACAACACATAAGGATACCTCTTTTCCTCAAAGTGCGAGTGTGAAAGGAATGTAGGATGTCCTCTAGCAAAGTAGGCACCGGGTTACGAGACATGAAGATTTTGACGGTGTTCACATCTATGAGTTGGTCAGGATTTGGAAACAAAACCATCCCATAGATGAGGAGAGCCACAATTTCCTCAAAGGCTTGCAAATCCAAAGAGTTCCAACAGTTTTGGGCTTTCTCAAACAAGAACCTTGCTAGGAAGCCTTTGAAACCACTCCTTATTTCCCAATTAGTTGTGATATCAGATGGTTGCAAGCATAGAGCTTGATCAATCTCTTCTGGCTTCGGATCTCTTTTCGTACTGTTGAAAGGTATTTGATTGAGAATTGGAATCCTCAAGAGTTGGGAGAATTCTTCCGAAGTTGGCACAAGTTGATAATCAGGAAATGTGAAGCAATGGTGTAAAGGATCAAAGAACTGAAAGAGAACCTTCATCATGTCTTTATCAGTGTTTGAGGTGACCAAGTTTAGTAAGCGACCATGTCTTTCGATAAATGGAGAATTTTCAGGAATCCTTGATTCTAGCTCTTTAAGATGAGGAGGGATCCTTACAAGGTTGACTTAAATAGTTTTCCTGCGAATATAATCCTTGTCCTACAAAACAGAACAAAGATAAATCCCAAGATCCTTGAAATGGTTAGTGAATATACAAACAAAGCAAACAAGTCCTTAGGTTTAGGCTTACATGGAGTTTCATAGGTAAGTACCCTCTTGAAGTTTAGTTGGCTCAAACCTGTCCTAGTAATAGTAACTGGGTTCTAAGGAGCTCAATATCACTGGTTTGTTTTCTCGGGCATTGTTTTAGCGCAAGCCTCTTTAATGGCAACCGAAATATCCCAAAAAACCAAACCTCAATGAGTGTAGTATCGAGTATCTACCAACTTCGGACTGCACTAAATCCGGTCATCTCACTACGTCCTAATGGACAAGTTGGTCAAGTAAAGGTTCTAAAAGTTCATTAGTGCTTCATGACATCACTCAGCGGCCCCGTATTCTCCTTGACTACTCAAGGGCTACTGGTACCCACAAATATGTCGCACTAACATAGCTATTGCTTAGACCGTGTCAGTATACCCTGCATAGTTTCCACAACGTATTGCTACTTACCTATAAGGTATCCCAAATCCGGGTGGAGGATTCAAACCCAAACAAAGAACCATAATGTAAAGCATACAAGTAAAACAATGAAAGCAAGTAAATGTGATCTAACCCTAAGGTAACCCCCCTTTTATAATTTCCCCAGCAGAGTCACCAGTTCTGTGGTACGGTGGGAGAACTTACTTGGGTATTTTGTGTTTGATCGCAAATGTTTCGGTTAGCAAGAGTCGCCGCCGACTTTTCTTTTATCCAAAAGGAAAGGTGAAAAAGCACAGGAAAGACCTTTGAGACTGTTTCTTGAGTTCGGGGGGTAGATTATGAAAAGGGAAGGTATTAGCACCCTTTTCATCCATGGTTTTTCATGGGCTCTTAGTTACTTGCTAGATCATTTGCTTTTGTTTGAAATTATGCTTTGTGTGGTTTTTGAAAGTATTTTATAAAGAGGCCATTGTTTAGGTAATCTTTGTAATGATTCTCGTTTGTAAAAATGTATACAAAGTTATGATCTTTTGAAAATGTTTTCAAGTTTGAAAGGTGTTTTTGAAAGTGTAGGTGATTATTTTTTAAAATAGCAAGGATGTTTGTTTTGAAATGGAGGAAGTAATTAGGAGCAATCTACCTACTCAAATGTGTTTCTTGTTCATTGTCTTTTCCTTCGACATTTTTGTCTTACCATTGATTTGGTAAGCAACCCTATCTTTGGATGTAAGTGGGACAGGCGTGGGTCATCATATAGCCATGATTAGAAATGTTGCAAGGTATCTTAGCATTCCTTTTTTAGGGACTAAGATCATTTGTAAGGCAACTCAGATAGCGTCATCGAGGGACTATGATCTTGTATTTGCTTGTTTTTGCTAAGATACCTCACATGCGTAATATGGCCATTTTTGTAAGGCAACCAAGTGGAGTTAACCTTAAGGGTGCATGTGTGGATAGTGTGTTTGAATTGCATGCATTTAATCTTCGATTAGGGTTATCTACTTGTTGATTTTATCTTTCCATACACACCCTAGTTACTAACATTTGTATTTGAAAGCGTTAAATTGCAGAAAATAAAGTCCTACACTATTACATCATTTAGGGGACGAGGGTACAATTTACAAATGGGGATGAAGTAGGAACTTAAATATTACAACCATATCGAATAACCATGAAGGAAATGTAAAAATAATGTAAAAAGAAGGAAAAATTGCATTTTGAACTATTATGTGTCAACACAAGCTCACATGCATCGAAACATAACTTTCCTTGCCCATGTATTGCCAAATCAACTCAGTATGAGTCGATACATAATGGTATGTGTCGACTCATACACTGTATGTGTCGACTCATACGTGCTTTGTGTCGACTCATACATTATTTTCCCTTCTGTTTTGGGCCTGTAAAGCAGTATGTATCGACTCATAAGGCTATGTGTCGACTCATACTGTCATTTTTTCTACTTCAACATTGTTTTGCTGCATACATGGGTTAGTTCTCAACACATAATGAAAAGAATGGAAGATAAACAAAACGTTAGCTTCAAGGACAATGGTTACTACCTTTTTGTCTTCAAAAATGAATTACTAAAGTCAAGAAACTTACCTTGGAGTTGGATCTTTATACTCTGAATTTGAGTTGTTGTTTTGACTGTTATTGAAATTGGAAGAGAGAACAGAGGTGTTGTAGCAGCTTGTTCTTGAGTTTGAACAATTTCTAGGTGATGTATGTGAGGTGCTTAGATGTTTAGACAGAGCTTGCAAGGTGTTAGAGTTCCAAATATTTGGACTTTAAAACTCAAGAGTGGAAGCTTTTTTGGATAGTTATGGTTTTTGATGGCAAGTTTACAATAAGACTTATGGCTTTTCTATCTATTTTTCTAACCTTTTTCTAACCTCTTTCTCTTGCAAATGCTTCTTCTATTTATATGCAAGGGGTTTATGCATATGATCTGATTAGGTCTATAAGACAGCATGTTATGATTTGGTTGGATTACAAAGATCAAACTAAGTCAAGTACTCCATAATCCCAAGGTGAAGTATCAAAGTTGCTGGTATAGAGGAGCTACTTCCCATGATTTATGGTTGAGTATAATCAACAACTAGCAAGGTATGGGCTCAAGACAAACTTTGTACAAAAATCTTGCTTTTCAAGAATAGCAATGGTGCCTTTATGCCATAAATGGAAAGATCTTTTGGACAATGGTTTAAACACTTGGGTAATAGCTCAAGAGTGGGTGTAAGCATTAAATTATGATGAGATTCGCAAGAAAAGAACCCTGCAACATAAGATTATGCAGCAAATCATGAGAGTTTTGTTATGTGTTCTTCACTTAGAATGACTTGCAATTCAAAGATGGATGGCCAACTACAAGCCCTTGAATATCCTAGCTCAAGTATGATAAATTTATGCTCTTGGATGTTTTGGAAAGCTTGAAACATCCTCTATAACTTTTATGTTGGCCATTTTGACAAAATCATCTTGTAACTATCTGAAAAAATGCCAAGAAGTTGAGATAAAATCCTGAACAAAATCTGTTGAAAATTTCTCTAAGTGTTAAATGAAAATGTCATGACTTCATGAATTTATAACTAAAAATCCAAGCACTTCTAGGATTTGATCAGCAAAGAAAAGTTGTAGATCTCATCGAGATCTATAACATTCATGTTGAAAGTTTTCCTTGAACCGTCTTGCATCTTGGTGAAAGAATGGTATGAAGTGATGAAATTATCATGTATAAAAACACTTAGAAAATTTCTATGTCTTGAAAATCTTTACTTTTCAAGTTGACTTTTGACTTTCGTGACTTCTTGATGATCAAGCTTGATATTCTTGAATGTCTTGATGAAATTTTATCTTTGGAAAGTAATGTTGACCAAAAAATCAAAGTTTGACTTTCCAGTATGCAATTGACCATTTTGCCCTTGTGCCAATTCCAAGCCTAAATTGATGCATCAGTGCTGCAAACTTGACGTCATAGAAGATCTTGTGAGAGAATCCTTGAGAAATGAGAGGGAAAATTTTGGGGTACAACAGATGGTCCTTATGATACGCTTATCCAAGGAATCGCCTTCACTTATGAGAATGATGCACAGAGTTACCGCAAAAGGTTCATTAGAGCTTGGGGCATGGTACATAAAATTAATAGCAAGACACTGGGGCACAAGAATTCCATCCCTCTTGAGCCTTATCTCTTATGGGTACGAGCCCGCGCCTAAAGCTTTATGATGCCTTACCCTGCTGCCCTGCCAATAATTATGGAACCAGTTGCTGAAGGAGACACTTCTTCTCTTGTTCATCATCCTGACATGACAACTCATCATGAGGAGTTACAAAAATCTTGGGTTCAACTTAAAGAGGAGCAGGATATGTTCGAAGCTCAATTCTATTCCAGCAAGAAGAAGGTCCTGGAGCTCACTAGGCTACTTCATGAAGAAAGGAACATAAACGCCTACATTGCACCAAAGAGGATGCGCTCTTGGGAGACCTAGTTTTCTTTTTTAAGTTTGGTTTGTTTGATTGTAAGCCTAAAGGGAATTCTTTGTAATAGTCCAAACTTATTAATACAATTAACGTGTGTTTCTTTTTGGTTAAACAAATTTGAGCCTTTACAAGTCCTTGAAATTATTGCATACGCATACCATCCATGACATTGCATAAACAGGTACCATTACAGGTTTCTCATCTTCTTCGCTATTTATTTCAGCAAAAAAATGTCTTCTGAACAAAGCATCAAATATCTTCAGGCACAAAATGCCCAATTTCAACAAATGTTCATAACTTTGTCAAAGGGGAGGGAAGATCTGAAGGCCCTCATCCTGAAGGAAAAGAAGAAGAAGAAGAAGAAGAAGAAGAAGAAGAAGAAGAAGGTCTCTGGTGTTCTGAATCTGGGCAGAAGGTTCAGGGGGCCGTTAAAGCAACCAGTCGATCTGAGCTCCTCGTCCAAAGAAGGGGAGAATCAAGAGAGGGAGACTAGGGAGAATGATCCTAGCCCTGAAGTTTCTGACAATTATACAGACTACAATGATGAGCAGTATCCTCCCACTAAGGATAAATACAAGCAGTTAGAGGATCAGTTTAGCACTATGGAGAGCCAGAGAATACCAGGGCTGGATTTTGAAGAGTTGGGATTAGTGTATTAGGTAGTCATCCCACAAAAGTTTAAAGCTCTGGTTTTCCCAAAGTATGTTGGGGTGTCATGTCCCAAGCTTGATCTTCGTTCCTATGTGAGGAAGATTCAGCCTCACACTGCTAAGAGGAACTTGTGGGTTCACTTCTTTCAAGACAGTCTGTCAGGGACCTAGCTTGAATGGTTCTATCAACTAGAGGGAACCAATGTCCGAAACTGGGAGGATTTGGCTGCTGATTTTTATAAGCAGTACCAATACGATGCTGACCTTGCCCCTACTCGTACTCAACTCCAGAGTATGTCCATGGGTGCAGGTGAAGGCATTAAGGACTACGCGTAAAAGTGGAGAGATCTAATAGGGAGTTGGTTGACATGTTTCTTGGGACGCTGTCTGGTCCATTCTTCAATCATTTGATTGGTAGATCATCATTTGGTTTCACCGAGTTGATATTAACAGGAGAGAGGGTAGAAGCTGGGATCCGGAGTGGCAAAATACAGAAATACACCTCTTCAATATCAGTAAAGAAGCCCTTTGTAGGTAAGAAGGAAGTCAATGTTGTTTATAGCCCAAGAGGTCAGAATAGGGATGATCGCCGTCCAGCGGTAGGTGCTGTGATAATACCTAGGCCCGCGGCTACCCCACAACGCAACAATCAGCAAAGGGTAGAAAGACCACAAAGGCAGTTTACCCGGATTAACATGACATTGAATGAGGTTCTACCCCATCTGCTAAGATCCAACTTGGAAACCTTGAAAGAGGCTCCCAAGAATCCTAACACCATATCTCCTCGGTACAATCCAAACGCTCGGTGTGCTTACCATTCTGAGAGTCCTGGTCACGATACAAATGACTGTTGGGCTCTGAGAAATAAAGTACAAGATCTGATTGAAGCTAAGGAGATTGAGTTCGATGCTCCGAAGAAGCCCAATGTCATAACTGCTCCCAAGCCCAAGCACAACCGTGGAGTTAATGCCATTGATACTGACCTGTTCGTTACCTCTGTGGATGAAGTTTCTAATCCTCTTAGGACTGTTAAGAAGAATTTGTTGTTGGCCGGTTTATTTCCGGGTTGTGGTGAAGTTTTCCACATGTGTTCATCTCTGCCCACTGGTTGCTATTTGCTGAAAGCAGATGTTCAACGCCTGATGGACAGCAGAGAAATTTTGTTCGAAAAGACTTTGATTCCAACTGTTTCGTTTGAAGATGTTGCCATTATAACCATTTCTTCCAATCCTTCTATGGTCTCCTCTAAAATACTTGTTAGGATTACACCTTCTCCCAGAATTGCCCCGCTGATAATCACTTTTCCTGGTCCCGTACCGTACTCCTCGGACAAATTTGTCCCGTGGAATTATGGCGCCGATGTTTACTATTATGGTGTTAAACAAGATTTGAAGGTTGAAGAGGTTGATCCTGATGTCAATAACATTTCCGGGGCCAACAAGATTACCATAAGTGGAAGGGTTTTATCTCCCGATATCTCCTCAAAGACTGTCAATAAACCTGTTGTTATTCCATCTACTGTTCCTTCTAGTACTTCAGCTACTACTCCCGTTCTTAATCTAGTTGTTACTTATGCCGATGAGTCATCTGGGAATCGAGGAAAAGAAGCTATAGGTGAGCCTGCCGGACGGATGCCCCTAGAAAAGTTGTTGTGGAATCCTCTAAGCAAGAGATAGAGGAAATCTTAAAAATAATCAAAAAGATCGACTACAATTCGGTGTGTAGACAAGAACGAAGCAGAGAGGATTATGACAGATTTACACGAAGGTACCTTTGGCACCCACTCTAGTGGACACACCATGGCTGAAAAGATCCTACGGGCATGATACTTTTGGTCCACTATGGAAGCAGACTGTTATCAGCATTCCCTAACTTGTCACAAATGACAGATCTATGCTGATAAAGTACGTATAGCTCTAGTTCCCTTGAATGTCTTGACGTCTCCCTTGCCCTTTGCAATGTCGGGCATTAACATGATCGGAGAGATTCGACCTACTGCTTCCAATGGACATCGCTTCATCCTAGTGGCCATTGATTACTTCATGAAGTGGTGTGAGGCTGCCTCTTTTGCTACTGTTATTAAGAATGTGGTGGCGTGGTTCATCAAGCATAACCTTGTCTGTCGGTATGGTGTTCCAGAAAGAATCATCACAGATAATGGTACAAATCTCAACAATACAATGATCACCGAACTCTGTAAGCAATTCAAGATCCAGCATCATAATTCTTCCCCCTTACCGGCCGGAGATGAATGGCACTGTGGAGGCTGCTAACAAGAACATTAAGAAAATCATACAGAAAATAATTCTGACATATAAAGACTGGCATGAGATGTTACCATTTGCTCTTCATGGTTATCGCACCTCAGCATGTACGCCAATAGGGGAAACACCTTATTCTCTGGTGTATGGTATGGAGGTTGTCTTACCTATTGAGGTCTAGATCCCTTCTTTGAGGATCATGAAGGATGCGGGTTTGAACGAAGATGATTGAATCCAGACTCGACTTGACCAACTGAATCTGATTGATGATAAAAGGCTTACTGTTGTCTATCATGGTCAGATGTACCAAAAGCAAATGATTAAGGCTTTCAACAAAAAGGTCAGACGTCAAGTATATCAAGTGGGTGATCTAGTAATCAAGCACATCATACTGCCACAAGGTGGTCCCAGGCGCAAATGGACTCCCATGTACGAAGGGCCATTTGTAATCCAAAGCATATTTTCCGGTGGAGCCATGATTCTAACCACCATGGATGGTGACGACCATCCTCATCCTGTGAATACGGACATAGTGAAAAGATACTGCGCATAAATAAAGACCCACTAGGTTGACTGGCCTAGGCAAAAATAATAGCATCCCGACGAACCAAAACGGTTCGGGCAAAAGTTAAGGATAAATTCAAAAAAATTGTACACCCAGAAAGTCGAAAACCCGAAAGGGCGGTGTGATCGGTGGATTTAGAACTGACTGTTTTTAGCTGGTTTGCGAAATGTCGCGGTAAGAAGAGTCACCACCGTCTTTTATTTTCTCCAATATGGACAGGACAAAAGCACAACAAAATTCCTTATGAGATAGTTTCTCGGTTTGGGAGGTAGATTTATAGAAAGGGAAGGTGTTAGCACCCTTTCTATCCATGGTTATCCATGGGCTCTTAGATACTTGCTCTTTATGTTTTCAAAATGTTTGCTTTTCAATTGTGAGTGGGTTTGAAAAAGTTTCTTTGAAATATTTCTGAATAACTCTTGTATCAGTCCTCAAGAGTGTTTGAAAAATTATTTTGAAAGCTTTTTTGAAAGTGTCAGTGTGAAAAGAGTTTTGATTTGTTTTTGAATAGAGCAAGTATCTATGAGTCATCTACCTACCCTAAGGAATTAAGCTGTGTAGAAGTCCTTAAGGTAGTGCCATCCCACCATTGAGAGGTAGGTAGCACCACCGTTGGAGGTGTTCGGGTCAATTCGTTTTTAGGGACAGTGTGGTCACCAGAGCAACAGTAGGACACCTTAGAAGCTACCCTTATGCCCTTGATCCTTTTTTTTAATCCGAGGCAACCGTTTCGAGGCAACTGGATCATGGACATAGGGACTTACTAAAACGTCCTATACTCGACGACCACGTTTCGAAGGCAACAGGTGAGGCGTACCCTAGAAGTGGTGTGTGTATTTGTGTGTTGTTTTCATGTTAAGTTATCTTTGATCAGGGAACTTGTGAGCTACGCTTGTTTTTAATTAGCATGCATTCTTTCATACATGTTAACAGTTAAGGGGTGCGGAAAGTAAATTGCGGAAACATAAATCCTACGCTATTACAAGGCGCGGGTCTATACATCGCCAAAAATTACAAAGACCCGTTTTTTTAGTAAATGAGTACGGAAAAGTAAATAAAAACAGTAAAAGTCCTAATTACTATTACATGTCTAGAGCAATTAAATAATAATCAAACAAATTAAATGCGCGCGAAAAAATTAATCGGGAATGTCTAAGGGCGTTGACCCTTTTAAGAAATGGAATTGATTTTTTAGTCTTTTTTGTAATAAAAATGAAATTGAAGCTAATTAATAACTAATTAATTTAATTTAATTAAAAGAAAATATTTTTTTGTTTTTTATGTTTTTATGAAATAGAATAAAAATAAAAAGAAACAAAATTAAACGTTAACCTAAATCTAAGCTATTTTAGTTATTTTAAGAAAAGTTAAAATGGCCTAATTATAATTAATTTATTTACAAAAATAAAATAATAATAATAATAATAATATTAGTTCAATTTTTGGGTTTTTTATGAAAATGTTAGCTAAATTAATTTAATGATAGAGTAATTGTTTTTTTGGTGTTTTTTGGATCAATTTTGATAATTAAAAGCAAATAAAAGTCAATTTAATGATTATTTAACAATTAATTAAAATATGCATGCAAAAATATTATTTTTAACGTCAAAAATTAAATAAATGTTTTTCTGATTAAAATGCAAAAGGAAAATATTTGTTGTGAGTTTTTAAATGCATGAGAAAATTATTTGAATATAAATTAAATTAGGATAAAAATAAAAAAAGGGAAAAAACAAGGGAAGCATGTTAATTATGGAAAAGGTAAAAAAAAGTGCCAGAACCAGGATTCGAACTCGCGCCGTCTGGGAACATCCACTAACGCGTTGCCATCTGAGCCAGCTGTTTCAATTGACATAACAATAAACACTTAATATTATATGGGATAAGCAAATAAATCCTGGGAATAAAAAAAAACGCGTGCGTGCAATTCGAATGAACCAATCAAACCTTAACAAGTCATCGTCTTCTCCAATAGTTTGCTGGTTATTTACCTGCGTATTTTTATCCGCAGGTAGTTTCGTAGCTTGTCTCAAAAAACGTCCCTAGGCCATAAAAACTCCATCCAATCACATGGGCATGATCGTCTTTGTCTATTCTGTAACCCTGTAACCATCATTCATCCTGATTTTGCCTATATGGAAAACACCTAAAATACAAGTGTATGAACCCTAGGTTCGAATATCATAATACAGGGGCCAATAACAAAATTGAATAATGCAATTGTGTTAGAAATCGAATGATAAACATGAATATACCATTTTTTTGAAGAAAAGGTGCAAGGATCGCAGGTTATGATTTCGTGTTCAGAGCTGAGTTTAGGACGACTTACAGTGATATGTAGGAGGTCTTAGGGCTTGGCAATGGTCGCGTTGGCTTCAGGGGATTTCCAGGAAGAAAGCTACGTCCTCAGTTTTGTATGAGAAGGCCTGCAAGATAGCTTTAGATCTCCCACTTTTGACAGTTTTTTTGAATTTCTCTCTGGCCGTTTTAGGTGTCTCTAGGTCGTGAATCCTCTTGTGGCAGCTTGCACATGTGTTATGTAAAGAGTTTCAATCAGAATTAAGAGCCTTGAAGCCTTGCATTCATGTTTAAGATTTTGCCATAACCTCCATTGAAACCACTTTCCATTTTTGTGTCAAATTTGAATTCTTGCTTGGTATAGCCCCTTGCACGGATTTGGAATGTGCATGATGGTGTATCAAAGCATTTCAATACAAAATATATCCCCTAATTAATTTCTTTGATTTTTATTTGATTTTAAAAGATTTAAAATGAATTAAATCAAATAAAATTAAATAAAAATGGAAAAATTAATTTTAAATCTTAAAATAATTTGTGGGACACGTGGGAAGCATGGCCAAGCTGAAACAAGTGGAAAAAGTGGGCCCCTTTTGTCAAAAATGAAGTTTCAAGGATAGTTGACTTTGGCCATTTCACAAAAATTTCCCAACTTCTCCAATGCATATCTTGCTAAATTTTAAAGCTATGAACATGTTCTTGGACATTTTGGAAAGTTCTTGAAGTACTCTAACCAATGTCTTTGGTCCCATGTCATTTTGATTTACCAATCTCAAGTTATGGTCTTTGACTTAAAGTACCTTTTTGTTGACTATTGAAAATGACCTATAATGTTGAAATTGATAACTTTTTGTGAGAGCATTTCTTGGACTTGGAGTGTGAAGATGAGTTGTAGGAAATGTCTTCCCCTTCAAGATGAGCATTGGATGGGATTTTTCTGATTAACCATGAAAACGTTATGCCTTGGTCAAGTTACAGTTGAATTTTCAGCTGTCCAAAAATAGAAACTTTTGCATCTTGATGACTTTTTGAGCCATGCTTGTGAAAATCATGGTCAAGACTTGACCAAATGATGATTGTGGCTTCAAAATAAGATGTTGACCAAAATTTTTTACTTTTGACTGCCAAATGACCATTTTGCCCCTAAAGTTGACTGTTGAGCAATTAGGGTTTTTGACTGTGCAACTTGACCTTGTGAGCCTTGAAACTTGACATCTGGATGCTTGATAATGTGTATGAGCATATGTGACTTGATTGAGCCCTTGAAAACTTCAACTTCCTTGCAATAACCAAAACCCTAATTTGACTGGCTTAGGAGGATGGTTGACTGTGTAGCCCTTGAGTAGACTTTGAACCATTGGAGGTGATTCTTGTCAAATCTTGAAGAATATGGGAGGGCAAATTTTGGGGTACAACAGTTGCCCCTGTTCAATCTTCTTAAACCTGAGGATGTAGATTGGCTGGCGGGCCTTTCGTAATCCGAAGGTGGAAGATGATTGAACACTAGAGTGCCCAGAAATTTGCACTCACATAGTAAAATATCAGCAGCGTGATGGCGGGAATGGGCTTACAGATGCCATTTGGAGACTGATGGATAGGAGGATGGGCTTATAGATGACATCTGGAAATGTGACAGAACCTTGTCGGGAATGGGCTTATAGATGCCATTTGGAGACTGTTGGTATGTGGATGGGATTATAGATGCCATCTAGGTGTCGATCGCGTAAGAGATTCCTTAGTGAGAACTTGCGTACCTGAGAAAGAAAATAATTACCTGGCCTGTTACAGGAGTTGATCTTCAAATTCTTTATGTAGATGTGCCCTGGCTGGATACAAGAATCGAATCTTTAAACTCTTCAGACGTGCCCTGGCAAGATACAGAAATCGAGTCCGGAGAATAATCGTCAACAGATACACCCTGGAAAGATACAGGAATCGGATCTTCAAACTCTTCAGACGTGCCCTGGCAAGATACAGGAATCGAGTCTGGAATTAGTCGTCAACAGATACACCCTGGCAAGATACAGGAATCGGATCTTCGAACTCTTCAGACGTGCCCTGGCGAGATACAGGAATCGAGTCTGGAATTAGTCGTCAACAGATACACCCTGGCAAGATACAGGAATCGAATCCTCGAACTCTTCAGACGTGCCCTGGCGAGATACAGGAATCGAGTCTGGAATTAGTCGTCAACATATACACCCTGGCAAGATACAAGAATCGGATCTTTGAACTCTTCAGACGTGCCCTGGCGAGATACAGGAATCGAGTCTAGAAATGTAGTCGTCAACAGATACACCTTGGCAGGATACAAGAATCAGATCTTCGAACTCTTCAGACGTGCCCTAGCGAGATACAGGAATCGATTCTGGAATTAGTCGTCAACAGATACCCCCTGGCAAGATACAGGCATCGGATCTTTAGTCGCGACCGTTGATAGTAATCATCTTTGTACTGATCTTTTGTCCTGAAAAGACAAAACGTTAGTTGTATGCGATGTCATGATGTATGACATGCGAGATGTTCTCAAAATAAATGAGATTGTATGTTCATGATGCGTATGTGCATGCTATGTATGTAAATGGATATGATGTTCATGAATGTATTTTTGTCTAAGAAAACAAATCCTTGACGGGTGCCAGGAAGTTAAATCCTGGGCTGATGTTGAGGAATAGAGCTTCGTTGTTTCCGCTGGGGATGATGGTTGCAAGAATACCGATAGGAGAAGATGAATCCGTTGGGGAATGAACTTGGCGGATAGATTACTCTGCGGGGAGATACTCTGTGGGGAAAGAGAGGTACTTTGCTGAGGTTGATGATAACTCCACTGGGGATACCGTTGTTAAGTTCTGTTGGAAGATTGGATGAACTCCGCTGGGGATGGGATGACTTCGCCGGGGACGATCTTTCCGTGGTTTTTGGCTGAGGATAACCCAGTTATATCCTGGTGGGGAAATAACCTTTGAATAAAGCCGGGGGAGCGTTCGTGCTCTGCGGGTGACAAGCTTCCAGAATCTGCTGGGGAGATGCTTCCTACTAGGGGGATAGATCAACTCTCCTGGGGAGACTTTTTTGAGATTGGACTGGGGAATGGCTCCATTGAACGTATGGTATACCACCGGGGAACAATCTTAGATCAAGACTGCCGGGGATGCTTGTTAAGAATGTTTGTATACTCCGCTGAGGAATGTTGAGATCTGCTGGGGATAATCCAACTTCCATAAGGCTGACTGAGTAGGCTAACTCTGCTTGGGGAGAGTATCGTTGACTTGCTAGGAGATACTGTGCCTTGTTAGGGCTGATGGGAGACCAACTGCTTGGGAGAGAATTGTTGAATCTTGGCTACTCTCTGGGGAATTAAGATATCTTGGTTACATTCTTCAACCGAACTTACCTCGGTACCTTGGTGGACAGAGTAATTAGAACACTTAGACAACCCATTATTGCCCCTGTGTCTAATGTTACCTGTAATTAATCCTTTGTTTCGTATGCAAATATTTATGAGTTAGCAATTAGTGTCAAATGCATATATCACAAATTGAACCTTGGAGGTTCTTCGCAAAACAAAACAGAAAAAGGAAAAACAATTGGCAATTGGTCTGAAAAGTGAATTTGTATTGATTTTTTTGAAGCTGCCTGTAAATAGGCGTTTATGTACAAGAGGCTGACGTCCTAGTAAGAGAACGCCGCCGAACAACACAGTTTATACAATTTTGTGAAAAAGGAAAACAAAACAGCTATGTGAAAAGAACAATCCCACTGGGATCCAACTCTGCTATCGCCTTTATATCACCGAGCGTATCATCACTTTGCTGCTCAGTTGATGATGAAGCTGATTGATCGATGCCGTCTGAACCTAATGTTGATACCGGATTCCGGATGCAAGGTGATCCAATGCGACATAGTATTACGCTTTAATCCCTAACTTTTTCCTGGACCGCCCTTTCGGGTTTTCAGTCCACCGGGATACCCATTTTTGCCCAAGCCGCCTTTTCAGGTTTTCGACTTGCCGGGTGTACAGATTTTTTTATTTCATCCCTCATTTTGCCCGAACCCTTTCGGTTCGCCGGGAAGCCCTAATTTTTGCCTAGGTATGTCAACCTAGCGGGTCTTTATCATGCGTAGTATCTTTTTACTATGTCTGCATTGGCGGGGTGAGGAAGGTCGTCACCATCCATGGTGGTTAGGATCATGGCTCCTCCTGAGAACACATGTTTAACTACAAATGGCCCTTCATACGTGGGGGTCCATTTGCCCCTGGGATCACTTTGAGGAAGAATGATGCGCTTGATTACCAGGTCCCCAACTTGATACTCTTGCGGTCTGACTTTCTTGTTAAATGCCCTGATCATCCGCTTTTGGTACGTCTGACCATGGCAAATAGCAGTGAGTCTCTTTTCGTCAATTAGATTTAACTGATCAAGTCGAGTCTGGATCCAGTCATCTTCGCTTAGATCTGCATCCTTCATTATCCGGAGAGAGGGTATCTGGACTTCAATCGGTAAGACTGCCTCCATACCATAGACCAAAGAGAAAGGAGTTGCCCCGGTTGACGTCCTTGCTGAGGTACGGTACCCATGAAGAGCGAATGGTAACATCTCGTGCCAATCTTTATAGGTCACTGTCATCTTCTACACAATCTTCTTGATGTTCTTATTAGCTGCTTCGACAGCCCCATTCATCTTCGGCCGGTAAGGAGAAGATTTGTGGTGCTGTATCTTGAATTGCTCGCAGAGCTCAGTGATCATCTTGTTATTGAGATTGCTACCATTGTCCGTAATGATCCTTTCCGGGACGCTGTATCGATAGATCAGGTTGTGTCGAATGAACCGTGTCACGACGTTCTTGGTTACCGTAGCGTAAGAAGCTGCTTTAACCCACTTTGTAAAGTAATCAATTGCTACCAGGATGAAGCGATGCCCATTGGATTCTGTAGGTTTAATCTCTCCGATCATGTCAATGCCCCACATTGCAAAAGGCCAAGGCGCTGTCAAGACATTCAGAGGGACTGGAGGGACGTGCACCTTATCTGCATAAATCTGGCACTTATGACATGTCCGATAGTGTTGGTAACAGTCGGCTTCCATTGTGGACCAGAAATATCCTTCCCGAAGGATCTTCTTTGCCATGGTGTGTCCACTGGAATGCATTCTGAAGGTACCTTCATGCAGCTCTGCCCTGATCCTTTCTGCTTCAGCTTTATCCACACAACGCAGTAAGGTCGAATCATGGTTTCGCTTGTACAGAATGCTGTTGCTAAGGAAGAACTTTGCTGCGAACCTTCTCAGAAACTTTTTATCATTGATGGATGCACCTTCAGGGTATTCTTGAGCTTCCAAGTACCTTTTTACCTCATGATACCAGGGTTTTTCAGTTACCACCTCAGCCTCAAGATCACAGCAATATGCAGGTTCGTCCAATTTCCAGATGATGATCCGGGGAGCCTCGTTGTCCCACTTGACTTTGAACATAGAAGACATCGTAGCTAACGCGTCCGCCAACTGATTCTCCTCTCTCGGGAAGTTTTCAAAAGTTATATCTGTGAAATGGGGGATCAATGTCAACACACATTCTCTGTAAGGAATAAGATTCGGATGTTTCGTATCCCACTCGCCTTTGATCTGATTGATCACGAGAGCGGAATCTCCGAAGACACTCAGAAACTTGATCCTTAAGTCGATCGCAGCTTGAAGACCCATGATGCATGCCTCATACTCCGCCATGTTGTTGGTGCAGTTGAAACATAGTCGGGCAGTGAGTGGAGTATGAGTGCCTTTGGGAGATATGATCACGGCGCCGATACCGTTACCCAAAGCGTTGGAGGCTCCGTCAAAGTGCATAGACCATCGGGATCCTTCCTCAGGTCCTTCATCCGGTCCAGGTACTTCACAATCAGTCACTATCATGATGCTCTCGTCTGGAAACTCGAAGTTCATTGACTGGTAGTCATGCACTGCTTGGTGTGCCAAGTGGTCTACCAATACGCTTCCCTTGATAGCTTTCTGAGCCGTGTACTGGATGTCATATTCTGTCAGGATCATTTGCCATCTTGCTATTCTTCCGGACAGAGCAGGCTTTTCGAATATGTACTTTATTGGGTCCATTTTTGAAATCAACAGAGTAGTGTGAGTCAGCATATACTGTCTCAGCCGGCGAGCAGCCCATACCAAAGCGCATCAATTTTTCTCGAGCAGTGAGTATCGGGTCTCACAGTCGGTAAACTTTTTGCTAAGGTAATAAATGGCGTGCTCTTTTCGGCCAGACTCGTCATGCTGCCCCAGCACACACCCCATCGAGCTGTCAAGTACTGTCAAGTATAGTATTAGAGGTCTCCCTTCAACCGGTGGTATAAGAATGGGTGGTTCTTGTAGATACTCTTTGATTCTGTCAAAAGTGGCCTTACATTCATCATTCCAACGTACTACTTGATCTTTCTTCAGCAGCTTGAAGATTGGTTCACAGGTAGCAATTAGGTGCGAGATGAATCAGGCGATATAATTCAGACGTCCTAGAAAGCCTCTGACTTCCTTCTCTGTCTTTGGAACTGGCATCTCTTGTATGGCTTTAACCTTGGCAGGGTCCACTTGAATACCTTTGTCGCTCACGACGAAGCCTAGCAACTTCCCAGATCTTACCCCAAATGTGCACTTATTTGGGTTCAACCTCAACTTGTATAACTTCAGACGGTCAAACAACTTCTGCAGATGATCAAGATGTTCCTCCTCCATTTGGGACCTTGCAATCATATCGTCGACATACACTTCAATCTCATGGTGGATCATGTCATGAAATAAAGCAACCATGGCACGTTGGTAGGTTGCCCCAGCATTTTTCAACCCGAATGGCATGACCTTGTAGCAGAAAGTGCCCCACTGAGTGACAAAGGTAGTCTTTTCCATATCTTCAGGAGCCATCTTGATCTGATTATAACCTGAAAAGCCATCCATGAAGGAGAACACCTTGTGCTGAGCAGTATTGTCAACCAGAACATCAATGTGAGGCAAAGGGAAATCATCTTTAGGGCTTGCCCTGTTCAAATCCATGTAACCGACACACATTCTGACCTTACCATCTTTCTTTGGCACTGGAACCACATTGGCAACCCACTGAGGGTAAGAAGTCACTGCTAGAAAACCGGCATCGAATTGTTTCATAACCTCGGCTTTGATCTTCTCGGACATCTCTGGACGCATGCGACGGACTTTCTGCTTAACCGGAGGGCATTCTTCCTTGGTAGGCAAGTGATGGACCACGATGTCAGTATCCAACCCAGGCATGTCTTCGTAAGACCAGGCAAAGATTTCCATGTAGTCATGCAGCATCTGGATCAGCCGTTGTTTCACACTGAGCTCTAGATTAGCACCAATCTTGACGTCCTTTCTGTTTGTCTCAGTACCCAGATTTACCGTTTCCACTGGCTCTTCATGTGGTTGAATGGCCCTCTCTTCCTGGAGTAACAGTCTTGCAAGTTCTCCAGGCACTTCGCAATCATCTTCACCTTCGTCTTCGGCTAAGTTGATCGGATTTTCGAAGTCATAACTGGCAGTAGCAGAGTCGTTACCAGTGAGTTCCAGAGTGGATTGAAACCTGTACGAGTGAGTGTGTGTAAATACAGCTGTTTTGCAATATATAAAGAAAGAAAGGGAGCGCAAGATTTGAAATGTGAAAAACGTCCAATGCTTTTATTCATGATATATGAAAGTGACAAACAAAAGCCCTCACAAATAAAACCACGGTGCCCCGGGTAAGACACCGGGCCATAAAGTTTCAAATTATTGTTTATTACAAATCCAAAACAAAGAAGTTCATTACTGGGTGACAAAAGTAATGGGTGTAAAGTCTTTTGCAGTCCAGTTGCTAGGTCCACCGTTGGTTGCCGGGTAGATCCAGCTGTCAAACTCGGATTCTTCCACTTCGTCTTCATCCCCAATAGCATTCACTCCTGGATTGGTGATGAGCCCAGGAGGTCTTCCAATCCTTGCCTTGCGCACAGCCTTCTGAGCTTCTGCAGTGAAACCCAAGCCAAATTTGTCAGTCTTTGGAGTAAAATCAGGGAGCCTTCCCCAGTTTGCACATTCACCTTTTTCAATCACAGCCCGGGCGTCCTTTAAGGAGGCCATCTTCAAGGGAGAACCCTCTTCAGTCACTGCTTCTGCTGCCGCCAATGTTTGTGGCACCTCTTCAAAATGTTGAAAGGGGGTCTCAATGAACTCCCCGTCCATTTCCACGTACCTGAAGGAGTTGAGGTGGCTGACCATGTATTCCTCTTCCACTTGCACTGTTACAATCTTCCCCCTAACCGGGTATTTGAGCTTCTGATGTAAAGTTGAAGTCACAGCTCCAGCCTTGTGGATCCACGGGCGACCCAGCAAACAAGAATAGGATGGACGGATGTACATCACATAGAATTTTGAATCAAATACCTGCGAACCAACCCTGATCGGGATGTCAACCTCACCATGTACCATTCTTTTGGACCCGTCAAAGGCCCGAACAACAATGTTACTTGGTTTGAGTTCTAAACCCTCACAGTCCAGCCTGTTTAGAGCTTTCTTGGGCAGCACGTTTAGTGAAGAACCAGTGTCAACCAGCACATGAGCAAGAGTAGTGCCCCTGCATTCAATGGAGACATGCAGGGCATCATTATGGTTCTTCCCCTTGGCCGTCAGATCAGCATCAGAGAAACCCAGGCCATTATCAGTCGTTAAGTTGGCCACACAGTCGGTGAATTGATCAGCAGAAGTCTCTTGAGGTACGTGGGCCGTCTTCAGGAAAGCAATCAGGGCCTTGGCATGGGCCTCTGAACACAGCAACAGTGATAGCATGGAGATTTTGGAGGGGGTGTTCCCCAGTTGTTCAACGACGTTGAAATCACTCTTCTTTATAATCTTGAGGATCTCTTCCATCTGTTGCTTGGAAGCCTCAACAATGGTCTTTGGTGCCTCCGTCCGGGCAGGTATATCAGCAGCAATTCCCTTGCCCCGAGCGTCAGATGACTCGGCAGCAGGGGTGGAAACTTGATCAGGGGGGGGGGGGGGGGGGGACAGGCACACTGACAGTTGTGATGACAAGAGGCATCTGAATTACTGGAGGAGCGATGTCTGGTGAGAATAGTCTTCCACTACGAGTGACCTTAGCAGGCCCAGTGATGTTGGTGACACCGGTACCAGCGTTGAACTCTTGCTTCACTCCCAGAACATAAACATCTGCCCCATAGTGCCACGGGACAGCTTTATCAGACTTGTAGGGGATGGGCCCCGGAACAGTAATGGTGATGGGAGCAATCTTGTGAACAGGAAAAATTTGGACAAGCTTCTTTGAAGGAGCCTTGGAAGGGTTATTGAAAATGGTAACAATTGAAACTTCTTCGACAGGGGCAGCAGGAACGGCAGTCTTCTTGAACAATATCTCTTTACTATCCATCAGGTTTTGGACGCCTGATTTCAGCAAAGAACAACCAGCAGGGGAATCAGCACATAAAGGGCAACCTTTGCTACATCCCGGAAATAAACCGGATAGCAACAGGTTCCTCTTGACGGTCAGCAACGGAGTAGCAACATCATCCACAGAAGCTACATACAAATCCTCTTCAACAGCATTCACTCCATGCTAGGGCATGGGAGCGGTCATAACATTTGGCCTCTCGGGCGCCTCGAATTGTATCTCCTTGGCATCAATAAGGTCCTGAACCTTATTCCTCAGGGCCCAGCAATCATCAGTAGAATGTCCCGTGCTATCAGAGTGATAAGCGCAGCGGGCGTTGGGGTTGTATTTCGGAGATGTTGTGTTTACCATCTTCGGAGCCTCTTTGACAGTTACTAGGCTAGTTGAAAGCAGTTGCGGCAGGATCTGAGAGAGAGTCATGTTGAGCCGAGTATACTGCCGTTTGGGCCTCTCAGCTCTGGGTTGGTTGTACTGTTGTGGAGCAGCAGCAGGCTTAGAAATAACCACCGTGTTGACAGCTTGGCGGCGTTCAGGTTTGTTCTGCTTCCTGGGACCATACACAACACTAGCCTCCTTCTTGAAGGGCTTCCTTTCAGAATTGGAGGAGGTACCCTTCTGTATCTTCCCTGATTTTACACCAGCTTCGATCCTTTCACCATTCAGGATCAGGTCAGTAAACCCAGCAGAGGAATTACCAATGAGATGGTTGAAGAATGGACCAGATAGGGTCCCCAAGAACATGTCCACTAGCTCACGATCTGTTAATGGTGGCTGCACCCTGCCAGCCAGATCTCTCCATTTCTGTGCGTACTCCTTAAAACCTTCACCCGTTCCCAGTGACATACCCTGGAGTTGGGTACGCGTGGGAGCGAGGTCGGAATTATATTGATACTGCTTGTAGAAAGCAGTGGCCAAATCCTCCCAGTTACGAATGTTGGTTCCATCCAGCTGATAGAACCATTCGAGGTGAGTCCCTGAAAGACTCTCCTGGAAGAAGTGGATCCATAAGTTCTTATCTGCTGTGTAAGGCTGGATCTTCCTTACATAAGAACGGAGGTGCATCTTAGGGCAGGAAGCCCCGTCATACTTCACAAAGGTCGGCGCCTTGAACTTGTGCGGGATCATCACCCCAGAAGATAACCCCAAGTCTCCGAAATCCAACCCAGGCACACGTTGAATCTCCATAGCATTTAACCTGTCCTTCAGCTGTTTGTACCGGTCCTCAGCAGGAGGGTATTTTTCATCGTTGAAGTCTGTCTCGGTGTCAGAGACCACAGGACTAGGGACCTCTCTCCCTTGGTGACTACCTTCCCCCACAGATGGAGTAGTCCTCTCAGCTTCATTCTGCAATGTGTTCCCGAGTCTGCGCCCAGTGTTGAATAGCACAGTCCTCTTCTTCTTCTTATTCTTCTTCAGAAGCAAAGCCTTCAGCTCTTGTTGTCCCTGGGCCAAGTTCATGACCATCTCCTGAAATTGGGCATTCTGGGCCTGGAGGGCCTTGATAGCTTGCTCGGTAGTGAGTTCAGGATTCATGATGCTTGAGTGCTGAAATAAACAGCGAAGAAGATTAAGCAACCTATAGGAAAAGGGTACCTGTAATTCATATGATGAATGAAATGCGTATGAATTACGTTTTCAAAGACAATCGGGAATCAACTTTGTAAACAAAAGGAACACACTTTATTAGATTTAAACTTTAAATTGTTCAACAATTTTCCCTTAGGCGTTACAAGAATGAAAATACTGAAAAGGAAATAAAGCTGTAAAAGAAACATCCAAAGCCCATCAGTGCTCCCATGGCCTCCTCTTCTCAGTACGGATATAGTCATTCAGGGTTCGCTCGTTCTCCAGTTGCTTGGTCAGCTTCTGGATCTTCTGTTCCTGTTCGTTGAACTTTTCCCGATAATGATCCCGCTCTTCCTGTAGTTGCGCCCAAGACCTCTTTAGTGTATCAACATCAGTGGGTATCTGAGGAGGGAGAACAGTTGGAGGAACCCCATCTCCATCATGACCTTCAAGAATGATAGGCCTGACAGCTTCATATGGCATACCTAACTTCTGAGCACGGATGCGGACCCATCTGTAATATGGTTCCATTGGCAGAGAAGTCTTCAGTCCCAACTCATGTGGGTCAGCTTTGTGAATTCTGTCCCAAGCTTTGATGAATCTACGACATAACTCGTCACTATCTTTCTGAAACTCAAAACTGATGTGAGGCACCAACATCTCATGAGGCCCTGTTCTTCTGGCTCTTCCAAACTGACGGAGAGCTAAACACGGATTATAAGAGATTCCGCCCTGAGTGCCAATCAATGGAACATTAGGATATTCTCCGCAGCGATCAATAACAGCCACCTCATCTAAACCTCTGAGAGTCCAAATGATGTCATTATCAGTGAGAGACATTAACCTATGAGCCCAGCCTCTTCCTTCTTGGTTCTTTAGCACGAACTTAGGGAGGTGCGAAATAAACCACCTCACCAACAAAGGAGTACAACACCACTGAGTTCCTCGTCTTCGGGCAGTACGAGCATAGAGTTGTTGCAGGACATCACCCAAGAGAGTGGGTACAGGGTTCCGAGACATGAAGATCCTTATGGCATTGATATTGACAAAGTTATCAGGATTTAGAAACAATACTAGCCCATAGATTAAGAGAGCCAGAATGTCCTCGTACGTCCTGAAGTCTAAGTCATTCCAGAAACTGTTAGCCTTACCAATCAGAAACTTAGCCAAGAAGCCCTTAACTCCGCTTCTAGTCACCCAGTTGTCCATTACCTCCTGGTTGGTCAAGGGAAGGGCTGCAGCAATCTCCTCGATCCTAAGAGTCTTTTCCCAACCAATGAAGGGAGTCTGATCCAAGATAGGGATGCCAAGCAAATCAGAGAACTCTTCCAGGGTAGGGACCAGCTGGAAGTCTTGAAAGGTGAAGCACTGGTACAGAGGGTCATAAAACTGGGTCAGGACACTCATCAGTTGTTGGTCCCACTTTGCCGTGACTAAACTGAGAAGAGAACCATGCCTCTGGATGAAGGAAGTAGTATTTGGAATTCTGCTAACCAACTCTTCAAGCAACTCAGGTGGGTGAACAAAATTGAACTGGATAGTGTTCCTTCGCATAGGCATCATGATGTCCTACAAAACAGAGCAAAGGTGAAATCCTTTTGTCTTTGAAATGGTCAGTCCTTATGCAGGATGCATGCAATGTTTATGATGGCATGATATAATGATAAAGCACACCACAAATATTCACAAAGGCAAACATGATAAGGCACACAAGTCACACAAGACAAGCCCTTAGAGTTTAGGCCAGCATGGGGTCTAGGTATTACCCTCTTTCAGTTTGTTGGTTAAGACCTGTCCTATCAAAAGTAACCGGGTTCTAGAGGATCCCAATATCACTAACTACCCTCAATCGGTCATAACTCCAGTATCGCAATCTTTTCTTGCGGCCAGAACCATTACGAGAGTTTAGCCTCAATGGGTGTAGCATACTGCTACTGTTCTACGGCCAAGTTGGGTCATTTAAGGTTCTAAGGTCGGTTGGTGCTTAATGACTCCTCAGAAGACCCATATTCTCCTCGTTGCGACACAAGGGATATCGGTACAGACCAAGGTGTCACACCAACGTAGCCACTGCTTCACCCATGTCGGTCTACGCCGGACAGGTCCCTCACAGCTTATGCTACCTAACAGGGTATCCCCAGATCCAGGTTAGGATCTATGTAACTCCGGTGCAGCCCACAATAATAAAGCAAACAAACACAGCAATTGAAAACACAAGTATGAGCTATCCTAAGGTACACCTCACTTTAAAAGTGTCCCCAGCAGAGTCGCCAGTTCTGTGATCGGTGGATTTAGAACTGACTGTTTTTAGCTGGTTCGCGAAATTTCACGGTAAGAAAGAGTCACCACCGTCTTTTATTTTATCCAATATGGACAGGACAAAAGCACAACAAAATTCCTTATGAGATAGTTTCTCGGTTCGGGAGGTAGATTTATAGAAAGGGAAGGTGTTAGCACCCTTTCTATCCATGGTTATCCATGGGCTCTTAGATACTTGCTCTTTATGTTTTCAAAATGTTTGCTTTTCAATTGTGAGTAGGTTTGAAAAAGTTTCTTTGAAAGATTTCTGAATAACTCTTGTATCAGTCCTCAAGAGTGTTTGAAAAATTGTTTTGAAAGCTTTTTTGAAAGTGTCGGTGTGAAAAGAGTTTTGATTTGTTTTTGAATAGAGAAATTATCTATGATTCATCTACCTACCCTAAGGAATTAAGCTGTGTATAAGTCCTTAAGGTAGTGCCATCCCACCATTGAAAGGTAGGTAGCACCACCGTTGGAGGTGTTCGGGTCAATTCGTTTTTAGGGACAATGTGGTCACCAGAGCAACAGTAGGACACCTTAGAAGCTACCCTTATGCCCTTGATCCTTTTTTTTAATCCGAGGCAACCGTTTCGAGGCAACTGGATCATGGACATTAGGACTTACTAAAACGTCCTATACTCGACGACCACGTTTCGAAGGCAACAGGTGAGGCGTACCCTAGAAGTGGTGTGTGTATTTGTGTGTTGTTTTCATGTTAAGTTATCTTTGATCAGGGCACTTGTGAGCTACGCTTGTTTTTAATTAGCATGCATTCTTTCATACAAGTTAACAGTTAAGGGGTGCGGAAAGTAAATTGCGGAAACATAAATCCTACGCTATTACAAGGCGCGGGTCTATACATCGCCAAAAATTACAAAGACCCATTTTTTTAGTAAATGAGTACGGAAAAGTAAATAAAAACAGTAAAAGTCCTAATTACTATTACATGTCCGGAGTAATTACATAATAATCAAACAAATTAAATGCGCGCGAAAAAATTAATCGGGAATGTCTAAGGGTGTTGACCCTTTTAAGAAATGGAATTGATTTTTTAGTCTTTTTTGTAATAAAAATGAAATTGAAGCTAATTAATAACTAATTAATTTAATTTAATTAAAAGAAAATATTTTTTTGTTTTTTATGTTTTTATGAAATAGAATAAAAATAAAAAGAAACAAAATTAAACGTTAACCTAAATCTAAGCTATTTTAGTTATTTTAAGAAAAGTTAAAATGACCTAATTATAATTAATTTATTTGAGATTTATTTACAAAAATAAAATAATAATAATAATAATAATATTAGTTCAATTTTTGGGTTTTTTATGAAAATGTTAGTTAAATTAATTTAATGATAGAGTAATTGTTTTTTTGGTGTTTTTTGGATCAATTTTGATAATTAAAAGCAAATAAAAGTCAATTTAATGATTATTTAACAATTAATTAAAATATGCATGCAAAAATATTATTTTTAATGTCAAAAATTAAATAAACATTTTTCTGATTAAAATGCAAAAGGAAAATATTTGTTGTGAGTTTTTAAATGCATGAGAAAATTATTTGAATATAAATTAAATTAGGATAAAAATAAAAAAAAGGGAAAAAACAAGGGAAGCATGTTAATTATGGAAAAGGTAAAAAAAAGTGCCAGAACCAGGATTCGAACTCGCGCCCTCTGGGAACATCCACTAATGCGTTGCCATCTGAGCCAGCTGTTTCAATTGGCATAGCAATAAACACTTAATATTATATGGGATAAGCAAATAAATCCTGGGAATAAAATAAAACGCGCGCGTGCAATTCGAATGAACCAATCAAATGTTAACAAGTCATCGTCTTCTCCAATAGTTTGCTGGTTATTTACCTGCGGATTTTTATCCGCGGGTAGTTTCGTAGCTTGTCTCAAAAAACGTCCCTAGGCCATAAAAACTCCATCCAATCACATGGGCATGATCGTCTCTGTCTCTTCTTTAACCCTGTAACCATCATTCATCCTGATTTTGCCTATATGGAAAACACCTAAAATACAAGTGTATGAACCCTAGGTTCGAATATCATAATACAGGGGCCAATAACAAAATTGAATAATGCAATTGTGTTAGAAATCGAATGATAAACATGAATATACCATTTTTTTGAAGAAAAGGTGCAAGGATCGCAGGTTATGATTTCGTGTTCAGAGCTGAGTTTAGGACGACTTACAGTGATATGTAGGAGGTCTTAGGGCTTGGCAATGGTCGCCTTGGCTTCAGGGGATTGCCAGGAAGAAAGCTACGTCCTCAGTTTTGTATGAGAAGGCCTGGAAGATAGCTTTAGATCTCCCACTTTTGACAGTTTTTTTGAATTTCTCTCTGGCCGTTTTAGGTGTCTCTAGGTCGTGAATCCTCTTGTGGCAGCTTGCACATGTGTTATGTAAAGAGTTTCAATCAGAATTAAGAGCCTTGAAGCCTTGCATTCATGTTTAAGATTTTGCCATAACCTCCATTGAAACCACTTTCCATTTTTGTGTCAAATTTGAATTCTTGCTTGGTATAGCCCCTTGCACGGATTTGGAATGTGCATGATGGTGTATCAAAGCATTTCAATACAAAATATATCCCCTAATTAATTTCTTTGATTTTTATTTGATTTTAAAAGATTTAAAATGAATTAAATCAAATAAAATTAAATAAAAATGGAAAAATTAATTTTAAATCTTGAAATAATTTGTGGGACACGTGGGAAGCATGGCCAAGCTGAAACAAGTGGAAAAAGTGGGCCCCTTTTGTCAAAAATGAAGTTTCAAGGATAGTTGACTTTGGCCATTTCACAAAAATTTCCCAACTTCTCCAATGCATATCTTGCTCAATTTTAAAGCTATGAACATGTTCTTGGACATTTTGGAAAGGTCTTGAAGTCCTCTAACCAATTTCTTTGGTCCCATGTCATTTTGATTTACCAATCTCAAGTTATGGTCTTTGACTTAAAGTGCCTTTTTGTTGACTTTTGAAAATGACCTATAATGTTGAAATTGCTAACTTTTTGTGAGAGCATTTCTTGGACTTGGAGTGTGAAGATGAGTTGTAGGAAATTTCTTCCCATTCAAGATGAGCATTGGATGGGATTTTTCTGATGAACCATGAAAACGTTATGCCTTGGTCAAGTTACAGTTGACTTTTCAGCTGTCCAAAAATAGAAACTTTTGCATCTTGATGACTTTTTGAGCCATGCTTGTGAAATCATGGTCAAGACTTTACCAAATGATGATTGTGGCTTCAAAATAAGATTTTGACCAAAATTTTTGACTTTTGACTGCCAAATGACCATTTTGCCCCTACAGTTGACTGTTGAGCAATTAGGGTTTTTGACTGTGCAACTTGACCTTGTGAGCCTTGAAACTTGACATGTGGATGATTGATAATGTGTATGAGCATATGTGACTTGATTGAGCCCTTGAAAACTTCAACTTCCTTGCAAGAACCAAAACCCTAATTTGACTGGCTTAGGAGGATGGTTGACTGTGTAGCCCTTGAGTAGACTTTGAACCATTGGAGGTGATGCTTGTCAAATCTTGAAGAATATGGGAGGGAAAATTTTGGGGTACAACAGGTGGCTTGGGCAAAAAAGGGTATCCCGGTGGACCGAAAACCTGAAAGGGAGGTCCAGGCAAAAGTTAGGGATTTAAAGAGTATAATTATGTCCCATTGGATCACCTTGCGACCAGAATTCAGTATCAACTATCAAGCTCAAACGGTACCGACCAATCCAGTCAGCTTCATACAAGTAGCAAAGTGATGAGACGCTCAAGGACATAAGGGAAATAGTAGAATTAAAACTCAAATGGGATTATTACACATAGTTGTTTTCTCTTTGTACACTATTTTGTATAGTTTTCATTTTCACGACTGCGTTCTCCTACTAGAATGTCAGACTCTTTGTACAAAAATTCTTGTTATAGGCGAACTTCAAAAATCAATACAGATCATTTCTTTGAAAGCACAAAACTATTTGTTTTCTATTTTTCTTTTTTGTTTTTCAAAAATGGCTAGTGATTATTTTTGACATATGCATTTGAATATGATTACAGTTTACAAATACTTGCATAAGAAACAGAAAGACAGTTGCTATTGACTTTAATAAGCGGGGCAAAGTCTAAACAAGTCATTTGTAGCCCCGACAATTACTCTTTTCATTAGGAATAGAGGCATCCTCTTGTCACATCCTTAGCATACGTCCTAGTGATGCTTATGTCTCCGCAGAGTAAAAATAATCAAAATCCTTACCTTTTCCTCCCCGAGCAGGAATGACTTCCTCTAGCCAATTTCCCTCAGAGAGCTGAAATCTTTATTCCCCAGTGTTGTACCCCAAAATTTTCCCTCTCATTTATCAATACTTTTCTCACAAGATCTCTTTGACTCAAGACTGGATTAGGGTTTGGTCAGCTCAAGACATCTCATCTTACATTGTTGACCCAAAATTAGGGTTTGAATTTGCACAAGGATGCTTGGACTATTAATGCTTCATATGAATTTCAAACATCATTATGGACCCCTAAGAACACTCAAGACAAGTTTTAAGCCTTGAACCACATTTGTTATCAGTCAATTGGACAGTTGACCTAAATAATCAGTTTTATTGGGGATAAAGTTAACCATGGCAAATTTACAGTCAAACTTCATAATTTTTTATCAACATCAACATTTTAGACTCATATGAATCATTTGATCAGGTTTGGACCACAACTCCTCAAGAAATTTGATCAAATTATCAAAAGGGCAAAATGGTCAAAATTAGGGTTTTGATTGAGGAAGGGCAATTTCTGATTTTTGACCTAGCAAATGACCAATTGATTTAAAGCATTATTCCAAGTATTCAATTGCATCATCTTTACCTAATTACATGTTTCAAAACATTTCAATTTCATTGGATTGACAGATGAAATTTGCAGTCCACTGATCAAAAGTCAATTGTACACTGAAAAGTCAAACTTTGACTTTTTGGTCAAAATCAAGTGCCAAGGGTCACAATTCATCAAAACATGTCAAAATGTGAAACTTTTTCATCAAGAAATCAAAGATTGAAGATTAGGGTTTAAATTTTCAAATTTTCTTAACTTGGAAAATTTTCTAAGTATAGAAAATTTCTTTTTTTTTTCTCAACTTTAGGCCATTTTTTCACCATGATGCAAAATGATTCAAAGGAATTTCCCAACATGAAAGTTGTAGACCTCCATGAAATATAAAACTTTGATTAACACACTTTTTCCTAAAGATGCTTGGATCTCAAGATATAACTTTATGAATACATGCTCATGAACTAAATAACTTAGTGGAGTTTTTGCCCTAATTTAGGCAGGTTTTGGACCCAACTTCATGGCATTTTTTCACCTATTTCCAAGAGTATTCTTGAAATGAATTTCGTAGATGAGTTATAGAGCATATTTCAAGCTTTCCAAAATGTCCAAGAACTCCTCAAGATCATTTTTAAGTAGGGAGAATCGAAGAGATGAATTTGGAAATTTCTCACTTTTGATTCAAGCCATTTCATGAAGAACAATTTTCAAATCAGTACCTAAGCTGCCTAATCCATGCTTTACAGGTCCCAAACTTGTTTCTTACTCCATAATTTAATGCTTACTCAGTTGACAAAGCTTTAATCCAAGCCTTAGAGCCATTTTCCAAGTTGTAATTCTATAAATGGCATAAAGTGGCCATTGCCATTTTGAAAAAGCTCAACTTTTGCAAAATTTACAATCTTGAGCATTGAACCTGTCTCCTTTGCACATACAAGTACCACAGACCTAAGGCAACTTGTATAGAACAAATACCAACCCTAAGCAAGCCAGTACAAGCAGGTAAGGCCTTGTCCCTTCACTTTGCTTCAAAAGCAAGAAAGTGTGCCAAAAGGTAAAAACTCAAAAACCTGTGGAAGAGCTAACTTAAGAATTTCTCCATACTAATACACAAACACATTGTAACATAACACACGATTACTAGAAGACTGGAACACTCCCAAACTCCCTTTCATCAAGAAACTATCAAAACTTGCAGTTTTTGCATAACCATAGCAATCTCTCATTTTGGCTCGTGTGTTTCAAGTCTTAACCATTAAAACACTTTACCTACTTGATATCTAACAGATCCAGACCCCCATCCCTGTGCTGTAACCCCTTCTCCATCATCTGCCATTTTTGTTTTTAAAGCTTGCAGGTTGACTTGGATAGAGAGTTTTAGACACTTTCAAAACAAGGCAAGGGTTGGAACACACTCAGGGAGGTTCAAGCAAGCTCAAGCAATCATCAGGCCTCCATAAAAATCACTCCAACTCCATCCACGATTCCAACTGAGAGAGGTAAAAATCTCAACTTCTATCTCTTCATACAGGCATCCATTGGCCACGATTTGTGAATAAACAATGTAGACCTCATCACTACGAAGTTGTACATGTATATATCTTGCATTTATTTGGCCTGAGTTGAGAGAATTTTGAACTTGAAATTTCTGGAAAATTTAGGTTTAGATTTAGAGCTTTTAAAATTCATCTTGATCTTTGATTGTTAGCTTACATGATTTATATGGTTAGAATCGTGAGACAAAATGTTACAACATTCATGTTATGAGTTTTCATTTTCATTAAGAGATGAGGAAGTTACAGAGCATCTGGCTGGCTAGAGGAAGAAGGTGAAGTACAGGGTCATGGAAGCATTTCATGTTATGTTATTTTTGTTTCACTTATATCAACGGATGTATAGCCACCCCAGTGGCAAGGTAGCGTGCTGGTGAGACCCATGTCCGGGGTTCGAACCTTGGCGCTACCTTTTGTTTTTTTACACTTTTTTTTCTTCCATTTTTTTCATTTTTGCTGTTTTTGCAGGTTTGGGCTTGTTTCTTTGGGCCTGAGCGTTTGTTTTACTAACATATTACTCCCAGTTTCCTTACAGCACCCCTGGCCCAACTATTTCCATACATTTTATTTATTTATTTTTGTTTTCATTTTTATTTATTAAACATTTTCTTTAATACATAAAAATCTTGAAAAATATAAGTATGATAATATTGTATTTTATTTTATTTTTCACATAAAAAAATATATTTTATCTTCAATATATATTAATTATTTTTTTAAATAAACTTGTAAACTTAAATAAAATAGGTTTAGTTAAATTTGTTTTATTTTCTTTCCATTTCATACTTGTAAATATTTATTTTAGTATATATAAAAACTAAATATTTTTATAAAATATTATTTATTATTTTTAATACAAAAATACACAATAATAATATATACAAGAATTTATTTTCTTTCAAAATAGAAATCAGGGTTAAACCTTTTTTAAGAATTAAATTCTTTTTCTTATATTTTTAGGATTAGGTTAAAATTTCTTTTCACATAAAAAAAACAAAACAAAATACTTTCTTGAATGTACATAATGTTGCATATTTAAATATTATATATTGTTTATTCTAATATTCGTACAAATTCGATTTGGTTGTAATAATTTATTTAGATTTACATTCTTGCAAATCCCCATTCAAATTTGTACTCCCCCCTCCAATAAATTGTTGTAATAGCTTAGTAATCTTTACATTACACAATTTATCGCTTTACATGCCATGATAGTAATTAGGGTTTGTATGGTAAGATCAAAACAAATCAAAATAGAAAACCCTAATACAAGACAAAATCAAAGCATGAAAATAACACACTTGCACACAAGCATCCTTAGGGTTTCTCCACTTGGTTGCCTTGTACAAAAATGGCCATATTTCGCATACGAAGTATCTTGGCAAAACTAACAAATATAAGATCATAGTCCCTCGATGACGCTATTCTAAGTTGCCTTACAAAATGATCTTAGTCCCTAAAAAAATGCTAAGATACTTTGCAATATTGCTAATCATGGTTGTACGATGACCCATGTCCGTCCCGTTTACATCCAAAGATAAGGTTGCTTACAAAATCAATGGTAAGTCAACAATGTCAAAGGAATAGAAAATGCACAAGAAAGACATTTGAGTAGGTAGATTACTTCTAGTTACTTGCTCTATTTCCAAACAACTATCCTTGCTATTTTCAAAACAAACACACACATATTTCCAAACATTTCACAAACATTGAAAACATTTTCAAAAAGACAAACATCTTTGTATACATTCTTACGAACGATAATCATTACAAAGATTGCCTAAACAATGGCCTCTTTCAGAAAATACTTTCAAAACCATACCAAACACATTTTCAAACAACAAAAGCAAGTGATCTAGCAAGTAACTAAAAGCCCATGGAAAACCATGGATGAAAAGGGTGCTAATACCTTCCCTTTTCATAATCTACCCCCCCCCCCTCCCCCCCCGAACTCAAGAAACAATCTCAAAGGTCTTTCTTGTGCTTTTTCACCTTTCCTTTTGGATATAAGAAAAGTCGGTGACGACTCTTGCTAACTGCAACATTTGCGATAAAAAGCAAAAACCCTCAAGTCAGTTCTCCCATCGTATCAAAGAACTGGCGACTCTGCTGGGGATTACTTTATAAAAGTGGGGTTACCTTAGGGCTAGATCACATTTATTTGCTTACATTGTTTGAGTTGTTTGCTTTACATTATGGTTCTTTGTTTGGGCTTGAATCCTCCACCCGGATTTGGGAAACATTATAGGTATATAGCAATACATTGTGGAAATTGTGCGGGGTATACCGACATGGTCTAAGCAATAGCTATGTTAGTGTGACATATTTTTGGGTACCGGTAGCCTTTGAGTCAATCAAAGAGAATACGGGGCCGCTGAGTGATGTCATGAAGCACTAATGAACTTCTAGAACCCTTTACTTGACCAACTTGGCCTTTAGGATGTAGTGAGATGACCGGATTTGGTGCAGTCCGAAGTTAGTAGATACTCGATACTACACTCATTGATGTTTGGTTTCTTGGGATATTTCGGTCGCTATTAAAGAGGCTTGAGCTGAAACAATGACCAAGGAAACAATCCAGTGATATTGAGCTCCTTAGAACCCGGTTACTATTATTAGGACAGGTTGAGCCAACTAAACTACAAGAGGGTACTTACCTATAAAACCCCATGCAAGCCTAAACTAAGAACTTGTTTGTTTTGCTTGTATATACATACTTGTGCATAACATCATGGACATCATGAGCATCATATACATCCACTAACCATTTCAAGGATGTTGGAGATTCATCTTTGTTCTTGTTTTGTAGGATATGGATTCACTTCGCAGGAAAAATATTCAAGTCAACCTTGTAAGAATTCCTCCACAACTCAAGGAGCTAGCTTCAAGGATCCCTGAGAACTCTCCATTCACCGAGAGGCATGATCGTCTACTCAACTTGGTCACCTCCAACACAGATGAGGATATGATGAAAGTACTTTTTCAATTCTTTGATCTTTTGCACCATTGCTTCACATTTCCTGACTATCAGCTTGTGCCCACTTTGGAAGAATTCTCTCAACTCATGAGGATTCCCATTCTCAATCAACTACCTTTCAACGGTACGGAAAGAGATCCAAAGCCAGAAGAGATTGCTCAAGCTCTGCACTTGCACTCATCTAATGTCACAACTCATTGGGAAACTAGAAGTGGTGTCAAAGGCTTCTTAGCAAAGTTCCTGTTTGAGAAAGCCCAAAGCTGTTGGAATTCCCTAGACTTGCAAGCTTTTGAGGAGATTATGGCTCTTCTTATCTATGGAATGGTCTTGTTTCCCAATCCTGACCAACTCATAGATGTGAGTGCCATCAAAATCTTCATGTCACGCAATTCGGTGCCTACATTGCTAGGGGATATCCTACACTCTTTTCACACTCGCACAATGAGGAAAAGAGGTGTCCTTATGTGTTTCACTCCTCTCCTGGCAAGATGGTTTATTTCTCATCTTCCCCAATCATTCTTAAAGAATGAGCAAGGATTAAGGTGGTCAAAAGGTTAATGACGCTCAAACATTCAGATATTCATTGGTGCTCTCGATCCAAAGAGAATGTTATCATTGTTAACCGTTGTGAGGAATTCCCTAATGTCCCTCTACTTGGCATTAGGGGAGGCATCACCTACAACCCATGCTTAGCTCTAAGACAGTTTGGTTATGCCCGAAGGGATGGCCCGCATGAGATGTTGATTCAAGGCTTGGTATTCGACTATGACAACGACAATCAAGGTCTTTGCCAGAGATTCATCCGAGCTTGGAGGATGCTAAACAAGGTGGATAGCAAGACTTTGGGACACAAGAATTCCATCCCCCTTGAGCCTTACCTCAAGTGGGTACGAACCCGCGCTCAAAGTCTTATGATGCCTTATCCTTCCATTCTCCCGGTGATCATTAAGCCTGTTAAGGAAGGAGAAGTTTCAAACACTATGCTACATCCTGAGATGCCCACATCTCTTAAAGACCTACAAAGGGATTGGATACAGCTCAAAGGAGAGCGAGATACTTTCGAAGCTCAATTCTACGCAAGTGAGAAGAAGGTTTTGGAACTCACTAGGCTACTTCATGAGGAGCAGATTCTAAATGCCTACATAGCACCAAAGAGGATGCGCACTACTTTTTTATCTTAGATTTTTGTATTATTTAGGCCAAGGGTCATTGATGTACTCAAACTCTATTTTATTAATATAACGTGTGTTTTCTTTTTGTCTAAAACGAACTTGAATCTTTTAAAATCCTTGAAAACATTACATATGCACATATCATTCATCATGACATAAACAAGTCTTTTGCAACGAGTTTCCTCATCTCTCTACTGTTTATTTCAGTAAGATGGATCTCGAACAGACAGTCAAAGATCTTCAAGCTCAAAACACGCAGTTTCAACAGTTACTCATGATCCTAACTAAGGGGCAAGATGAGTTGAAGACTCTGTTAGCTAAAGAAATAAAGAAGAAAACAAAGAAGGCCACTGGGGTCTTGACCATGGGGAGAAGGTTTCAAGGACAGACTAGAAGAACCTTGAATTTTGCAACCACTTCCAAGGAAGGAGAAGGGAAAGGAAAAGAAACAGCAGTTCCGTCAGAATTTGAAGAGGAGGAAGAAGAGGAAGACTACTCCGAGGAACAGTATCCTCCCGCAGATGATAAGTACAGACATCTTGAAGAGCGTTTAAGCGCTATACAAAAGGTTCCAGGTTTAGATTTTGAAGAATTGGGACTGGTATCGGGAATTGTGATCCCACCGAAGTTCAAAGTGTTGTTGTTTGCAAAATATGATGGGGTGTCATGTCCTAAGATGCACCTCTGATCATATGTGAGAAAGATCCAGCCGTACTCTTCCGATAAAGACCTGTGGGTGCATTTTTTCCAAGATAGCCTATCTGGAACACAACTCGATTGGTTTTACCAATTGGAAAGGGCCGACGTCCACAACTGGGAAGATCTTGCCGCAGCTTTCTATAAGCAATATCAATATAACGCTGATTTGGCACCTACCCGTACTCAGCTTCAGAGTATGGCTATGGCTTCAAATGAGGGTTTCAAGGATTACGCGCAGAAATGGAGAGATTTAGCTGGGAGAGTGCAACCCCCTCTGTCTGAAAGGGAGTTGGTGGACATGTTCTTAGGCACTCTATCGGGCCCTTTCTTCAACCATTTGATTGGGAGCTCATCTGCTGTATTTACTGAGTTAATATTAACCGGAGAGAGGGTGGAAGTTGGCATAAAAAGTGGAAATATTCAGAAGGATTCATCTACCTCCACAGCTGTGAGAAAACCTTTCACTGGGAAGAATGAGGTATCTGTTGTCTATCCACAAAGGAACTAAGGGAGAGTTGAACGCCGACCAATGGTAGGATCGGGTATGATCCCAAAGCCTACATCTGGTCAACCAAGAGATAACCAACCAAGGGTGGAAAGGCCAGTCCGGCAATTCACCAGAATTAATATGACTCTAGCCCGGGTTTTACCACATCTTCTGAAATCTAATTTAGCAACTCTGAAGGAGGCCCCAAAGAACCCCAACATGGCGTCCCCTCATTATCACCCAAATTCCAGATGCGCATATCATTCCGAAAGTCCGGGTCACGATACTAACAACTGTTGGGCTCTGAAAAACAAAATTCAAGACCTTATAAATGCAAAAGAGATTGAGTTTGATGCACCCGAGAAGCCAAACGTCATTTCTGCTCCTATGCCTAGGCATGGTCACAACACCAATGCAATAGAAGAAGATTTGTTTTCTACCACAGTTGATGAACTCTTGGCTCCACTCCCAATCATTAAGATAAACTTGTTGAAAGCTGGTGTATTCCCGGGTTTTAATGAAGACTGCCATCTTTGCTTATCCTCACTAACTATTTGCCCTTTGTTGAAGACAGGAATTCAACGCTTGATAGACAACCAAGAGATTCTGTTTGAAAGTACTCCTATTTCACCTATTCATGTTGAAGACGTTTCAATCATAACCATCTCCGCCAATCCTTCCAGGGTCCCCAAAAGACCCGTTAAGATTACATCGGTTCCAAAAACTACTCCACTCATAATCACAATGACCGGGCCAGTCCCGTATGAATCAGACAAAATAGTGTCGTGGAATTACGGTGGAGACATCTATTACCATGGTATCCAACAAGATGGGTTGGCTGCCGAAGAGATGAGCTCCGAAGAAGAAGACTCTGACATTAGCAATATTGCTGGAACCAGTAAGATTACCCGTAGCAATGGAATCTTCTCTCCAGAAATTTCCCCTTCAAAGGCAGTTTTTGGACCCGTGGCTGTTCCAAAGGTTACCTCTGTACCAATAATCATATCTGCAAGTTCTCCTGTTGACAAGGACGACACAACCCCTGCTGTTATCCCTACCAACATTCCTACTGCTGAAATTCGAGGAAAGAGTATTCAAGAAGAGCCTGTCCGGACAAAGGTTCGACCACTGACTATCCCCGAAGCCTCCATGAAGGAAATGGAGGAGATCTTGAGAATAATAAAGAAGAGCGACTACGACGTAGTTGAACAGTTGGGGAAAACTCCCTCCAAAATCTCCATGCTGGCATTGTTGCTGTGCTCAGAGGCGCATGCGAAAGCTCTAGTGAAATTTCTGAAGACAGCCCATGTGCCTCAAGAGACGTCTGCTGGCCAATTTCAGGATTCTGTGGCCAGCTTGACAGCTGATAACGGCCTAGGCTTCTCTGATGCTGATTTGACACCAAGAAGGAGAAAGCATAACGAGGCATTGCATGTCTCCGTGGAATGTAGGGGAACAACTTTGGCCCATGTCTTGGTGGACATTGGCTCATCTTTGAATGTTTTACCGAAGAAAGCTCTCGACAGATTAGACTACGAAGGATTGACATTGAAACCCAGTAACATAGTTATAAGAGCATTTGATGGCTCAAGAAGGATAGTCCACGGGGAGGTGGACATTCCCATAAAAGTTGGGACTCAGATTTTCAACTCAACTTTCTATGTAATGGACATCCGCCCCTCTTACTCATGTCTACTAGGACGGCCATGAATCCATAATGCCAGTGATGTCACCTCTACACTGCACCAGATGCTGAAATATCCGGTCCATGGGAAGATTATCACTGTCCACGGAGAGGAAGAGTATATGATTAGCCACCTCAATTCTTTCCGATATGTAGAATTGGACGGCGAGTTCATTGAAACTCCTTTTCAACATTTCGAAGAAGTCTCTCAAGAGGTAGAATTAACTAATGCAGTGCCTCAGCTCCCTAAGATTACAAGACCTCCGCTCCGGATGTCATCTCTGAAGGACGCCAAGGCAGTAGTAGAGGAGGGAGGATTCACCATATGGGGGCAACTTCCGGACATTCCGTATAAATCTGACAAGTTTGGCTTAGGGATTACTTTAAGTGCTCAAAAGGATGTGCACCATGCCCGTGCCAGAGGGAAACCTTTAAAGATTATCAACCGAGAGGTCAATGCAGTGGAAGATGGTGAAGAGGATTGCAGCTTGGAGGATTGGATATTTCCTACTGTCAACGGAGGACTTCGCAATTGGGAAGCCAGAGATTTTGTCCCAATAACTTTCATCCCTCAGTAATTTATCTTTTACATTTCTGTTGGACTTGTAATATTCATAAAAAATTTGCATATTTAAAACCTTGTGTCTTGCCCGAGGCACAATGGTCCATTTGTAAGGGTTTTTATTTCATCTTCATATGACATTCAATGAATCATGGACGTTTTTCACATACAAACTTTTTGTGCTCATTGTTTTTCATTTACATTTTATTCTTTAAAAGATGGCTATACCCTTACACACGCCCACACTCACAAATGCAGGTACCCTTCCATTCCGGATTCCATGGGTAACAATACTGTTATGGCCTTCTGTGACTCCGAGGATCTAATCTACCAAGCCGAAGACGAAGGTGAGGATGATTATGAAGTACCATGGGGAATTGGCCAGACTACTACAACAAGAAGAAAGAGCTATTCAACCTCATGAGGAACCGGTGGATACAACCAACTTGGGTACCGAGGAGGATAAAAAAGAAATCAAGGTAGGTGCCAATCTGGAGCCTAGTGTTAAAGAGCGTCTGATTCAGCTATTGCATGATTATGTTGAGATCTTTACCTGGTCATATGAAGACATGCCAGGACTTGATGCAGACATCATGGTACATCGTCTGCCAACAAGAGAAGATTGTCCACCAGTAAAACAAAAAGTTCGCCGTATGAGACCTGACATGTCAGAGAAGATCAAAGCGGAAGTCATGAAACAATTCAATGCTGGATTTTTGGCTGTCACTTCCTATCCCCAATGGGTGCCCAACATTGTTCCCGTGCCTAAAAAGGACGACAAAGTACGAATGTGCATGGACTATAGAGACTTGAATAGGGCCAGCCCTAAAGATGATTTTCCACTTCCCCACATAGACATCCTGGTTGACAATATGACCCAGCACAAAGTGTTTTCCTTCATGGACGGATTCTCAGGTTACAACCAAATCAAAATGGCACCTGAGGACATGGAGAAAACAACATTTTTCACACAGTGGGGCACATTCTGCTACAAAGTGATGCCATTTGGACTGAAGAATGCTGGGGCAAACTATCAGCACGCCATGGTAGCTTTGTTTCATGACATGATACATCATGAAATAGAGGTATACGTAGACGATATGATAGCCCTATCACAAACGGAAGAAGAGCACCTTGATCACTTGCAAAAGCTGTTTGAGAGGTTGAAGAAGTATAAACTAAGGTTGAACCCAAACAAGTGCACATTCGGAGTCCGATCCGGTAAACTCTTAGGTTTTTTCGTCAGTAACAAAGGCATCGAGGTCGATCCTGCCAAGGTTAAAGTGATACAAGAAATGCCTGCTCCTCGTACTGAGAAGGAAGTCAGAGGGTTCTTGGGACGCCTGAACTATATTGCCAGATTCATTTCCCACCTAACAACTACTTGTGAACCAATATTCAAACTATTGAAGAAAGATCAAGTAGTAAGATGGAATGATGAATGCCAGATTGCTTTTGACAAGATCAAAGAGTATTTACAAGAGCCTCCTGTTTTGATGCCACCAGTCGAGGGAAGACCACTGATCATGTATCTGACTGTTTTAGAAAACTCAACGGGGTGTGTATTGGGGAAGCATGACGAGTCTGGCCGAAAAGAACACGCTATTTACTACCTGAGCAAAAAGTTTACCGACTGTGAAACCAGATATTCATTGCTCGAGAAAACTTGCCGCGCTCTGGCATGGGCTGCTCGTCGGCTAAGACAGTATATGTTGACTCATACTACCTTGTTGATATCTAAGATGGATCCGATAAAGTACATCTTCAAAAAACCTGCTCTGTCTAAGAGGATAGCTAGATGGCAGATGATCCTAACAGAATATGAAATACAATATACTACCCAGAAAGCTATAAAGGGCAGTGTATTGGCTGATCACCTTGCTCACCAAGCTGTAGAAGATTATCAGTCCATGAAGTTTGAATTCCCGGATGAAGATATCATGACATTAGACAACTGTGAAGAAATCAGACCATATAACGGACCTGAACAAGGATCCCGATGGACCCTGTTCTTTGATGGGGCATCCAATGCACTTGGTAATGGTATCGGCGCTGTACTCATATCTCCGGAAGGGTGTCATACGCCCTTTACTTCCAGACTTTGCTTCAACTGTACGAACAACATGCCAGAATACGAAGCATGCATCTTTGGCCTCAAGGTTGCCATAGATTTGAGAATCAGGTCTTTCGATGTGTCTGGAGATTCAGCTTTGGTCATCAGTCATATCAAAGGAGAATGGGACACTAAACACCCAAATATTATCCCTTACAAAGAACATGTTTTGACATTGCTACCACATTTTGAGAATATTACCTTCGAGCATTTCCCACGAGAAGAAAATCAGCTAGCAGACACTCTAGCCACAATGTCATCTATGTTTAAACTTAATTGGGATAACGAAGCTCCCCAGATCACCATTGAACGAATGGATAAACCAGCACATTGTTACGAGATTAATACTGAAGAAGTAGTGGACCAGCCTTGGTTTCATGAAGTCAAAAGGTATCTCGAGGCTCAAGAATATCTAGAAGGAGCTTCAATCAATGATAAAAAGGTCTTAAGGAGACTCTCTGCTAAGTTCTTCCTGAGTAATGGCATCCTGTACAAACATAATCATGACTCCACTCTACTTCAGTGTGTGGATAAGATTGAGGAGGAAAAGATCATGGCTGAATTACATGAAGGTACTTTTGGCACTCACTCCATTGGGCATACGATGGCGAAGAAAATCCTACGGGCAGGCTATTAGTGGTCTACCATGGAAGCAGATTGCTATCAACACTCTCGGACCTGTCATAAGTGTCAAATTTATGCTGACAAGGTGCACGTACCTCCGGTTCCTCTGAATGTATTGACGGCTCCTTGGCCCTTTGCTATGTGGGGAATTAATATGATTGGGGAGATCAAGCCTACAGCCTCCAATGGACACCGCTTTATCCTGGTGGCCATTGACTATTTTACCAAGTGGGTTGAAGTAACTTCCTTCGCATCCGTTACTAAGAATGTTGTTGCCCGCTTGATCAAGCAAAATCTCATTTTCCGGTATGGTATCCCGGAAAGGATCATCACTGACAATGGTACAAATCTTAACAACACTATGATCACCGCTTTTTATGAGCAATTCAAGATTCAGCATCATAATTATTCTCCCTATTGGCCAAAGATTAATGGTGTTGTCGAAGCTGCAAATAAAAACATTAAAAAGATCATACAAAAGATGATAGTCACGTACAAAGACTGGCATGAGATGTTACCATTCTCTCTCCATGGATACCGTACCACGGCTCGCACATCAACTGGGGCAACACCCTATTCTTTGGTTTATGGCATGGAGGTTGTTTTACCTATTGTGGTTCAGATCCCCTCTCTAAGGATTATGAAGGACGCAGGTTTGAGTGAAGACGATTGGATCCATACTCGACTTGATCAACTGAACTTGATTGATGAAAAGAGACTTACTATTGTTTTCCATGGTCAAATGTACCAAAAAATGATGATCAAGGCCTTCAACAAGAAAGTCAGACGCCAAGTATATCAGGTTGGAGATCTAGTGATCAAACGTATCATCTTACAACAAAGTGATCCCAGGGGCAAATGGACCCCTACATATGAAGGACCATTTGTAATCAAGAACATATTCTCTGGTGGGGAAATGATCTTGACCACCATGGATGGTGACGACCTGCCACACCCTGCGAACGCGGACATAGTCAAAAGATACTACGCATAAGAGACCCGCTAGGTTGACACACCTAGGCAAAACAAGGGCATCCCGGTGAACCAAAAAGGTTCAGGAAAAAATTAGGGATAAAATAAAAAGAATCTGTACACCCGGCAAGTGGAAAACCTGAAAGGGTGACTTGGGAAAAAAAGGGTTTCCCGGTGGACTGAAAACCCGAAAGGGCGGTCCTTGCAAAAGTTAGGGAACTAAAGTGTATGACTATGTCCCGTCGGATCACTTTATGGACAACCTTTGGCTTCCACTGACAAACTCGGAGTTTCTGATCAATTCAATCATCTTCAGACGAAGCAACAAATAGACAAGGTGCTCAGAGATACGAAGGCTATAGCAGAATGGAAACCCCATGGGATTATTACACATAGCTATCTTTCTTTGTATAAATTCTTTTAGCTTTAGGGAACCATTCTCTTACTAGAATGTTCGTCTCCTTTGTACAAAATACTTATTCAAAGTCAAATACAAAGACATTTCTTTGAAAGTACAGAAAATTATTTGTCTTTTTCTTTACACTTGTGTTTTATTTGCAAAAAACGTCCAATGATTCATTAATGAACATATGCATTTGAACATAATTACTGTTTACAAATAAACAAAATGGGAAAGATAATTACTGATAGGTTGAAAAGACAGGAAAACGTCTCTAGGCCATTCCATAAGCAATCCCTACAGTACGTCATTTAAACCCCCAGCAGAATAAATTTCAAACTATTAATCCCCAGTAGAAATCATCAGATTTCTCTAAATTCCCGAGCAAATCTCAAGAAGTACATGACATTTCCCTCGCAACAAAATTTACTTCTCTCAGCAAGAGTTCATCAGTACTTCAACCTCGATACGTTGGAAATTCAACATAGCCTCAGCAGCATTCAAGAATTTATTTTCCTCAATCAACTAGCAATACAACAAATCAGCTTACATGCGCATACATTACATCCATATATCATAAACATTGATGAAGCAAATATATTTCATCATACATTTCATGCAACATAACTTTGTGTTTTGGATAACATTTTACCCTTTTTAGGATAAGATTAAACAGATATCATTAACAATATACTTTCAGATACAGTACGGATACGCTCTAGACACAGATGCCATTTTGTTGCTCATTCAGATTCAACTTTCAGATACAATACGGCTACGCTCCAGACACGGATGTCATTCTGTTGCTCATTCATATTCAACTTTCAGATACAATATAGATACACTCCAGACACGGATGCCATTCTGTTTCTCATTCAAATTTAACTTTCAGATATAATATGGATACGCTCCAGACACAGATGCCATTATGTTGCTCATTCAGATTCAACTTTCAGATACAGTTCGGATAAGCTCCAGACACGGATGCCATTTTGTTGTTCATTCAGATTCAACTTTCAGATACAATACGGATACGCTCCAGACACGGATGCCAATCTGTTACTCATTCAGATTCAACTTTCAGATACAGTACGGATATGCTCCAGACACGGATACCATTCTGATACTTATTCTTTCGAATTACAACTTACAGCTCAACAAACATTTTTGGATGGAATCTACAAGCCCATCTCCAAAAAGATTCCATGACTTCTCCAAATGGCATCTTTAAGCTTATTCTCTCAACTACACATCATCGAGTGCAAATTTATGGGCACTCTAGTGTCAAATCATCTTTCACCTTCGAGTCACGAATGGCAAAACTCGCCAATCTAACTCTTCAGGTCTAAGAAGATTGAACAGGGGCAGTTGTTGTACCCAAAAATTTTCCCTCTCATTTATCAAGACTTTTCTCACAAGATCTCTTTGACTCAAGACTAGATTAGGGTTTGGTCAAATCAAGACATCTCATCTTACACTATTGACCCAAAATTAGGGTTTGAATTTGCACAAGGATGGTTGGACTATTAATACTTCATATGACTTTCAAACATCATTATGGACCCCTAACATCACTCAGGACAAGTTTTAAGCCTTGAACCACATTTTTGATCAATCAATTGGACAATTGACCTAAAGAATCAGCTGTATTGGGGAAAAAGTCAACCATGGACAATTTACAGTCAAACTTCATAATTTTTTATCACCATCAACATTTTAGACTCATATGAATCATTTGATCAAGTTTGGACCACAACTCCTCAAGAAATTTGATCAAATCATCAAAAGGGCAAAATGGTCAAAATTAGGGTTTTGACTAAGGAAGGGAAATTTTTTATTCTTGACCTAGCAAATGACCAATTGATTTAAATCATGATTCCAAGGATTAAATTGCATCATATTAAACTAATTACATGTTTCAAAACATTTCAATTTCATTGGATTGACAGATGAAATTTGCAGTCAACTGATCAAAAGTCAATTGTACACTGAAAAGTCAAACTTTGACTTTTTGGTCAAAATCAAGTGCCAAGGGTCACAATTCATCAAATCATGTCAAAATGTGAAACTTTTTCATAAAGAAATCAAATATTGAAGATTAGGGTTTAAATTTGAAAATTTTCTTAACTTAGAAAATTTTCTAAGTATAGAAAATTTCTTATTTTTTCTCAACTTTAGGCCATTTTTTCACCATGATGCAAAATGATTAAAAGGAAGTTCCCAACATGAAAGTTGTAGATCTCCATGAAATATACAACTTTTCTTCACACACTTTTCCCTAAAGATGCTTGGATCTCAAGATATAATTTTATGAATACATGCTCATGAACTAAATAACTTAGTGGAGTTTTTGCCCTAATTTAGGCAGGTTTTGGACCCAACTTCATGGAATTTTTTCACCTAGTTCCAAGAGGATTCTTGAAATTCATTTCAAAGGTGAGTTATAGAGAACATTGCAAGTTTCGAAAATTTCCAAGAACTCTTCAAGATCATTTTTGAGTAGGGAGAATCGAAGAGATGAATTTGGAAATTTCTCACTTTTGATTCAAGCCATTTTATGAAGAACAATTTTCAAATCAGTACCTATGCTTCCTAATCCATGCTTTACAGGTCCCAAACTTGTTTATTACTCAATAATTTAATGCTTAATCAGTTGACAAAGCTTTAATCCAAGCCTTAGAGCCATTGTCCAAGTTGTAATTCCATAAATGGCATAAAGTGGCCATTGCCATTTTGAAAAGGCTCAACTTTTACAAACTTAACAATCTTGAGCATTGAACCTGGATCCTTTGCACATACAAGTACAACAGACCTAAGGCAACTTGTATAGAACAAATATCAACCCTAAGCAAGCCAGTACAAGCAGGTAAGGCCTTGTCCCTTCACTTTGCTTCAAAAGCAAGAAAGTGTGCCAAAAGGTAAAAACTCAAAAACCGGTGGAAGATATGACTTAAGACTTTCTCCATACTAATACACAAACACATTGTAACATAACACACGATTACTAGAAGCCTGAAACACTCCCAAATTCCCTTTCATCAAGAAACTATCAAAACTTGAAGTTTTTGCATAAGCATAGCAATCTCTCATTTTGGCTCGTGTATTTCAAGTCTTAACCATCAAAACACTTTACCTACTTGATATCTAACTGATCCAGACCCTCATCCCTGTACTGTAACCCCTTCTCCATCAGCTGCCATTTTTGTTTTCAAAGCTTGCAGGTTGACTTGGATAGAGAGTTTCAGACACTTTCAAAGCAAGGCAAGGGTTAGAACACACTCAGGGAGGTTCAAGCAAGCTCAAGCAATCATCAGGCCTTCATAAAAATCACTCCAACTCCATCCACGATTCCAACTGAGAGAGGTAAAAATATCAACTTCTATCTCTTCATACAGGCATCCATTAGCCACGATTTGTGAATAAACAATGTAGACCTCATCACTACGAAGTTGTACATGTATATATCTTGCATTTATTTGGCCTGAGTTGAGAGAATTTTGAACTTGAAATTTCTGGAAAATTTAGGTTTAGATTTAGGGCTTTTAAAATTCATCTTGATCTTTGATTGTTAGTTTACATGATTTATATGGTTAGAATCGTGAGACTAAATGCTACAACATTCATGTTATGAGTTTTCATTTTCATTCAGAGATGAGGAAGTTATAGAGCATCTGGCTGGCTAGAGGAAGAAGATGAAGTATAGGGCCATGGAAGCATTTCATGTTATGTTATTTTTGTTTCACTTAAATCAACGGATGTATAGCCACCCCAGTGGCAAGGTAGCGTGCTGGTGACACCCATGTACCGGGTTCGAACCTTGGCACTACCTTTTGTTTTTTTACACTTTTTTTTCCATTTTTTCATTTTTGTTGTTTTTGCAGGTTTGGGCTTGTTTCTTTGGGCCTGAGCGTTTTTTTTACTAACATATCACTTCTAGTTTCCTTACAGCACCCCTGGCCCAACTATTTCCATACATTTTATTTATTTATTTTTGTTTTCATTTTTATTTATTAAACATTTTATTTAATACATAAAAATCTTGAAAAATATAAATATGATAATATTGTATTTTATTTTATTTTATTTTATTTTTCACATAAAAAAATATATTTTATCTTCAATATATATTAATTATTATTTTAAATAAACTTGTAAACTTAAATAAAATAGGTTTAGTTAAATTTGTTTTATTTTCTTTCCATTTCATACTTGTAAATATTTATTTTAGTATATATAAAAACTAAATATTTTTATAAAATATTATTTATTATTTTTAATACAAAAATACACAATAATAATATATACAAGAATTTATTTTCTTTCAAAATAGAAATCAGGGTTAAACCTTTTTTAAGAATTAAATTCTTTTTCTTATATTTTTAGGATTAGGTTAAAATTTCTTTTCACATAAAAAAAAACAAAACAAAATACTTTCTTGAATGTACATAATGTTGCATATTTAAATATTATATATTGTTTATTCTAATATTCGTACAAATTCGATTTGGTTGTAATAATTTATTTAGATTTACATTCTTGCAAATCCTAATTCAAATTTGTACTCCCCCCTCCAATAAATTGTTGTAATAGCTTAGTAATCTTTACATTACGCAATTTATCGCTTTACATGTCATGATAGTAATTAGGATTTGTATGGTAAGATCAAAACAAATCAAAATAGAAAACACTAATACAAGACAAAATCAAAGCATGAAAATAACACACTTGCACACAAGCATCCTTAGGGTTTCTCCACTTGGTTGCCTTGTACAAAAATGGCCATATTACGCATACGAAGTATCTTGGCAAAAACTAACAAATATAAGATCATAGTCCCTCGATGACGCTATTCTAAGTTGGCTTACAAAATGATCTTAGTCCCTCAAAAAATGCTAAGATACTTTGCAATATTGCTAATCATGGTTGTACGATGACCCATGCCCGTCCCGTTTACATCCAAAGATAGGGTTGCTTACCAAATCAATGGTAAGTCAACAATGTCAAAGGAATAGAAAATGCACAAGAAAGACATTTGAGTAGGTAGATTACTTCTAGTTACTTGCTCTATTTCCAAACAACTATCCTTGCTATTTTCAAAACAAACACACACACATTTCCAAACATTTCACAAACATTGAAAACATTTTCAAAAATACAAACATGTTTGTATACATTCTTACAAACGAGAATCATTACAAAGATTGCCTAAAAAATGGCCTCTTTCACAAAATACTTTCAAAACCACACCAAACACATTTTCAAACAACAAAAGCAAGTGATCTAGCAAGTAACTAAGAGCCCATGGAAAACCATGGATGAAAAGGGTGCTAATACCTTCCCTTTTCAAAATCTACCCCCCCGAACTCAAGAAACAATATCAAAGGTCTTTCCTGTGCTTTTTCACCTTTCCTTTTGGATAAAAGAAAAGTCAGTGGCGACTCTTGCTAGCCGCAACATTTGCGATAAAACGCAAAACCCTCAAGTCAGTTCTCTCATCGTATCACACCCAGCTGAGCTTTATAATCTCAAAGAGTTTATAAAACCTCTTCCCGGTAGAGTTTATTTCTCTAACTGCAGAAGTTTATTCCCCAACAGAGTTTATTTCTCCATATCGGTAAAGTCTTCTGACAAGTATCCTTCCCCCACAGAGTCATTCTCAAGAAGGATTTAAAGATCGCCGGCAGAATATCCTCAAACGGAAAGAGGAAATCCCTGGAAAATCATTTCCATTCATCATCTCCAGCGAAGATGAAAGAATCACTTTCCTCGTCTACCAAACAACAGTCTGGGATTTGTCTTCCCATTACTCTTCAGCAGCAGTCATGGATTTATTTTCCCATACTAGGAAATGTCGCAACAGTATTCCATATTCATACATCATGGCATGCGCATACACATCTCATACAACATAATCTCATTTATTTTGAGAACATCATTACACAAGTAGTTGTGAAGCCTGGAATACGACCAAATAGCAGTCAGCCTTATTATCCTCAGTAAGTAGCTGTGAAGCTTGATCCTGACCAGATAGCAGTTCACTTCTGTATCTCCCATCAAGAGATGACTCCCCAGTAGAGTAATGGACAACTGAAGCTCCTAAACTCTATTTCCCAAACAAAGACCAATATTCCTCAGCGGAGTCCTCCTCAACAACAGGAACAGGGATCCCCATAAAGGAATATCTCATGAAAACAACATTGTTCTAGATGGCATCTTTAAGCCCATCTCTGAAGATCTTCCGTCATCTTTTCCAAATGGCATCTATAAGCCCATTCTCGATATTGTCTACACAGTCAAATATCATTTCAGACGAGTGCAAATTTCTGGGCACTCTAGTGTTCAATCATCTTCCACCTTTAAATCACGAAAGGCAGACAAACCAATCTAAATCTTCAGGTTTAAGAAGATTGAACAGGGGCAGATGTTGCACCCCAAAATTTTCCCTCCCATTTTAATCAACATGTGTCCATGGAGGTCCCCAACTTGCCCTAGGATGACCACGAATTGACCAGACAAATTCTTCTCCTAAGGCAATAAACCTCTAACTAAGGTTTCAGTTTTCATAAAGGTGTGTGAGCTCCAAGGGTCTAAAATGTTTTACATGGACCTAATATGTCCTCAAGATCATCCATGGAAAATTTCATTCCTTGCCCAATAAGTTTGCTCAGTCAACTGCTCAAATGCCTAAAAATCAACTATATTAGGTTAAAAGTCAATTGTGGCCTATATACAGTCAAACTTCAAGATTTTTGGTCAACATCAACATTTTGAAGTAATATCCATCATTTAATCAATAGTTGATCATGATTCCTCAAGAAATTCTCCTAATTCATCAAAAGTCAAAAATGGCAAATAAGGGTTTCTATAGGAAAAGTCAACCAAACTTTGACCATGCATAACTTTCTCATACTTTATCAGAAATTTTTCTACCAAAGATCATTTTGAAGAGAATCCAATTCCATACAACTACTCTTAAGCCCTCAAGATCAAGAAATGCCTCAGTTAAAAGATACAAGCTCAAACATTATAGGTCCTGTCAAAAAGTCAACAAAAACACCTTTTGGGTCAAAACTCCTTACATGAACATGGAATATCCAATTAAATGAAACCAAAATTGTTGATTAGAAGACATCCCAAGCTCTCTAAAAAGTCCAAGAACACCCTCTAGGGTTAAAAATGAGAGAGATATGAATTGCTAAAGTTGACCAATTTTTGGAAAAGTGCATGAAACCAATATTGACCAAACTTGATTTTTTTCAAAATGGGCCTAATTTTTCACGTGTAAAACTTATTCCTAACATGTCCAAGAATATATAAACTCATCCATGCATAAGTTTGATTTTTTTTTATTCAAATAAAATCAAAATAAATTAAATAAATACAAGATTGATGTATGAGACATGCAAGGCTGGAAATTTGGTCATGTTAGAAGCCCAAAAAGCCCACAAATAGTTGTCAAGACGCACAACGCAAGAGGAGGGAAAGAATTTCTTGTTTTGGAAAGTTTGGATCAAATCTTCATGACATTAAAAAACATGATCATATTTGATCTCATGGCTGTTTTTGTTGACTTAATATGGTCTCATACATATACACAAACGATCCAGACCTAAAGGATATACGCAGCTGCCTCCATAAACCCTAGAAAAACTCCAAATTTTCTCAAGGAGAGATGCAACTTGTATCACACGATCCAACCATCCTTAATCCATCCCAGGTGTTCCATTATCACCGTGAGGTTCCCAGGAACTTGTTTCAACCATTACTCAAGCCAAATAGTTCCCAGAATCTCTTCCTCAACTGTGGTTTGGTAAGATTTGACAAATTCAAAATTCATAATTCATGCATTATTGACATGTTTGATGTGTTGTTTTGTGTTCAGGGCATCCATTAGAACAGGTTATACGTTTCGCATGAGAGCTTTGATACTTGAATCACAAGATGCCATTGTTTGGGCATCACAAACTGAAACCTTCGAACCTTACAATACATGGACTTTTAGGCCAAATGGATACCCCCATTGAACTCGCAACATATGATTTAGGGGGGGGGGGGGGGGTAGGCTTAATCTCTTGCTTTGATTCATGTTATTTTGCAGGTTTCAATTTTTGGTATCACCGGAGAAGAAAGAGTTGACCACCGTGAGGGGTGGTCAGACTCACCAGTTCATGCGTGGCACGGTCCCTTCTTTCAATTGGTCCATTTAAACTCCAGGGCCCACTCAACGCGTGCGTTTTATTTGTTGATATGATTGACTTAATTTCACATGTATATTATTGTTTGTGTTTATATAAACGAATGACAAAATGGATTGGTGGTAAGGAAGAACGCGTGTGAAGTGAAAGACCTGGGTTCGATTCTCAGGTCTGTAGTTTTGTTTTTCTAACAAGTTTCACATGGATCCAGCGCTTCAAGCTCCAGCGTGCACACCATGTGTCCTCACACCATCACCATTAGATCTTCATTGTTCCAGATCCAGCGCTCCTGGGTGCAACCCCATCATAGACCTTCCAGGTGCAGCAGCATGGGATCTCACGCAGTGGTGGGCCAACTGATTTGGGCCTTGAAAATTCAGTCAGCACCCCCCCCCCCAAATTGCTTCATACATCAGGCCCATTTTCTATTTTCCTTACTTTTTATTTTATTTCATTATTTTATGTTTTTAAAACCAATTTTATTTTAATCATGAAATCATCAAAAATCACCAAAAAAAATAGATTTAGGTTTTTTTATTAAAATTAATTTAATTAAATTTTAACTTGTTTTCTTTGATTTAAGATTAGTTATAAATTAGGTTAAATCTCAAAATAATTTCATAAAATACCAAAAAAATATTTTTAATAAGCAATTAGATTTTTAGGGTTTAAAACTTATTCCCGTCTTAATTGTTGCACGTCGTTATTTTTCGTACGATTATTTTTTAATTATGTAACTGTGCCCGGTTTGTAATAGCCTAATTAGGGTTTTTAATTTCCGCATTTTACATTTCCAGTCAGATATAACTGTAACTGCCCCAAGGCCTTATAATAGCCATAGTTTTTACTTTTTGTACTATATTATATGCCTGTATATAAATTGTTAGTAAATTAGGCGTGTATGGCAAGAACTAAATAATCAATCCTAGATCACTAACATCAAGATAAAAATATCTGAAAAAAGCACACTATTACACACTCTCACCCCTAGGGTATTACCCACTTTGGTTGCCTTCGGAAATGGTCATGTCCCTCGAACGTAGGGATACCTTAGCAAAGACCCATCAGTTCAAAGTCATCATAAAGATCATAGTCCCTTAATTTCCCTCGAGTTGCCTACGAGAAATGATCTTGTCCCTCGATGTTGCCTATGAATATATGATGACAGTCCCTTCGAGCTACTAAGGTATCCTTACATGTTACCTTTAATGACCATAAACGTCCCTTTGATAGTCCCTCAACATTCGACAATAAGGCTACCTACTCACTAATAGTAGGATAGCACTGTCTAAAGGAAAGGAGGAAAAGAATGCCCTTTTTCGAGTAGGTAGATAGTTCTTAAGTACTTGCTCAAATCTAATTCATTTTCACACCACACTTTCAAAACACTTTTTCAAAAATTCTTTATCACACTCTTGAGGACTGATACAAGAGTTATCATAAAGCAAACAAACTTTTCAAAACACACAAACACGAAAGCAATTTTCAAAAATGAGCAAGTACCTAAGAGCCCGTGGAAAACCACAGATGGAAAGGGTGCTAACACCTTCCCTTTCCATAATCTATCCCCTTACTCATAAAATCTCGAAAAAGGTCTTTTTCTGTTATTTTCACCCTTTCCTTTGTTGGATAAAAGAAAAGTCAGTGGCAACTCTTGCTTACCGCAACATTTATGAACACAAACGTAAACCAGTATTAACAGTCGGTTCTGCCACCGTATCACACCACCCAAGGCCCAAGGGGTGTAATGACCGTTACACGTCACATAACCCAGGTGTAACGACCGTTACACCTTGCCACGCTAGCCCCTCCTCAAAATCACGAGTGTAACAACCCTTACACTGATTCCTTCAATCAGTAGCGGTCGCTACGGAGGCAAATCCGGAGGAGAAAATATCTCAACTCCCTGAGTGTCTCCAAGCCTATAAATAGGACCTCAAATCCCCATTTGTGGGAGACGTTTTATTTTCTCTATTTTTACTATTACTCTGCCGAATATTTTCCGCATTATTTCTTTTCGTTTATTTTACCGATCTGTGGGAGACACCTGAAGTCAACCAAATATTCTGCCATAGTATTTTCAGGTTTAATTTAAGTATTTTATTTAGTTATGCCAGGATTATCTGAAATGTTTAGTTTGTTTAAATTGTTTGATGGTAGTTATTTTTGTTGCGCTATTATTGAATTGTATAACATGCTAGGCTAAATTTATTTATCGGTATGTAAGGTCATATAGCCAACAGGGTTTAGCAATGCTAATTGATCAGTTCCTTTTAAAAAAGAATAATTTTCTGGTTTCAATTACTAGTTCTAAATATTAACTGTTTTGTTATGAGTAAAATACAGATAGAAGTTAGGATCAATAAAACGAGAGTTTGAGATAATAACTGGACAGTGGTAATTGTGCATTTACTTAAAATACAGCAAGAGCGCTTTTAAATTGATTAGGTTTTGTTTATTTCCAAAAACTATTTTTAAAATCTAATTAAAACAGCGAGAGCACTCACTTAGGTTTGATCGTAGGATCAGAATCAATAAACACGAGAGTGTGAGAAGAGGGTTTTCAAACAAATACTTCCTACTGAAAACTATTTTGTTAACCGAGTTAGGTCAATGAGTTGCTAAATCCCCAAAGTCCGACCATTACATACCGATATTCTCCCTTAAATCTAAACTAGATTATAATCAGTTAGGTTCCCTAAACCCTCTATTAATTACATTATTAGCCTTAGATTTACGTAGTAACCTAAGATAACCGTAGTTCGACATTTAGTCCATTGGGATTCAATAATCTTTAAAGCTACACACGATAGGACTGTATACTTGCGGTCTAGATTCTTTAAGACTCACAAAGTCGCGATGGAGTGTGATCAGAAACAAGTAGGGGTATAGGCTCAAGACATTCTTTGTATAAAAAGCTTACTTTTCAAGAATGGCAATGGTAACTTTCTTCCAAAAATGGAAACTTAAATGGATAATAGGTTGTATCACTTAGACAAAGGATTGAAAGGTTATGTATTCTTCTGAATTTTGATAGATTTAGAGGTACTATGGCCTGAAAAGAGATATTTCATAGCATGGCTTGAAGATTGGATCATTAATCTATCTCAAAAATGACTTGTAATGCAACTTTGATCACCCAACTTCATAAATTCGGAACTCCTTGCTCAAACATGATAAATCCATGTTATTGGACATTTTGAAAACTTGAAATCATATCTACAACTTTCATGGTGGAAAATTTTCTTGAATTAATCTAGATCATTGTTAGAAATGGCCTTGAAGTTGAGATAAAAAACTAACCAAAACTTGTTTGATATTTTTTCTAAGCGTTAGTAGAAGTTCACATGCCCATAACTCTTAATTTGAGCATTTTTTGGAGATCAACCCTCAATGACAAAGTTTCATAAATTTTCATTCCCTACAACTTTCATTTTTAAAGTTCTCTCTAAATCAACTTGGATCTTGGTGAAACTTGCTTGTGATGTTAGGGTTATTTTGAGTACAAAACACTTGAAAATTTCTAAGTGTTTTAAAAGTCTTCATCTTTGAATTTTGTTGACTTTCTTAATTCTCTTGATTCTTGATCTTTGGATTTAGTGATTCTTGACTTTTGAAGTTCAATGTTGACAAAAAGTCTAAGTTTGGCATTTGTGTGATAATTGACTCTTCCTCAATTGATTTCAAATATTTCACTATCAATCATTTATATATTTGAAAATGTCTCAAGCCTTATAATTAGGTCAAGATGGTGCATTTGAGTTCTTTGAATCATTCCTCAATCCTTTAAGTCATACACTGAACCAAAAGTTAATGGTCCATATCCTTTAACCAAAACCCTAATTCATGATTTTTCAACTGAGGTCTTAAAACCCTAATTTCTCTGATGAATTCAATAAAACCCTAATATGGTGAAGTTGTGGTGAAGATGAAGAGTATTTGATCACCATGAATGATGGACTTGAATCTCTGAGGAACACATGTTTTCGATCAACCAATTTTGTTGGATATTTTGAATTACCTTGCACAAACAAAAAACAAACATATCTCTGCAAACTTATAAGGTTAGTGATGCAATTATGAATGAGATGATATTTTGATATGATGTAAGAGATGGTGGCATCTTTTGGTCACAAATTAGGGTATAACAGGTTGTAAAATGGGTGAGTCGGCTCGGTTATGGGCAAGGCCCAAACTTGAAACCAACTAAAGAAAACCCTAGATATCTTGAACATTCGTTGAGCTTTATTGGGAAAAGGAAAGCATTAATTGTTTTAATTCCCAATTATCCCACAATTAATATATTTAAAATAGATATTATTGATGACCAAATCAAAATCAATCTCTTATACTCACACGTTCCATCTCTGCTTTTTCTCACTATATTCTCTCTTCTTTCTCACACGATTCCACGATTCTCTCTCTTCTCAATATCTATGTCTCACACATTTTTCATGATTTCACCATAAATCTTTGCTCACTCGTCAAACACATGAAATTAAGCAACAAACTCAACGCATGAAATCAAACAAAAATTAAGGAACAACAAAATCAAAGAATAAGTGTAAACCCTAATCCCCAAACACAAACCCCAGAACCCCGATTTCCATGAATATTCACAGTTATAGATACATGGTGTTATAACCGGTTTTAAAGTGAGAGTCGCCGGCATTAATTTTTATCCTATGGAAGGGAATATAACGGATAACCCTAATTTGGTCAGAGGTTCTAAGTTGTTGACTCGTTTTTAGACGAAGGGAAGGTGTTAGGAACCCCTCATCTACCTTGTTCACAAGGATACTAGGGTTTAGATTTATTATTTAGGAAATAGGGTTTTAATTTTTATTGAGGGAACTCGCCACGATTTTAGTTGTATGCCTATGTATCGTCTTATGAGGAATCAGAGTCTGAATTCATAGTTCGCAGTTGTTGGTTGGTGTTTTTTAAGGATTATGGAAATATCTCATATTCTCCTTGAACCAAATCTGGGTTTGTAAATCGCGGAGTTGTTAGACGAAGTTCGCAGTTAATGAGAAATATCTCCATAATCCTTTTTTTGAAAATAATATCTTAAATTTATTAAGTTAGTAGAAAATTGTTAATAATTTGATTGGTTAGATGTTTTCGGATATAATATTTAATATGAGAAAATCTCTTTTTAATGCATGACGAAAACAATTTTAATGCAATAAAATATTTAAATGAATTAAGAGTTTGAATTAATAAAAATAAATAAATTTAGAATTTATTATAAATATATTAATAAAGTAAAAATAGAAAAAATATAAATAAATGGATAAATAAATAAATAAATAAATAAAATTATAAATATAAATTAATTTTAAATATAAAACGCAGGGGGGTGTATTTTTAGTTTGTTAGTAAAAGGTTGAGGGTGTGAAGAGTAAGACCCTAAATTTAGATATTGAATTTAGGCTCAAAACACAACAGGTGTTGTTTTGAACGTGGTAGCAAAATTAGGGGGTTCAGCGGGTAAGGGCCCATCTCCAGATGTTCGACTTGGCCCAGTAGCATTGGAAGGTGTGAATTGTAGCTGATGAAGTAAAACAGGGGGTGCAATTGGAACGGACTTGGCCCAAACAAATGTTTGGACAAGGTGTGGGTGAGTATTGCAAGTTATGATGGATGTGTGGTTTGTGAATGTTTGATGAAGATCAAAGGGATTGGAAGCGAGGGCGCATGCTAGGAGTGCTACACTTGTATAACGAATGTTTATAAAAACATGTTTTCGGGCTTGAGGCCCATTTTTCTATTCTTTTTCTCTCTTTCTCTCTCTCTCTCTCTCTCTCTCTCTCTCTCTCTCTCTCTCTCTCTCTCTCTCCACCAAAACAAACACATACTCGTTGGATGTTAGAGAGAGAAGCTCCAGCTTCTCTCTAGATTTCCGTCACCGGAAATTGCCTCTGCCTTGGGCGCCGCCGTCCTGAAATCGCTTTCGTCGGTGGGTGCTCCAATGCGCCACCACCTTCAAATCGAACCGTCCTCTAGGTTAATATGAACCCTAAGAACACAAACCCTAACCCCAAAAATATAATAACCCTAACCCCAAAAATGATGAACCATATCCCAGATTAGTATAAACCCTAAGAACCCTAACCCCCAAAACATAAGAACCCTAAACCTAACCCTAGAACGAAACCCCAAAACCCTTATCCAAATCGAAATCTAAAAACAACAATCAATCAACAACCACGATTTCAAACCAAGCTAAGTGTTAGGCTTACCTTCCTTGATGTGATTCTTCTTGTATTCGTCCCTTTCTGGTTCTTCAATTCTCCTTTCTAATATCTTCTCCTTCTTTTCTGTTTGACAAGTATGTGAGATGATGGTGCATGATGGTGGAGATGGCCTGATCACACATCTAGAGTTTCAGAAATTGAAACCAAGATCTCAAGAAGACGGTTTGGCTCGCGAATCTTCTTCTTCTCCTCAAATTTTTGTCCCTTTTTCAATTTTAGCATTTAGGGTTTTATAGGCCTTAAATTAGAACAGATTAGGAAGTTATATGATTTGTCGTTACAATTAATATAGTTTAGAAATTATAGATTAGATTAGATAAGATTTGATTCTGTTTTAGGTTGTAATTGATTTTTGGATTGTAATTGATATGGATTAGAGATTTGATTTATAATTTTTATATACATTGATTCGATTGGATTTGTTTTAGTTTTGATGCATTTTCCTTTGCTTGAATCTGTACAGTAGTCGTTTTGATGATGAAAACAGGGTGCCACTTGCACTTGGGAATTAGGGTTCTAACCTTAACTTTGATTTTGACTTAATCAACATGTTTTAAAAATACAAAAATATCTGATTTTTTATAAAATAGTTGTTTGATATATTAAATAATAATCAGACAATAATAACAACTATAATGCCAAAAAAACAATGGGCTCTAGTGTCAAGAAGGAAATTGGGCCAACAATTTTTTTATAACTCTCTAAAAACACACAAAAATAGCAAATGGGCTTTCTGGACAAACAAGAACCTCTAGCCCTATTAACACACCCCCTTTATTCACCATACTTTAGTGGGCTGGTATAAAAACGAACGCACCCCCCCCCTTTCTATTTGTTATTTTGTAGAATGAAAAACTTTGATGGGCCATATAGTAGAACCTAACCCCTTTTTTATAAAATTGACATACGCCCCTCCACAATCTTATCCAAAACAAGAAAATAAATAACAACCATTTGTAACGTAACCTCATTTATTTATAATTTTAAACTAAGAATATGATAACACAAAAATTAGTAAAAGATTGATTAGTAATATTAGTAGGGAAATTTTGGGGTATGACACATGGTATGGTAATAAAACAGGAGTATGAATCACATGGAAAAGAAAATAAAAACAAATAGAGAGGCTGCAGCGAAAATGGTATGGTATGTTCCTCCTCCTTGCTCGACTTCATCTCTTTCTCGATCTTCTATTTTTCTGAAATGTGTGTGTGTGCTTGTGTTTCTTTTTGTTGCATAATTGAACTTATGTTGATCTGTTGTTTTGAGTTGTTGTGCAGGGTGAGTATATTTGATGCGTGATTCAGTGGTGAGCAGAGACGTGAGTATATAGTTAAATGTTGATTTATGAGCAGGTTTAGAGGTGGTTATTTGAGTTGATGGAATTTGAAGTAGGCGGAGTGTTTCTGCAGAATTATGAGGTGAGGTTTATGAGTGGTTTTTATTGTTGTTCTCACTTGTTTTTGGTATTCTCTCCCCTTCTTGTGTTATTTTCTACCTGTTATATAGCTGCAGAGTGGTAAGAATTGGAGGGAAAACTGATGAGTTTATGAACATATTTGGTGCTCTGATTTAAGGCATTTTGTTGAAAGTTTTCTATTTTTCTAAGTTTGTGCAATTGTTGACTGTTTTGTGGCCTGAATTTATGCAGGTTGAAGTAGGGTAGGATGGCAGTAGAAGACTGTTTTGCAGTAGATTTTTGGACCATTGGTCTAGAACTGGGACAAGGCTTTAGCATGATAAAATGGGCAGCATCAACTTACAAAGTAGATTGGTGTTTTTACTGGTTTTAGTGGGTATTTAGCGACATTATAATGTGTTGTAGTGGCTTGAAGATTGAGCACAAGTTTAGGACTTTAGGGATTTTCATGTAACACTTTGTGTTTGAAACTGGTAATGGGCTTCAAAATATTAAATGAAACAAGGCTCTTTCCAATTTCAACTTTGAAATTCTAAGCATTCTCTTTGATTTTGTAATGAACAATGAATTTTGATACTTGTATCTTGAAGATGCAATAGTTAAAATAAGTGTGAAATTGTACTATAGCCTTGAAACAATGCCTTGTACTCTTGAATCAATTATGATATATGCCTCAAAATTATCCATGTGAGTGAAGTTTCAACTTGCAAATGGACACTTTAATCATGATTAACTTGAAAACCTAGAATAAGGATGAATGTCTTTGAAACCTTGATTAACTTGAATTTAATGACATTTCATGGGAGAATCTTCAATTCATGGTAACTCGCAATACAAGTCAATAGTACTTGAAAGAACAATAATGCCTTGAGAACTTTGGTCAAAAATCCAACTTTAACCTGATCACCACTAATGCTCAAGTGACTTTAATTATAAGCAACAACAAGTCAATGAATCTTGTATCTCAACCTCTTATTCCATGAGTGATCTCAATATAAGAATCAATGTCTTGAGAAAATGGTTATGGCATGAATTTAAATTAAAGGTTAAGAATAATGATAAGTCAAGAAGTGACCTATAACGATTCAATAACTTTCAAGGTCTTCTAAGCACAATTTCCCCTCAATCCTTGAAGCAAACTTGTAGATGACATCATTTATGACAGTGTGTAAAAAGAATCGTCTCAAAATTTGAAAATTGAGGAAGTTACAATCCTTTAAAGTCGGAGAGCAGTTACTTGAGATTAAGTCATAGTCCACTAAGCGGCCTCTAAAGTATTCAAGATTTTGATGATCTCACACATACAATTGGCCCTTGACTTGCAAAAATAAGTTGGAGAAGACGTCAACAGGAACCAAATACTTAAAGAATCACTCAAAAATGTTGAATATCGAAGAAGTTATGATCTCCTGAACTAGATCTTGAAAATGTTGACTTTTTGGTCAACGTAATTTGAATCTACTTAAAAACTTGATAGGAAAAGTTGATGCACATATGGACTAGTGATGATGAAAACTTGATTGTTATTTGAGGTTAGAGGCCACGCTTTGATAAAGTAGCCTTTAAGAATCAATGATTAACCACACTGAATAGTTAAGGGATCCAAAATCCTAGTTGAGGCACAACATTTGATGCTCTTGATTCAAACTTGTCTTTGTACTAGAAACCAAAGAAACAAAACACATATCTTTGTAATTGATTAGATGTTAGTGATGCATAAGGTCATATGTAAATGAAGGTGGGATCTTAGGTCAAAAATTAGGGTATGACAACACCATGGATATAATTGATTGGTTCTCACCTTCTTTTTTTCTAAAAAATCATGTAACAGTAGTCTAGACCAATAGATTGGTCTGCAGAAGCAATAGATTGGCTCGCCAGTTATTTTGATCATAACTTTTAATCTGTTAGTCCAAACGAGGTGTGGTTTAAAGCATCGGAAAGCTAATGCAATTTACCATCAAATAGAATTAGTTACAGGGGTAGAATGTGTCGTAATAAGATGAATAATTGATGAGAATTATGTGTATTTGTTGATGTTATATTATGATGATGTTATGATGTTGACACTATTAATTATAATTGGCTGACAATGTAAATGATGAATATTAATGATGTTGTAAGTTATGGTAAGTATGTGGTGTTGTGTGAGCATGATGTTTGATGATGTTGTTATGATGTTGATGATGATTATGATATTTTTGTGTATTATGTTGTTGTGTATTATGTTGATGATGATTATGGTGTTTTTGTGTATGATGTTGATGATGATTATGATGTTGTTGCGTTATGGTGTTGAGAATAATATTGATTTTGATGTGATTGGTGAATAATGGTTCTAGTAGGGAGGAATATTATTGTTGGTGAAGAATGGAAAAACCCAAGAAAGGGGGGGTTTGAATTGGGTTTTTTATAACTTAAATAAAAGAACACGTTGGTTATCCTGGTTCGTTTGAACTCAAACTACTCCAGTCCATCCGCCAAGGTGATTTCGCCTCTCTCAACGAGGTCTTAATCCACTAATCAAACTTGATTACAAAGCTACTAAGACAACCGTCAAAGTCTTCTTGAGTTTAAACCACAAGCCGGTTTTCTCAAGGAATTTCACTAAACAATATTGAATAAATGTGTACAAATGTTTTTCTAATAAAACAGTATCACAAGTGATGTTTTACACAATTTTTCTTTTGAACGTTTGAGGATGATGAAGATAGCTTCGTTACTGTGCGTGAAAAATCGCAAAAGATTTATCCTTCAAACTTTGTTTAAATAGGCAAAGCATGTAGGAGCTTTTGGAATGTTGTTCAATGATAATTAAAGAGCTTTCCAAAAATAGAGATCCTTGTTCACTTCCAGCCGTTACTTTTGAAATGGTAATAATTGATTTGTAACGCTTCAGAACATGCTAGCTTCAAAAGATGAAAGTTTTTGTTGCCTCTTTCCAGAGGTTTGTGAATCAGATACACGGAGTCCTGTTTACAGTGTTAGAACTTATTTAAGAGATGTTTAGAATCAGAGTTGAAATAACTATTTAACTCCTCTTCTGAGCTTCTTCCATCATAACTTCTCTGCAAAACAAAATACAAATTTAAGGAGCATAATTGTTCTTTAAGTGTTTTTTATCATCAAAACTCTTACAAGGATTGTAGAATCAAACTATGCTCTAACAATCTATCCCTTTTTGATGATGACAAAAACTTGGATATTTCAATAGACATATGAAGAACATAAGGCATTTAAGGTCTCCCCCTGAGTTGAGTACTCAGATAGAGAATAAATACTTCCCTAAAGTTTGTTCTAATCAGAGTATTTGATACGTCCACTTTTGTCCTTAACAGGTTTTGTTCATGTTTTGCTTTCAGAAAAAAAACAGAAGAAGTTATGATATTCAAAATGATTGAGACTGCGTCTCGATACTGTTATATTAGAAATATATTACGTCCCCCCCCCCCCTTTGTCAAGAAGCAAAAAAGCAATAAAAACACTATAAGCAATAAAAGAGGATTTGTAATCAAAAGGTTGCAAGAAACACATTCAGAAGGAAAATAAAATGAACACAGTACAAAAAACAAATTTTAAAAAACTAAGATTGAGGTGGAGGAAGTCGTGTGAATAGGGCTTTAACAAATTCTTAATCTGATTGTTTGAATCTTCTTGTTTTCCCATCATCCCTTTGATTTCCTTACATGTATCATCCTGCTTGTCTAGTCTCTCTTTGAACACTGTATTCTCTTTCTTCAACTCCTCCAGAGTTTGCAGAACCAAAGATGAAGAGGGTATATCAACAGAGGGTACCACCTTTTCAGAGCAAGCTGCAGCTGATTTTGACTCAGTAGTTTCTTCAGCTTCCTTTCCTTTGTCTTGAACCCTAACTAGAGGAAGAGGATCAAAGGATGATTCATCATATTCTGAAGGTTGGTGATTTTCCCAGGAGGCATTGTCCAGCAGAAGGAGTGGTTTATTTTCCCAGTGATGCAGAACTTGATCCTTGAAGACTTTCAGGTGATCACAGAAGTTCTGTTGAGCAATTTCATAACTCAACTCCTTAAGTTTTTGGGACTCAAAATTGAACCATTTTCTAAACTGGTTCTAGTGTGAATCAGAAGAAGCAGTATTTAGATTCTCTAAGCATGCTAGTTTCAGAGAGTTAACCCATTCAAGTATTTCTGTTTCAAAAATCAGCAAATTTTTACCAACATCTGCTTTGGTGATTTTTGGTTTTGGTTTTGGTTTTGGTAAGGAAATTTTTTGAGAGCATGAGACAAGATTGTCCAACGCTTCTAAGTCTATCACGGTGTGAAGGGGATCTTCTGGATGGTTGATTGGAGAGGGAGAGTCAGAAATAACTGTGGCAGTAGAAATGTTTAAAACTAAGCCATTAGATTGACTTGACTCGTACAGATCAAATTAAAAATTGCCACTACCCTTTATTGTTTCCAAAGGAATGGGAAAAGAGCGAGTAACCCAAAAAGAGGGGGAAAGATTCTAGGTAAGGGGGTTGGTTATGCAAAGGGAAGGTATTAGCACCCTAAACATCTATGGTACTCTGCAGGAACCTCTTTGAAAAATCTGTATATCTTGGCTATAAAATGTTGTATGAAAAATAGATGGTGGAGGTAAGAAAATAAGTATTTTTTTATAATTTTTGCACCCGCCGCGGTTCCAAACCTTTAGTGCCTACGTACCACTTTTCGTGCAATAGGGGATCAGGGTACATGTAGTTCACCTTTTTAAAAAATTTTAAAACACAAGTGTGTTGATTAATTTTATGAGATAAGAAATCATTGTCATTGTCCGTGTGGAAAACATACTTACTACCCACAATCATGAGAAAAAAGAATTTGCATCGTCTCAAAGTGGAGGATATGGCTTGGATTTTAAAATCAACAATGCCTCACTCAACACCCAAGTGGAAAATATCTCACTTCACTACATATTGTAGAATTATAGTTGTTTGCATCACTACAAGGATTGACAAGAGTCCAATCTTTTGAGAAAAGTTTGTAAAGTAAAAAGCCAAAGTGGCAAAATGGTTTGAAATGAGATTGATTGACTTTTAGTCTTCTCAAAAAAATGTCAAGGTATTATTTAAGTTGATTGAAGTTTATTTATGAAAAGGTTTTGAAAATGCATGGACCTAGGTCCAAGTTTATTATGAAAGTAGTTCAAGTTTAAAAACAAGAAGAGTTTTCAAAAGGAGAGAGAAATTTTTTAAAATTAAAGAAGATGGGAGGAGAAGAAGAGACTATCCTAAAGCATGAAGTAAAAGCTAGGGAGAAGAACCATCTAACCAACAAAAAGCCAATACTTGACATTATGAGTCAAGATAGAATTCCCATTCTTTGGATTGAAACCAAGCAAGAAAAGATACTAGACCTCTTGAGGGAATCAAACTTCAAGTGTATTAAGTCTTCGGAAAAATTGGGCAGAGTAACGGTTGTATATGGGTGAGTTCCAGATTATAAACAAAGTATGTAATCACAATAACCTATACATAAAACAAACAAACAAACAAACAAACAAACAAACAGTCCAATGTCTTGAGGTAAACCTCAAGAACTCCAGAAAAAATATCAATTAAGGTCACAAGGTCTCCAACATAGGCCAAGGTTTCTAATCCTAAGTCCAAGAAGTCCAATACTCCATAATTCCAAGGATAGTAACCAAATAGTCCAAGTATTATTAAAGTTTTTTATGGTTCATGTTGATTATTAAGTATCTTAAAAAAGAAAAGAAAAGCTCAAGTGAGCAAAATAAAAATGACAAGAATATAAAGGGGCTCAAGTGAGCAAAGATGAAAAATAGCATGAAATGTAAATGCCAAAGTAAATGGTGCATAAAGTAAACAACATAAAATAAAGCATAAAGTAAAAGCATAAAATAAAATCAATTGTCAATAATTAGTGGTTAGTTAGATGACCATCTTGAATCTTGCATTTGGAATTTATTAGAGGATTGGTAGAACCAAAGCCTCTACACAATGAATTGCATTTTCTTTATGTCAAGTATATCATCCATTTAAGAATCCTCAATGTAACATATAATGGTCAATGATGTTTAAGTGATCCGCGTTGACCAAAATTGATGAAGATCCATCAGAAGATTGGTAGAACCAAAACCTCTACACAATAAATCTTAAGGTTATTTGATCAAAGGGTTCAAATTAACATCTTGGGCTTGCAATCACAAGTTTGGGCCATGAATGATCATTTTCTCTAATCGGGACAAAATTTTGCGCTATGTTAAGCAATCTTAAGTGGACTTATATAGAAGTCGCACGTATTTTGAGGCCGGTCAATAGCAATATATGCACCATTTGTTTTGAGACATGATATAGAGATCATGCTCCAATAACACTTAGTGCAATAAGAAAGGGATGAGATGAAGAAGGGTGGGAAAGAATACATAAACCACATTTGAATTAAAATTTAATCAAACTATTATTAAAATCATTCATCCATTTTTATGGAGTTAGACTCAACACCATGGATCCAATGATGTTAACAAAGTTCATGATCAAAAATTCAACCCAAGATCAGCCAGAAAATAATCACAAAATAATATTACATTTAATATATATATATATATATATATATATATATATATATATATATATGTGTGTGTGTGTGTGTGTGTGTGTGTGTGTGTGTGTGTGTGTGTGTTGAAAAGGATTTAAAAATGAAAATAAAGGAAAAAATATCAACTATATATATATATATATATATATATATATATATATATATATATATATATATATATATATATATATATATATATTGCGTGCGTGCGTGCGTGCGTGCGTGCGTGCGTGCGTGCGTGCGTGCGTGTGTGTGTGTGTGTGTGTGTGTGTGTGTGTGTCTGTGTGTCTGTGTGTCTGTGTGTCTGTGTGTCTGTGTGTCTGTGTGTGTGTGTGTGTGTGTGTGTGTGTGTGTGTGTGTGTTGAAAAGAATTTAAAAATGAATAAAAATGAAAATAAAGGAAAAAAATATCAACTATATTCAAATTGATTCATAAAAAAGAAATGAGGTCATAGAAAAATCAGAAATAGACTCAAATATATTTATAAAATTTTTGATAATTTTTTAAAGTCATAAACTATTTTTAAACTAAATAAAATTTCTCAAACAAATAGAAAATAGATAAAAAAAAGAGTAAACATCAATATAAAATTCCATAAAATTTTCAAAAAGTCAGAAATATGTAAAATGATATTTATGAATTTTTTTTAGAATTAAAAAATGTCAGAAAGTATTTTTAAAGTAATTAAAAGAAAGCAAATAATACAAAAAATATAAAAAAATATCAAATGTAAAAATAAAAATGTGAAAAAATAGTCATGAGATCAGAAATAATTCAAAGTATTTTTGTGAATTTTTTTCATAATTTTTGGATAAAAATAAAAGAGTTATGAATTTTTGAAAATTAAATCAATTAAAATATAAAATCAGAAAATAAAATAAAACCAAAAAGATGTGGGCCATCAGATCATAGTCAAAACGCATTAGTAAGCTGATCCAATAGACCAGACGTGTTATGCTTGATATGGACCTTAGGGAGATACGCATAGGATCAGAAAAAGGCAACCAATGAAATTAAAATGTTTGTCACGCTATCATTGGCTGAGACGAGACATGTCATTGTCTTCAACCTCTAGACGCCCTGCAATGGAGATTTTATGAGATCCTTCAAATGGAAAAATTAGGATCCCAGACTAGTATCATTGGATTCGTCTCTTCAAGACGATCCTAACATCACCATCGCGCCAAATTTATATAAGGTATGCAAAGAGATATGAATCAAAAACCCAGAAAATAATGAGCACCTTCAATTTGAGATTTCTCTCTCAATTCTCAATGGATTTAAAAATTGTAAGAAGCACAAGAATCAGGAGAAGGAGTAGAATAGGTTGGTGCTTTATTTGGATCCAAATGGTGGAGAATTCTACCTTTTCGAAGTTCAAGAAAGAAGCTCTGAAACTGGACTTCTGTAGCTTAAATTATGGCTCGTTTTGCTTGGTTTAAGTGCTGGATAGTTTGTATGATGCTTAAGGATGATGAATGTGCAAAGAATTTTGGAGAAAGAAGCTTAAATCTCGGAAACTAATTTCAAAAAAGATGGGTTCGTGTGAGGTTTTGCCAGGGTGTTTTTGGCTCTCAAAGCTTAAGGAAATGAATGGGGAATGACCCTCTATTTATAGAGAAGCTGATGGAACGTCCAAGCGTGTGAAATGATGAAGTTTGGAGGGAAATCGTATGAAATTGCAAACAAGAAAAGTGTGACTTCTATTTTAATCAAAACTCATCCAAACCTTACGTTTTGCTATGTTAATCACTTCTAGAAGTTCACTAGACATGTTTAGAAGCAAAAACACACAACAATTTTGTGTTTAGAAGCCAAATTAAGGATTTCAAATTTTGACTTTCGGAGAAACCTCAACTCCAAGTTACCACTTTTGAAACAATGGCATTCTCAGCTCAAGGGATCTTAGGGAATGGTTCTTGATGATTTATAAAGATGAGATTACAAGCTTTGCAATGGAAAAAGAATAGAATCAAATGGATGTTTGAGCTGAAAGTTGCAATGAGTCAAAGTTGGGAAAAAGAGGTTGACTTTCCATACTTAGAAATATTTCAAGTTTTTCTTCAAAAGTGACCTATAATGTTTTGCATCCAAACATGGCCTTCCTCTTGGAATTTGCTATTGACCAAAAACGATGGCATGAAACAGACCTCTTAAATGACATTTTGAAACTTGAACCATTCAAAATCTCCAAAAATTGAGAGAGTTATGAATTATTGAAGTTGGCAAAAAATCATTAAATGACCTATAATCTTTTGTATCCTTAAGGCATCCTCCATCCATTTTCTCACTTTGCACATAAAATAAGGAATAAAGTTCACATCCTCAAGATCATTATGGAAAAAGAGTGGGCTCTAGGTGATAAAAAATTACCAAGTTATGATCATTTGAAGTCACACATGGGAAATTGGGGGTTCATCTGGAGAACTTGTAATCTTTCTTCATCATCAAGTTTCTTCCACGTGAAAACTCCTTGAAAGTTTTGAAGTGATTTGTTAATAACGCTTTGAAGAGAAGGATGTTTTTGTAATCACTTAAAAATACCAAAAGATGAGCAAGATATACTTCTTTGATGTTCAAAACCCTAGCTCTTAGATCAAGAAAATGCTTTGAGGAACTTTGAAAATTTTAAACAACCTTCTTGTACCAACACTTTTGCTTTGTAGATAGAAGTTGTTGAGGATGATAATGAGAACTCATAAAAACCAAAACCACTTCCATATCTTGAGAATTGAGAGAAATATGCACTTGTGACCAATTGGAATAAGGCCTTGTCTAACCATGACAACTTCTTCAACCAACCCCTTGTACTTTTGAATCAATCTTGATAACTTTGAAATGTGGTGAACCAAAATAAACCTTGCCATGCCATTTCTTCCAAAACAACTTCAATGGTGAGGTTTTAATTTCTCAATCTTTATTGACTAGGGCATGGAAATAAACTCATGAACCCGTGGATCAACTTGCTAAGCCACATTACGTTTACCTACATTATTAACAAGTAAAACAAACCAACGTTGCATTTTATTAATTAAAAGGAAAGTCAAAACAAAACATGCATGATCACAAAAGAAAAATAAGTCAAGGTGCTTGGTGATTCCTCAAAGAGCAAAGCTAAAGATGAGGAGGAGAACCAAAAGCCCTAATATGATCTTGTTGTGATTGAATCAATATGGTATGATGAAGGGATCTAGGGGGAAAAATTAGGGTACAACAATGGGTGATTATGGTAATTTTGGTGGAGTGGAATGATATTGGGATGGAATATCTGGGATGTCGTGGATTGTGATTGGTTGTGAGACCATGAGAGGGCAGGTGATTCCAGGAATAGATGTAGTGATATCAGAGTAAAAATTTGGATTTTCTGAGTAGGGAGCTTGAAAGTTTGGATTTTCTGAGTGGGGAGCTTGAAACAGCGGATCAAATTGATCAAAACCAGAAAGAACTTGAGAAAGTTCTGGCTGATTTTGGTTAATATGGGTAGAAGGTGGTTCGTCCAGAATGTTTTCTAGAGTAAGTGAGGGGTCAAATTCAATGTCAAAGTCATCAAACGTTTATGGTGAAGGGTCTTCTGTGGGTTTTGGAGAGGAGGGAGTTTCAGATGTTGATAAAAGAACTGATTCCATAACAGAAATAAAAGATGAATTACCTTTCTTCTTAAGTAGCCTTGGGAACCTTCTGAGAAGATCATTCTCCCACAGCTTTCCTTTTCCTTGATTTTTTAAGGACAATCTCTGGAGGTTGTTGTCGGCGATCACAAATATTTACTTCTGGATTTGTCCCGTCCATTTTGCATGCCTTCATATATCTGACAATAATTTTTGGAGAGGCATATGTTTGAGAGAAGAGAGGAAAATCCTTTAGAGGTACTATTCTCGTTGTAATAACTTCCTTGGTTGTTACTGTTGGGTCCTTCTTGATGGTTTCAATGATCATCATTTTTTCCAGATTCTTCGCATTTAGAGGTTTACCAGCACATGCTTCTAGAGTAATGACCTGTTGAGCCTCAGTTAGGTATTCTACCAGTTTTTTTTCTGTCAGAATATTTAATATGAGCCTGCCCAGAGGGATCCAGTCCCTCTTCGTTATTTCTTCTTCTCTAGTCTCTTTGACGCTGGTCTTCAGATGATTAAACATCAGATGAGGAAGATTGACCTTTGCCTTGGTTGCTATGAAGAACAAAAGAAATTATTGATCAATGTTGATATAGTCTGGAGAACTTGTGGGTTTTCTGTGGTTGATGCCGCCCAAAATAATTTTTGACCAAATTCTAAAGTAGTCTTTCGGATCTTTGATTATGTTTGAAGGTTAACCAGAAGAGAAAATATCTTTTGAAATCTATGTTAGGTCGGAGCATTTATCTGCCATGTCGCTGCAACGAATGCCACCGTCGTCATGACCTATCAAACGTCCAATGAGATCTCTAGAGATTGCTATTTTCTTTCCCATCACAAAAGAAGTAACTTGATGATTAGAAGCAGTGGCGTGAATCCAGAATTCTTTAACTAATCTTGGAAAAACTGGACCCAGTAAACGATCAAAATACTTTGTCCACCCTTAAAATTCAACATCAGGAGTTAGGTCGTAATCGTTTTCCTTCATACTGACGAAGTCCGCAATAAGTTCACACAAAACTTTCAGCGAACCAATGGGAGTCAAGAGTGTTCTTGAAGGTTCTTCATACCTGTCTGTTGTTGAAGAAGAAGAGCCAGGAACACTTTGAGAGCTTTAAGCATTTTGAGAAAAAGCCATTGTTCACACAGACTTTTGAGGGTTTTTGAAGAAAAAATTTGAACAAAAGTAATAGAGAGAAGAAGTGAGAGTGAAAAGGTGAAATTTAAAGTGAGTGGTGTATTTATAGAAAAATAGAAAACTTAATTGACAAGAAAAAAGTGAAAAGAAATTATTTCATAGCATTAATGATTCCTGAAAATAGAGAGATGGCGTAGAGATATGAAACAGTTACCGATACAACACGAGTCACAATGCATCCAACCAACACTTTAGTCTCTTCAGAATTTTAACACGTGTTCGGCCTTAGAAGAAACTCTTGTGAGAAGATGACAAATGTTGATATTGTGAACTGCACACTTCTATCTTTAAAATGAACCGTTTGGAAACTGTTCAGATCTTCTTAGACAGATCCTGATACAACTTCCCTTCTAACTTCTGAAGAATTATTGATCAGATGTTCACAAAAAAACATAAAATTATGAGGGTTAAAGAATACATAAATACAACTCTTATTCTGGATATAATTTCATGCTGAGATGTTTCAGAATGAAATTAAACCTATCTTCAGAAAGGGGTTTAGTGAAGACATCATCTCATTGATGGTCTGTGTCAATAAATTTTAATGAAAGAATTCCTTTATGAATATAGTCCCTAATGAAGTGATATTTTATTTCTATAGGCTTAGCCCTAGAATGTAAAATAGGATTTCTAGATAAACAAATGGCAGAAGTATTGTCACAGAGTATAGGAATGTTACTCTCAAATATGTTGAAGTCTTCAAGCTGACTTTTCATCCAGAGCATATGTATGCTGCATCCAGCTGTTGCTATATATTCAGCTTCAGCAGTTGATAATGCGATGGTGGATTGTCTCTTGCTGGACCACGAGATAAGATTTTCTCCCAGAAATTGGCAGCTTCCAGAAGTACTTTTTCCTTCTATTCTGTCTCCAGCGAAGTCAGCATCACAATACCCTACTAACTTGTATTCTTTGGTTTTTCTATAACATAGACCACGATTAGTAGTACCTTTCAGATACTTGAAAATTCGCTTAACAACTGTTAAGTGAGATTCTCTAGGATCTGATTGGAATCTGGCACACAAATATACACTATACAGAATATCAAGTCTTGAAGCTGTAAGATATAAGAGAGAACCAATCATACCTCTGCAGATCTTCTATCCTACCTTCTTACATACCTCTTCCTTTTCCATCATGCATGTAGGATGCATGGGAGTTTTGGTTGGCTTACATTTCGATAGGTCAAATTTCTTCAGAAGTTCTTTGACATACTTTATTTGATGTATGTATGTTCCTTCTGGAGTTTGACTGATCTGGATACCTAGAAAGAACTTGAGTTCTCCCATCAAGCTCATTTCAAACTAGATTTTTCCAAAAATAATGTCATCTACATAAATTTGACAAACTAGAATTTCATTTTTAAATTGCTTACAGAATAAAGTTGTGTCTACCTTCCCTCTGGTAAAATCATTTTCTAACAGAAAGCTACTTAGTCTTTCATACCAAGCTCTGGGAGCTTGTTTCATACCATATAGTGATTTTTTAGTTTAAAGACATATTCTAGATGTTTTGAATTTTAAAAACCAGGGGGTTGGTGCACATAAACTTCTTCATCAATGTAACCATTTAAATATGCACTTTTGACATCCATCTGATAGATATTGATGCCATTATTTATAGAAAAAGAAATTAAAAGTCTGATAGATTCTAACCTAGAGACTGGAGCAAAGGTTTTTGTATAGTCTATCCCCTCTTGCTGACTATAACCTTGTGCCACCAGCCCTGCTTTGTTTCTGACGACTTCTCCTTATTCATTCAGTTTGTTTATGAATACCCATTTGGTTCCAATGATATTGAAACCTTTTGGTTTAGGAACCAGATCCAACACATCGTTTCTGGCGAATTGGTTTAATTCTTGCTGCATTGCAAGTATCCAATCATTGTCCAGAAGAGCTTCGTCAATGGAAGTTGGCTCAATCAGAGACATTAATCCCATGAGATATTCTTCAGAGTTTCTGAATGTGGATCTTGTTCTGATTGGGTCTTCTTTCTTTCCCAGAATTTTGTCTTTCGGATGAGATAAGCTGCTTCTGGATTGTCTTTTCTGGAGAGGATCTTCAGATGTTGCTATAATGTTTTTGACATCTTCTTCTGGAGTTGTCTGTGATTATTTGTGAGAAACTTTTGATGCAATGTCTTTAGTACCTGTAAATTGGACTTCTATATCTGCAAAAGATTTATCTTGCTTTGACTTTTGAGAGCCAAGCTTATCATCAAACCTGACACTGATGGAATCTTCTATAATTTATGTTTCTATGTTATATACTCTATAGCCTCTTGAGTGTTCAGAGTATCCTAACATGAGACACTTTTGTGCTTCAGAGTCAAACTTGTTTAGATGTTCTTTAGTGTTTAGAATAAAATAGGTACATCCAAATGGATGAAAATAAGAAATGTTGGGCTTTCTTTTCTTCCACAATTCATATGGAGCCTTATCCAGAATAGGTCTTATGGAGATTATATTATGAATGCAACATGCCGTGTTAATTTATTTTTCCCAGAAGTTCTTAGCAATGTTAGTCTCATTGATCATGGTTCTGGCCATTTCTTGTAAAGTTCTGTTCTTTCGTTCTACAACTCTATTTTGTTGAGGAGTTCTAGGACAAGAGAAATCATGAGAGATGCCATTCTCATTAAAAAATAGTTCAAATTTTTTGTTTTCAAATTCTCCACCATGATCACTTCTGACTTTAACAATTCTAAGATATTTTTCGTTTTGGACTTGGTTACATAAGGAAAAGAACACAGAGTGTGACTCGTCCTTGTGTCTTAAGAACTTTACCCATGTCCATCTTCTATAGTCATCTACGATCACTAATCCATAATTCTTGCCACTAATGGATGCAATTTTCACTGGTCCAAATAGATCTATATGCAAAAGTTTTAATGGTCTAGAGGTAGAAACAACATTTTTTATTTTGAAAGAAGGTTTTGCAAACATTCCTTTTTGACATGCTTCACACAGAGCATCTGCGCTGAACTTCAGGTTAGGAAGTCCTCTGACCAGATTGAGTTTGTTAATCTGAGATATTCTTCTCATACTAACATGCCCTAATCTTCTGTGTCAGACCCATTGCTCATCATTAACAGACAGTAGGCATTTTACATTCTAACTTTTCAGTTCAGAAAGTTTTATTTTGTAAATGTTGTTCTTTCTCTTTCCATTAAAGATGATAGATCCATCTTTCTGACTAACTACTTTACATGACTTTTGATTTAAGATTATATCATAACCATTATCACTTAATTGACTTATGGATAACAAGTTATGCATTAATCCATCTACTAATAGAACATTAGTTATAGAGGGAAGAGTACCATTACCAATAGTTCTAGAGCCAATGATATTTCCCTTCCGATTGCCTCCGAAACCTACATAACCTCCAGATTTAAGCTCCAGGATTTGGAACATATTCTTTCTTCCCGTCATGTGTCGAGAGAATTCAGAGTCCAGGTACCATGATTGGTGTTTCAGTCTCATTGTTAAAGATATTTGCAACATAGACAATTTTATCATTAGGTACCCATATATTTTTGGATCCTTATTTGTTAGAGTTACCAAAATTATGTTTGAATTTTGGTTTAGCAGAAAAAGAATTACTAGTATACTTTATGTCATGTGTGTGCCCATAGGTGAAGTGAGAGTTCAGAGGTGTGCGTTTAATTACCATATCCTTAAATTTCTTAGGTTGAGATACTTTACCTTTGTATCCTATTCCTTTTCTGCCATTTCTGCTAACTCCATAGATCATTGAAGCCATCTTGCTTCTATCTATGTTTTAGCAAGAAACTTCTTAAAGCTATGATCATATTCCTTTATGATCTTATCATAGTTACTATGAACTTTTGAGATAGTTTCTCTCTGAGTATTTTGTAATTTATTTTCAAGTTTTGAAATTGTTTCTTTCAACTAAGAGTTTTCTGATCTTAGTTTCTTAGTTTCTTCAGAGTTAGAAACTAGATCCTTTTTCAGGTTCTTGTTTATGACTCGAAGTTTCTGATATCTTTCTAGAATTTCTAATAGACTCTCTTCTAATTGAGATCTAGAAAAGTTAGAAAATACCTCTTCTATCGCTGAGTCTGATTTTAATCCAGATGATTCAGTATCATCTGACGCGTTGGCCATAAGGGCTATGTTGGTTCTTTCATCTTCTGATTCAGTTTTTTCCTCAGAAGAATCTGAGTCATCCCATGTTGCCATGAGACTTTTCTTCTTATCCTTAAAGAACTTCTTTTTAGGCTTCTCCTTTTGAAGCTTTGAACAGTCGCTTTTGTAATGCCCTTGTTCATTTCACTCGTAGAAAACAATGTCTCTGTTACTTGACTTTCTGTATCCAGAACATGGTTCAGACTTTTTGTATCTAGACGATGGTTCATATTGATTCCCTGTTCTTCTGGAATTTATGAACTTCCTTTGCCTGTGCTTCCACAGTTGATTGACTCTTCCGGAGAGAAGAGACAGTTCGCCTTCTTCTGATGAGGATCCACCAGAGTTTTCTTATTTTTCCTGCAAAACTTTATATTCATATTTTTTGTTAGATTTAAGGGCTAAAGACTTACCTTGCTTCTGGGGCTCATCTTCTTCTAACTTTATCTCATGACTTCTGAGAGAGCTGACAAGTTCTTCGAGAGAGATTTTGTTCAGATCTTTGACTAGTTTAAGAGCTGTGACCATGGGTCTCCATTTCTTGGGTAAACTTCTGATGGTATTCTTTACATGGTCACCAATTGAGTACCCTTTATCTAGAACTTTTAACCCAGCCACCAGAATTTGAAATCTTGAGAACATTGTTTCAATGGTTTCATCTTCTTCCATTTTGAAGGCTTCATACTTCTGAATGAGCGCAAGAGCTTTGGTTTCTTTGACTTGCGTGTTGCCTTCATGCGTAATTATCAAGGAGACAAACATGTGTTTTGCTGACTCTCTATTTGCGATCTTCTCATAATCTGTGTACAAGATAACACTCAAGAGAATAGTTCTGGCCTTGTGATGATTTATGAAATCTCGCTTTTGATGATCTGACATTCTTTTTCTGTCATTCTTCTGACCGCTTTCATCAACAGGATGTATGTACCCATCAGTCACCATATCCCAGAGATCAGCGCCATGAGCCAGAAAGAAACTTTTGATTCTGTCTTTCCAGTAATCGAAGTTCTCACCATCAAAAATTGGAGGTTTGTCGCTGATTCGGTCTTTCTCATCATGGTAGTCATTGCTGATGTTCTGACTTGGTCCCACCATCGTGTTTTTCTTATCTTGGATCTTTTTCTGACACAATTAAGTGCTTGTACTCAGAACCAGGCACTCTGATACCAATTGAAGAATAGAAAAACACAGGAAATGGGGGTTTGAATTGGGGGTTTTAAAACTTAAAGAAAATAACACGTTAGTTATCCTAGTTCATTTGAACTCAAACTACTACAGTCCATCCGCCAAGGTGATTTCTCCTCTCTCAACGAGGTCTTAATCCACTAATCAAACTTGATTACAAAGCTACAAAGACAATTGTCAAAGTCTTCTTGAGTTTAAACCACAAGCCAGTTTTCTCAAGGAATTTCACTAAACAATATTGAATAAACGTGTACAAAATTTTTTTCTAATAAAACAGTATCACAAGTGATATTTTACACAATTTTGCTTTTGAACGTTTGAGGGTGATGAAGATATCTTCGTTATTATGCATAAAAAATCGTAAACAATTTATCCTTCAAACTTTGTTTAAATAGGCGAATCATGTAGGAGCTTTTGGAATGTTGTTCAATGATAATTAAAGAGCTTTCCAAAAATAAAGATCCTTGTTCCCTTCCAGCCGTTACTTTTGAAATGGTAATAATTCATTTGTAACACTTCAGAACATGCTTGCTTCGGAAGATGAAAGTTTTCGTTGCTTCTTTCCAGAGCTTTGTGAATCAGAAACACGGAGTTCTGTTTGCAGCATTAGAACTTCTTTAAGAGATGTTTAGAATCAGAGTTGATATATCTATTTAACTCATCTTTTGAGCTTCTTCCATCAGAACTTCTCTGCAAAGCAAATTACAAATTTAGCGAGCATAATTTTTCTTTGAGTATTTGTTATCATCAAAACTCTTACAAGGTTTGTAGAATCAAACTATGTTCTAACAGTTGGGTCAATGCATGTTTTGTTTAATGTCGTAAGGTGAATTTAAACATTATGTTGTTGTTGCATTGACGTGTTTTGACATGCATTCATGATGTCGTTATTGTTGTTGATGAAAGAGGCAAGTTGTAATATGAGTTAGGTGGATTGGTGACCTGTCCCGAATCCGAGCAGGGTGGATTCGAGGTTCGAGTAGGGTGAACCTGGTTCATTAAGGAACATTTCATGATATGGTACCATATGTATATGCATCGAGTTTCATAGTCGAGTTGCATTACATAAATGAATTGTATGCATAATGATGATTTATGTATGATTGCTGAGATTTAGCGTGCGAATGTGTTCTTGAGATGTTGAAATGACATTGTTGTAGAATATGTATATATGTTGATAATCTACCTTGAAGTATGTACGGCTTACTTTATTAATCTGATTTCTCACCCCTTTGGTGTTGTTGTTGTTATGGTTTGTGCTCCTCTCTAGAGTACAAACAAGCAGGTAATTGAGTAGTAGCTTAGATTGGAGATGGATCAAGGTTATCTTCTTTTATTTTCATTTTTCATCCTTAGATTATGTGCTCTGATCTGTAACATTGGGCGGGAAAACATTATTATTTTGTGTTTATGTTTTGTTAATGACAGGTAGATAATATACTCTCGATGATATGATGTTGTTAAATATGAAGGCCTTAACTAATTATTTTAATTTTAATAAAGTGTTTCATGAAATTTATTTTTATTATGAAGCATTCTTAGTTGCTGAAATTCTGCTACGATGATAACCTAATTGAAGGTGAGCATGCGATGACAGATGTTGAATGTTTTGCTTTAAATTTCTAAGTGTTATAGAGCAGATGGTGTTTTTCATGATGACTAATATTTTAAATGTGAATATGTGATCCAGACTTGATTTATTATATATTTTGATGCGTGGGGAGCTTAGGATGTTATAATTATGGTAACAGAGCAGATCAGTCCATCTTGACAGGTTTTTTTCATGTTTTTTGTTTCCTAGTACGCGACATGTGTGTGAAATATTGTCACTACTTACTTGTTTTTCTAACTGCTTGTTAGCTGGAGAGGGATTGAAATAAGTGGGGGAGAAGATTATGCTTCTCTGCATTGCTGCAGATGTGAAGAGTTGGCTTAGCAAGCTATTAATTTCCAGAGTTCATGTAATGTCGAAGTTGCGTTGTTTCTCGAAATCGAAGAGGATATGAATTAGAGATTCATGTATGTCGATCAAGTTGGGATGTCTTTGAGGGAGAACGATCAGGTAATGTTGATGTTTGCTTATCAGAGAGTTAAGAGTAATGTGACGGCTAGTAATGTACCAGTGGTGTGTGGTTCCTGTTTTTTCCTGAAGATATTTGTGGCTTTCCTCCAGAGTGTGAACTTGAGTTTGATGAAGGTGAAAAGTAGTTTGTTCTGCTAAGCAGTTGGAATTTTGTAAAAGATGGTGCACAAGTGTTTTTGATGTTAGCTTCTTTGAGGTAGGGAAGGTGGCTTGAATTTATAGAGGACTGATTTTGGGTTTAATTACCATTCTAGTAAAACCAATCATGTAACTGATGCTTTGAGCATGAAGTTATTGTATATGTCAATGCATATGGTTAGAGAGTTGGGATGAATCGAGCAATTCAGAGATCTGAGTTTGTTGTGTGAAAGAACTTTTAACACTGTGAAGTTGGGTATGTTGAAGCTGACAAGTGGTATTCTCTAAGAGATCAGAGAGGGTTAGAAGATCGACTTAGGATTAGTTGACCGATAGGTGTCAATTAATTAAGGTAAAAGGTGGTGATTTCATAATCGAAGAGAATAGTGTGATGAGATTCAGAGAAAAAATTTGTGTACCCGATGTGGCAAACTTAAAAGAGTATTCTTGAGGAAGGTCGTAGAAGTGGTTTGAGTATTCATTTCGGTGCTACTAAAAGGTATCAAGAATTGAATAAGATGTTTTGGTGATCAGGAATAAAGAAGGAAGTAGATGAGTTTGTTTATGCTTGCTTAACTTCTCAAAAGTCGAAGATTGAATATCAGGAGTCGTTGGGTCTGATGCAACCGTTTAGGCATCTCCCTTGCGAGTAGAAGATTGTGAATTGTATCACTTGAGGGCCAGATGAGAGAGTCATATTCGACTCTATTACTTAAGAAATTTTCGAGGGCGAAAACTATTTAAGTAAGGAAGAGTTGTTACACCCCAATTTTTAATAAATTATTTTAATTGAGTTATTTGTGAGTTCTTTGTGATTTATATGTGTTTTAATTAATTATTGTGTGTGAATAATTAGATAAATAAGAAGGTAGGGGTGTAGAGAATAAGTTGTGATTTGTTGGAGCTGATACAAATTATTTAGAAATTATTTAGAATCATAATAATTAGAATAAAGAAGTATTTTTATTAAATTATTAAATAAATAAGTGTGATGGGGTGTGTGACCTTTAGAGGAGAGTGTGGAAAGTAATTAGAAGATGGTGGATTTATTTAAATTTATTTTATTAATTAAAATAATATTTTATTTTTATTGTTTAATAAAATAATAAGATAAGGGAAAATAAGAGTTTGTAGAGATATTGAGGACAAAGTGGGAATTAGGAAAATGTGTGGATAAGGTAGGAATATCCTAATGAAGAAATCAGGTTTTTATTTTAAAAAGAGAGTTAGGAGGAAAGAGTTTTATCAGTATGTAGAAAAAAAGTTAAAAGAGGCAAGAAGAGAGAAAGAGTTAAGGAAAAGAGAAGAACAAGAGGTGGGCTAGAGCTTTGGGAGAGGAGACCATAAAGATTGCTTGCTTTTGTTGGAATCACAAGGTAAGGGGGAGAATAACTTTAATAAAGAGTATATGCATGAGGGATAGAGTTGAGGCGCCCTTAAACTCTAATAGGGTTTGTTTATCCATTGACTCTTGATGAATGTTGATGAATATATGATGATGGATCTATTGTTATATTTGTTAGTTTGAGTTGCAATAGTGTATTTTTGTTATGTGGTCATGTTCTTGAGTATTAATATGAAATTGGGTGTGTCGGTGTATAAATTTAAGTGTTTAATTCAAGAGAAATTGATATGTTATGTCCATTAGAGAAAGATAGATGTATTGGTGTTGTTAGAATGTAAATTGGTGTAATTTAGGATGTTATAATTGGGATTGATTTACAGGATTAGAGGTTGAATATGGAGAGGATGATATTAATAGAGAAAAAAGAGATGTCTGGAAAAACTTCATAGACCAATCTTTGGCTATATTAACCAATCCAATTGTTCACTTTGAAAAATGAAAAACTTGTATTGAACCAATTTATTGGCTACGATAACCAATCTATTGGTTTTCTTTGAAAAACTAAATTTTGTATTAGATCAATCTATTGGCTACCGTGAATAATCTATTGACTCCTTGAAAAGTTGGGTACATTGTAAAACAACAGCTTGGATCAATCGATTGATCCTGGGAACAATCGATTGGCCTTTTGGATAAATTGGAGAATTTTGGTACATTAGCAAAGGACAATCAATTGACACCATGGGTACAATCAATTGGTTCTCACCTTTTTTTCTTCTGAAAAATCACCTAACAGTAGTCCAGACCAATAGATCGGTCTGTGGCAGCAATAGATTGGCTTACCAGTTGTTTTGATCATAACTTTTAATTCGTAAGTCTAAACAAGGTGTGGTTTAAAGTGTTGGAAAGATAACACAATTTACCTTTAAACAAAATTAGTTTCAGAGGCTGAATGTATCGTCATAACATGAATAATTTATGAGAATTGTGTGTATTTGTTGATGTCATATTGTGATGATGTTATGATGTTGAGACCGTTAATTATAAGTGGTTAACAATGTACATGATGAACATTTATGATGTTGTAAGTTGTGTAAGTATGTGTTGTTGTGTGAGCATGATGGTTGATGATGTCAGTCTAACGTTGATGATGATTATGATGTTGTTGTGCATGATGTGGATGATGATTATGATTATGGTGTTGTTGTGTATGATGTTGATGATGATTATGATATTGTTGTCTTATGGTGTTGAGAATAATATTGATGTTGTTGATGTGATTGATGAATAATGGTTCGAGTAGGGAGGACTATTACAGATAAGTAGGTAATTGAGCAGCTTCTTAGAGTGGAGATGGTGTGAGGTTGTCTTCTTTTATTTTCATCTTGCGTCATTAGATTACATGCTCTGATCTGTAACACTGGGCGAGCAAACATTATTAATTCGTTTTTTATGTTTTGTTAATGAGAGTTAGATGATATACTCTCGATGATATGAGGTTGTTAAATGTGGAGGCCTTGCCTAATATTTTTAGTTTTAATAAAGTGTTTCATGAAATTTATTTTTATAACTAAGCATGCTTAGTTGATGAGATTCCACTACGATGATACCATAAGTGAAGGTGAGCATGAGATGACATGTGTTCAATGTTTTTCTTTAAATTTCTAAGTTTTATAGAGCAGGTGGTGTTTTTTATGATGAGTAACTTCCTAAATGTGAAAATGTGATTCATACTTTATTTATTTTATAATTTGACGCGTGGGAAATTAAGGGTGTTACATAAATAACCATAAATTAATCATTTAGTACAACACTTTGACTATTAAAGGGTTATAGTTTAAGGTTAGTATATATATATATATATATATATATATATATATATATATATATATATTTGGCTGAGAAATGTTAGAAAGAATTTACTTTGGTAAAAAAAGTAGGAAAAAATATAAACTTACTACCCCTAGAATGGAAATCAAGATCACTCGAGTTGTGTCGGGTTAACCAATGGTATCAAATGGGCATGTCCGTCCCATTTAGGCCCGTCTAATAAAAGTTAGAAAAAAAATAAGGTGGGGCGGGAATTATTGAAGGTGTTGGCATAAAACCTTGGTATTCCCCCACAATAAAAGTGAGTACGAGATTTTTCTTCTCAACTTCAGTGTTAAGATATTTATAGCAGTGTTGGGCTTACGTCCTTGGCCCCTTGGAAATAGAAATCATCACTAAGAGGAAGCAGGAATGGAAGGTTAATCCACTTTATTTTGAAGAACACGGTCAAATGACTCCTTCAGTACCGTTATAGAATAAGGACACGTCATTTCCTCACTTTTTCTACCTCGGGTAACTCATTCAAGAGACAGGAAACATATCTAATACATGGATGCTCGATCTAGAAAGTGGACAACTTGAGAGCTGCTATAGGTGATATGTCACATCCATTGCCTATGCATCGCCCATGTAGGTCCTTTATAAATATATCAATACACAGTCCCTCTAGCACGAGGACTTGTAAATGTAAAAATGATTTAGTTTCATTTCGCTCATTCCGGAATAACCTAGAGAAAACCTTAAACGAGGAATTTTAGGTGAACCTTAAGATTAGTTCCTCTTACGATACTTTAGTTGAGTCCCTCAGGCGAGACTTTAGTTGATTCCCTCGGGAGACACTTTAGTTGAATCCCTTGGACGAGACTTTGGTTGAGTCATTCAAGCGAGACTTCAGTTGAGTCTCTCAGGAGAGAATTTAATTGAGTCGTTTTATGGGAGGTGTCTAACAAATGCAATTTTTATGTTGCCCCTATTTTTTTCCTTAAGATGATAAGGACCTTCCTATAGAAGTTTAGCATTCATATTTCCCTTGCTCAAGGCGACAAGGATCTTCCTCTAGAAGTCCATTATTCATATTTCCCATTTTCAAGGCCACAAGGATCTTCCTGTGAAAGTTCAGCATTCGTATTTCCCTTTTTCAAGGTAGTAAGAATATTCTTGTGGAAGTCCATCATTCATATTTCCCTTTTTCATTGTGGAAAATATCTTCATGTGAAATTCCAACATTCATATTAACTGCAAACCAAATAAACATGCGGTAAATAATAAAAAAATAATGATATTTGTACATCGATAAGCGACTCTCCTTTATAGTAATCTTCTATAATAATATCTTAGGTTAATTGAGTTATAAGTTCTAGGAATAATTCGTCAATATAACTCCTCGATCTTGTAGGCTCTGTGAGCTAGCTTTTGGTATATGTGATATGGTCCTTCCCAATTAAGTTATAGTTTTCCCTGCTAAGCGAGCGTGATGACTTGTTTCAACATTAAGTCTCCCTACTCCATTTATTTTCAAACCACTTTGGATTTATATCTTCTCGACACCCTTTGTTTGGTGGAAAACACTCAAATGTGTGTGGCGTCTCTTGTTTCGTCAATTAGGTCAGTGATACGTCTTACTACCTTATTTTCTTCTTCATTGAAGTAAGAGAATCTATAGAAAGGCATGTCAAATTTATAGGGAAATATGGTGTTTTCTCTGTACACTAGGGAGAAAGGATTCTCCTTTGTGGTTGAATGAGGGGTGGTGTGATATGGCCATAACACTTCCTGCAGATGATTAACCATGGTCCCTTAGCATTATTTAGCTTCTTTTTGATCCATTTAAATATTACTATAATTATTGATTATGCTTGCCCATTCACATTTGGATGAATAACTTATATAAACTTTGTTTGCACACCTAGATCATGGAAAAAATCGACCAAAGAATGGCTTGCAGACAAAGTTCCATTATCGGAAATGATAACTGTGATGCGGTGGGAGAACTGACTTGATTGTTTTGAATTTTATCGCAAATGTTGCGGTTTAGCAAGAGTTGCCACCGACTTTTCTTTTATCCAAAAAGGAAAGGTAAAAAAGCACAGGAAAGACCTTTGAGATTGTTTCTTGAGTTCGGGGGGTAGATTATGAAAAAGGGAAGGTATTAGCACCCTTTTCATCCATGGTTTTCCATGGGCTCTTAGTTACTTGCTAGATCACTTGAATTTGTTTGAAATTGTGCTTTGTGTGGTTTTGAAAATATTTTGTAAAGAGGCCATTGTTTAGGCAATCTTTGTAATGATTCTCGTTCGTAAGAATGTATACAAAGATGTTGATCTTTTTTAAAATGTTTTCAATTTTGTAAGATGTTTGGGAATGTGTGTGTTTGTTTTGAAAATAACAATTATATTTATTTTGAAATGGAGCAAGTAACTAAAAGTAATCTACCTACTCAAACGTCTTTCTTGTTCATTTTCTTTTCCTTTTGACATTGTTGTCTTACCATTGATTTGGTAAGAAACCCTATCTTTGGATATAAATGGAACGGGCGTGGGTCATCGTATAACCATGATTAGAAATTTTGCAAAGTATCTTAGCTTTTTTGAGGGACTAAGATCATTTGATAAGGCAACTTTGAATAGCGTCATCGAGGGACTATGATCTTGTATTCGTTTGTTTTTGCTAAGACACCTTACATGCATAATATGGCCATTTTTGTATAAGGAAACCTAAGTGGAGTAACCCTAGGGGTGTTTTGTATGCAAGTGTATGATTTTCATGCTTGATTTTGTCTTGATTTATGGTTTTCTATTTGATTGGTTTTATCTTGCCATATAAACCCTAGTTACTAGCATGTTATGTAAAAGCGATAAATTGCGAAATTTAAAGATTACTACGCTATTACAACACTTGTGGGAAGGGGGTATACAATTTATGAATGGGGATTGCAATAATATAAACCTAATTAATCTATTACAACCAAATTGAATATGTACAAAATATTGGAATAAATAATATACAAGATGAATTAAATATGCAAAGATATGTAAATGCAAAGAAGACTATGGTTTGGTTTTTTTATGTGAAAAAAGTTTTAACCTAAACCTAATTAATAAGTCAAGATTAACCTAAACCTAATAAAATAAGTTAAAATATAAATCTATCATTTATATATTTTTTTTTATGATTTTTAATATTAAGAAAAAAATATTTAATAAAGTAAAAATGAAAATAAAATGAATAATAAAAATATATTAGGCTAGGGGTATCATGAGTAAACAGGATGCAGAGTTAGAAAAAATCATAGGCCCAACGAAACAAAACGCCCAGCGCTGCAAAGTGAAAAAAAAAGGAAAAAAATGTGAGAAAATGCAAAACGTAGGCGCTAATGCTCGAACCCGTGACCTATAGCATTTTTGCGCATTGCCTTACCACTGGGGTGGCTGTACATCCATTCATATAAACAAAAGCATAAATATATATTAGAAAACGCCTCCTGAAGGAAACTTCATCTTCAACCTTGAGCCATGGCCGGACCACCTGTATCTCTCTCATTTCTCCATAAAAATGGAAAGTTCAAACATGAAATTTACATTGTTTCTTCTCACGAGTTCAACCATATAATTTATGTAAACTAAAAGTCAAAGATAAAAGCTAGTTTTACTTGCCCTAATTTGAAACCTAATTTTTAAAGAAATTTCAAATCCAAAATTCTCTATGCACAACTAATATAAATGGAAACTATGAACATGGTTAGCTTTAGTGCAAGTATATCTACATTTTGTTTTCACAAATTAGGACCAAATGATGCTTGTATGAAGAGATAGAAGTTTGAGTTTTTACCTCTTTCAGTTGAGACCGTGAATGGAGTTTGGGCAAGTTTTGAGAAGGCCTGAGGATTTGCTTAGCTTGCCTGGACCTCCCTGAGTATATTCCAATCCTTACTTTGTCTTGAAAGTCCCTGAATCTCCCTACTCAAGTCAACATGCAAGCTTGATGTTTGAAAATGGTGGATGGAGGAGGAGGAGTTACAATGAGGGAATAGGGGTCTGGATCACTTAGATATGAAGTATATTAAGTGTTTATGTGGTTAAAACTTAAAATGCACGAGTGGATTTGGAGATGGCTGAGTAAGGTTCAACATTGTCAAGCTATGAAAGATTTTCAATGGTAAAGTGTTTGGGAGTGTTTCTGAGTCTTAGCATTCGTTTCCTATGTTGCAATACATTTGTGTATATGTATGGAAAAGGTTAGAGATCAACTTCACTCCATATTTCTGAGTTATAGGCTTTTGCCTCTATAACTTGCTTTTGAAGAAAAGTGAGGAGACAAGTCTCTAAGTGTGGTACAAGCCTGATTTGAGTTGGTAGAGGCTTCAGGCAAGTTTCTTTTGGTTTTGACTTTGCTTGTGTGCAGAGAAAACAATTGAGAGGCTCAAGAAGTGGAAAATTGCAAAAGTAATGCTTTATCAAAATGGAAATGGCAACTTTGTGCCAAAAATGGAATTGTAACTTGGATAAATGCTCAATTGCTTGGATTAAAGCTCTATCAACTGTGTAACCATTTAATTATGAAGTGAGAAACAAGTTTGAGGCCTACAAATTAAGGATTATCCAGTCTAGGCTTTGATTTGAATTTTTGTTCTTCATGAAATGGCTTGAAACCAAAGTGATAAATCACCAACTTCATCTCTTCAATTCTCCCTGCTCAGGAATGATCTCAAGGAGTTCTTTGACATTTTCTAAAGCTTTCAGCGTGCTCTACCACTCATATTTAAATTGATTTTTAAAATTCCCTTTGGAACTATGTGAAAAAATGGCATGAAGTTAGGTAAAAAATCTGCCTAACTAGGGCAAAATTTCACTAAGTTATTTTAGTTCATGAGCATGTATTTATAAAATTATATCTTGAGATCCAAGCATTTTTAGGAGAAATTGTGTGAACCAAAGTTTTAGATTACATGGAGATCTACATCTTTCATGTTGGAAGTTTTCTTTGTATCATCTTGCATCATGGTGAAAATTTGGCTCAAAGTTGAGAAAAAAATAAGAAATTTTCTATACTTAGAAAAATTTCTAAGTTAAGAAATTTCAACTTTTCAAAATAAAATCTTAAATACTTGATTTCTTGATGAAAAAGTTTCACATTTTGACATGTTTTGATGAATTATGATCTTTGGCACTTGATTTTGACCAAAAAGTCAAAGTTTGACTTTTCAGTGTACAGTTGACTGAAAAATTCATTTGTCAATCCAATGGATTTGCAATGTTTTGAATCATGTCATTAGGTCAAAATGATGCAATTGAGCTCTTGAAATCATTCTTCAAACCAATTGATCATTTGCTAGGTCAAAAATCAGAAATTGCCCCTTCCCAGTCAAAACCCTAATTTTGACCATTTTGCCCTTTTGTTGATTTGATCAAATTTCTTGAGGAATTGTGGTCCAAACTTGATCAAATGATACATATGAGTCTAAGATGTTTATGTGGATCAAAAATTATGAATTTTGACTGTAAATTGGCCATGGTTGACTTTTTCCCCAATACAGCTGATTTTTAGGTCAATTGTCCAATTGACTGATCAAAAATGTGATTCAAGGCTTGAAACTTGACATGAATAATCTTGGGGGTCCTTAATGATCCATGAAAGTCATATGAAGAATTGATAGTCCAAAAATCCTTGTACAAACTCAAACCCTAATTTTGGTCATCAGTGCATGAGGAGGTGTCTTGAGTTGATCAAACCCTAATGCAGTCTTGAGTCAAAGAGATTTTGTAAGAGAATTCTTGATAAGTGAGAAGGAAAATTTTAGGGTACAACAGCTTCCTCTGTTCAATATTCTTAAACCTGAAGAGTTAGACTGGCGAGTTTGGCCATTCGTGACTCAAAGGTGGAAGATGATTGGACACTAGAGTGCCCAGAAATTTGCACTCGGCGGTGCGATGATAGAAGGAATGGGCTTATAGATGCCATTTGGAGAGGTGATAGAAATCTTTGGGAGATGGGCTTAAAGATGCCATCCAAGAGTGATTGTTGAATTATAATTTGTAAGATGAAAGAATGAGTATCAGAATTGTGTCAGTGTCTGGAGCGTGTCTGAACTGTATCTGAGAGTTGACTTTGAATGAGTATCAGAATGGCGTCCGTGTCTGGAGCACATCTGAACTGTAACTGAATTTGGAATCTGAATGAGCATCAGAATGGCATCTGTATCTGGAGCGTATTTGAACTGTATCTGAAAGAGGTTCTGAATGAGTATCAGAATGGCATCCGTGTCTAGAGTGTATCTGTACTGTATCTTGAAGTTAATATCTGAATGAGTATCATAATGGCATCCTTGTCTGGAGCGTATATGCACTGTATCTGAAAGTTGACTCTGAATGAGTATCAGAATGGCGTTTGTGTCTGGAGCGTATCTGAACTGTATCTCTAGATCGAACATTGTTAATGGTAGCTGTTAATCTTATCCTAAAAAGGGTAAACTGTTAGCTAAAATGCAAAGTCATTTTGTATGAAATGTATGACATAATGCATTTGTGTAACCAATGTTTATAATATAAGGATGCAATGTATGCGTATGTGAGCTAATTTGCTGCATTATAGTTAGATTGGGGAAAATAAATCCCTGACTGCTGTTGAGGATACGTGAGTCTTTATGTCATGAAGTCAAAGTATTGATGAATTTCTGCCGAGAGAAATAAACTCTGTTGTAAGGGAAATACCATGTACTGCTTGTAAAATCTTATTGGGGAATCCTGAGAAATTTGACGACTTCTACTGGGGATCAATAATTTGAAATTTTGTTCCGCTGGGGATTTAAACGACGTACTGCAGGGGATTACCTATGGAATAACCTAGAGATATTTTCCTATCCTTTCAACCTATCAGTAATTGCCTCTTTTCATTCGTTTATATGTAAACAGTAATTATGTTCAAATGCATATGCTCAACAATAAATCATTGGAATTTTTGTAAACAAAACAAGCGTAAAGAAAAGACAAATAGTTTTTGCACTTTCAAAGGAATATTTTGTATTGACTTTGAATAAGTATTTTTTGTACAAGGAGACAAACATTCTAGTAAAAGAATACTATCGTAAAAGAGAAAAATTTGATACAAAGGAAATATAGTTATGTGTAATAATCCCATGGGGTTTCCATTCTGCTATAGCCTTTGTATCTCTGGGCATCTTGTTTATTCGTTGCTTCGTCCGAAGATGATTGAATTGATCATAAACTCTGAGTTTGTCAGTGGAAGCCAAAGTTTGTCCATGAAGTGATCCAATGGGACATAGTCGTACGCCTTAATTCCCTAACTTTTTCCTGGACCGCCCTTTCGGGTTTTCAGTCCACCGGGAAACCCTTTTTTGCCCAAATCTCCCTTTCGGGTTTTCAACTTGCCGGGTGTACAGATTTTTTTATCCCTAACTTTTGCTCGAACCTTTGGTTCGCTGGAATGCCCTTATTTTTCCTAGGTGTGTCAACCTAACGGGTATCTTATGCGTAGTATCTTTTGACTATGTCCGTGTTCACAGGGTGTGGCAGTTCGTCGCCATCCATGGTGGTCAAGATCATTGCCCCACTGGAGAATATGTTTTTGATTACAAATGGTTCTTCATAGGTAGGAATCCATTTTCCCCTGGGATCACCTTGTGGCAAGATGATGCATTTGATCACTAGGTCCCCAACTTGATACACTTGGCATCTGACTTTCTTGTTGAAAGTCTTGATCATCCATTTTTGATACATTTGACCATGGCAAACAGCGGTAAGTCTCTTATCATCAATCAAGTTCAGTTGATCAAGTCGAGTTTGGATCCAATCGTCTTCGCTTAAACCTGCATCCTTCATAATCCTCAGAGAGGGGATCTGAACCTCGATAGGCAAGACAACCTCCATGCCATAAACCAGAGAATAGGGTGTTGCCTCAGTTGATGTGCGATTCGTGGTGCGATATCCATGGAGAGCGAATGGTAACATCTCATGCCAGTCTTTGTATGTGACTGTCATTTTCTGTATGATCTTTTTAATGTTTTTATTTGTAGCTTCGACAACACCATTCATCTTCGGCCGATAGGGAGAAGAATTATGATGTTGAATCTTGAATTGCTCGCACAAGGCGGTGATCATAGTGTTGTTGAGATTTGTACCATTGTCAGTGATGATCCTTTCTGGGATACCGTACCGGCAAATGAAATTTTTCTTGATGAAACAGGCAATAACATTCTTGGTAACGGAGGCGAAGGAGGCTGCTTCAACCCACTTTGTAAAATAGTCAATGGCCACTAGGATAAAACGGTGTCCATTGGAGGTTGTTGGCTTGATTTCCCCAATCATATCAATCCCCCACATAGCAAAGGGCCAAGGAGCTGTCAAGACATTCAGAGGAACGGGGGGTACATGCACTTTGTCAGCATAAATTTGGCATTTATGGCAGGTTCGAGAGTGCTGATAGCAATCTGCTTCCATGGTAGACCTATAATAGCCTGCCCGTAGGATTTTCTTTTCCATCATATGCCCACTGTAATGGATGCCAGAAGTGCCCTCATGCAATTCAGCCATAATCCTTTCAGCTTCAACCTTATCTACACACCATAGCAACACAGAGTCATGATTGCGTTTGTACAGGATGCCATTACTAGGGAAGAATTTAACCGAGAATATCCTTAAGAACTTCTTATCATTGATTGGAGCTCCTTCTGGATATTCTTGAGGCTCGAGATACCTCTTGACTTCGTGAAACCAAGGCTGGTCTACTACTTCTTCAGTATTAATCTCGTGATAGTGTGCTGGTTCATCCATTCTTTCAATGGTGGTCTGGGGAGCCTCGTTATCCCAATTAAGTTTAAACATAGATAACATTGTGGCTAGAGCGTCTGCTAGTTGATTTTCTTCTCACGGGAAATGCTCGAAGGTAATCTTCTCGAAATGTGGTAGCAATGTCAAAACATGTTCTTTGTAAGGGATAAGGTTAGGGTGTTTGGTGTCCCATTCCCCTTTGATCTGACTGATGACCAAAGCTGAATCTCCAAACACATCTAGAGATTTGATTCCCAAGTCTATGGAAGCTCTGAGACCGAAGATGCATGCTTCGTATTCCTCAATGTTGTTTGTACAGTTGAAGAAAAGTCTGGAAGTAAAGGGAGTATGACAACCTTCTGGAGATATGAGTACAGCACCGATACCATTGCCAAGTGCATTAGATTCCCCATCAAAGAACAGGGTCCATCGGGATCCTTGTTCAGGTCCATCATATGGCCTGAATTCTTTACAGTTGTCTAATGTCATGATGTCTTCATCTGGGAATTCAAACTTCATGGACTGGTAGTCTTCTACAGCTTGGTGAGCAAGGTGATCAGCTAGCACACTCCCCTTTATAGCTTTCTGGGTAGTATATTGTATGTCATATTCTGTCAGGATCATCTGCCATCTCGCTATTCTCCCAGAAAGAGCAGGCTTCTCGAAAATGTATTTTATCGGATCCATTTTAGATATCAACAAGGTAGTATGAGTCATCATATACTGTCTTATCCGGCGAGCAGTCCATGCCAGAGCGCAACAAGTTTTCTCGAGCAGTGAATATCTGGTTTCACAGTCGGTAAACTTTTTGCTCAGGTAGTAAATAGCGTGCTCTTTTTGGCCAGACTCGTCATGCTGCCCCAATACACACCCCATAGAGTTTTCTAAAATAGTTAGATACATGATCAATGGTCTTCCCTCAACTGGCGACATCAACACAGGAGGCTCTTGTAAGTATTCTTTAATTTTGTCAAAAGCAACATGGCACTCGTCATTCCATTTGACCACTTAATCTTTCTTCAATAGTTTGAAGATTGGCTCACAAGTAGATGTCAGATGGGAAATGAATTTGGTAATATAGTTCAGACGTCCCAAGAATCGTCTAACTTCCTTCTCAGTACGAGGAGCAGGCATCTCTTGTATTGCTTTAACTTTGGCAGGATCGACCTCAATACATTTTTTGCTGACGATAAAGCCTAAGAGCTTACCCGACCGTACCCCGAATGTGTACTTGTTTGGATTCAACCTCAGCTTGTACTTCTTCAGTCTCTCAAACAGCTTTTGTAAGTGATCAAGATGCTCTTCTTATGTTTGCGATCTGGCTATCATATCGTCCATGTAGACTTCTATTTCATGATGTATCATGTCGTGAAATAAAGCTACCATGGCACGCTGATAGGTTACCCCAGCGTTCTTCAGTCCGAATGGCATCACCTTGTAGCAGAATGTGCCCCACTGTGTGACAAATGTTATTTTCTCCATGTCCTCATGCGCTATTTTGATTTGGTTATAACCTGAGAATCCGTCCATGAAGGAAAATATTTTGTGTTGTGCTTTATTGTCAACTAGGATATCAATGTGGGGGAGTGGAAAGTCATCCTAGGGCTTGCCCTATTCAAATATTTGTAGTCCACACACATTCGCACCTTGCCGTCCTTTTTGGGCACGGGAACAACATTGGCAACCCATTGGGGGTAAGAGGTGACAGCCAAGAATCCAGCGTTGAATTGCTTCATGACCTCTACTTTAATCTTTTCTGACATATCAAGCCTCATGCGGCGAACCTTTTGCTTTACTGGCGGACAATCTTCTCTTGTAGGCAGACGATGTACCACAATATATTCATCAAGTCCTAGCATGTCTTCATACGACTAGGCAAAGACTTCGACATAATCATGCAACAATTGAATCAGACGCTTCTTGATACTGGGTTCCAGATTGGCACCCACTTTGACCTCTTTTTTATCTTCTTCAGTACCTAGGTTGACCGTATCCACAGGTTCCTCATGAGGCTGAATGGTTCTTTACTCTTGTTGTAGAAATCTGGCAAGTTCCCCTGGTACTTCAAAATCTTCCTCACCTTCGTCTTCGGCTTGGTAGATTAGATTCTCAGAGTCACAAAAGGCCATAGCAGTATTGTTACCCATGGGATCCAGAATGGATGTATACCTGCATTGTGAGTGTGGGTGGGTGTAAGGGTATAACTATATTTGAAAGAAATTAAAATGTAAAATAAAAACAATGAGCACAAAAGTTTGTATGCGAAAAACGTCCATAATTCATTGATGTCATATGAAGATGAAATAATAACCCTTACAAATGGACCATTGTGCCTCGGGTAAGACACAAGGTTTTAAGAGTGCGAATTGTTTTGAATATTACAAATCCAACAAAATGTAAATACAAATTACTAAGGGATGAAAGTGATCGGGACGAAGTCTCTAGCCTCCCAATTGCTGAGCCCTCCATTGACAGTCGGGGAGATCCATTCCTCCAGGTTGCAACCATCTTCACCATCTTCCACTGCATTGACTTCATGGTTGATGATCTTCAAGGGTGACCCTCCAGCACGGGCACGGCGTATAGCCTTTTGAGCACTTGAAGTGAAACCTAGGCAAAACTTGTCAGACTTATATGGGATATCTAGGAGTTTTCCCCAGATAGTGCATCCTCCTTCTTCTACCATTGCTTTGGCATCCTTTAGTGACGACATCTGGAGTGGAGGCCCTGTAATCTTGGGAACAGCCTTAGTCACTTCCACCTCTTAGGGGACCTCTTCAAAGTGTTGAAATGGAGTTTCAATGAATTCGCCGTCCAATTCCACATATATGAAGGAATTGAGATGGCTGATCATGTATTCTTCCTCTCCATGAACGGTGATAATCTTCCCTTGAACTGGATACTTCAGCATCTGGTGCAATGTAGAGGTAACAGCACCAACATTGTGTATCTATGGTCGGCCTAGCAAGCAGGAGTATGAAGGGCGGATGTCCATCACATAAAAGGTTGAATTAAAGGTTTGGGTTCCAACCTTTATGGGAGTGTCCATCTCCCCATGTACCATCCTCTTTGAACCGCCAAAAGCTCTTACCACTATGTTGCTTGGCTTCAAAATCAACCCCTCATAGTCAAGTCTATCAAGAGCTTTTTCGGGTAATACATTCAAAGATGAGCTAGTGTCCACCAAGACATGTGCCAGAGTGGTACCCCTACATTCCACTGAGACATGCAACGCCTCATTATGCTTTCTTCCCCTCGGCGTTAGATCAGCATTTGAAAAACCTAAACCATTGTCCGCAGTTAGGCTGGCCATGCAGTCTTGAAATTGATCAGCAGATGTCTCTTGAGGTAAATGGGCGGTTTTTAAGAACTTCACCAAGGCTTTTGCATGTGCCTCAGAACATAGTAGTAATGCTAGCATGGAGATCTTAGAGGGAGTTTTCCCCAGTTGTTCAACTACATCGTAGTCTCTTTTCTTTATATTTTTTAAGGTCTCCTCCATTTCCTTCTTGGAGGTCTCAGGGATAGTCAATGACTGAGCCTTCATCCGTACAGGCTCAACCATAACACCTTTTCCTCGAGCCTCGGTTAACTCAGCAGCAGGAGTGTCAGTAAGAATTACTACAGGGGTTGTAACGGCTTTGTTAATTGGAGTACTTGCAGAGATAAATGTAGGACCGGGAACAACTTTTGGGGGAATAACAGTAGGAATGATTACGGGTTCAAAAGTTGCTTTTGGGGGGGAAATTTCTGGAGAAAAGATCCTACCACTTCGGGTAATTTTGCTAGTTACTGCAATGTTACTGATGTTGGAGTCTTCTTTCTCGGATTTTGAATCTTCGGCGGCTGACCAGTCCTGTTTGATACCATGGTAGTAGACATCCCCTCCATAATTCCATGGTATGGTTTTGTCTGACACATAGGGGACTGGCCCAGGCGTTGTGATTATTAAGGGAGTTGCTTTCAGAACTGATGTAATTCTAACGGGTCTTTTGGTGGAGACCCTGGAAGAATTGGCGGAAATGGTAATGATTGAGACATCTTCAAAAGAAACAGGTGGAATTGGAGTCCTTTCAACAAAATCTCTTTGTTATCTATCAGGCCCTGAATGCCTACTTTCAACAAAGGACAGCCAGTTGGTGAGGATAAGCAGAGATGGCAAACTTTATTATAGCCCGGGAACACACCGGCTTTCAACAAGTTTATCTTAATAGTCGGAAGTGGGGTCATGAGTTCGTCAACTGAGGTAACAAACAAATCTTCTTCAATGACATTGGTATTGTGGCCATGTCTGGGCATAGGAGCATAAATGACATTTGGCTTTTTAGGCGCATCGAACTCAATTTCTTTTTCTTCAATGAGGTCTTGTATTTTGTTCTTCAAAGCCCAACAATTATTAGTATCATGACCAGGACTTTTAGAGTGATATGCGCAACGAGCATTGGGATGATAATTAGGGGATGTTGTATTGGGGTTTTTTGGAGCTTATTTCAAGGTTACCAAATTGGATCTTAGAAGATGTGGTAATACTTGAGATGGAGTCATGTTAATTCTGGCGAACTGCCTGACTGGACTTTCCACCCTTGGTTGATTACTTCTTTGCTGATCAGACGCAGGTTTTGGGATCATAACAGCCCCCACCATTGGTCGGTGTTCAGCCCTATCTTGGTTTCTTTGCGGATATACGGCAACCACCTCCTTCTTTCCAATAAAGGGCTTCCTTACAACTGTAGAAGAGGATGTGTCTTTCTGAATCTTTCCATTCTTTATACCGGCTTCTATCCTATCTCCAGTCAATATTAGTTCAGTAAACCCTGCAAATGAACTTCCGATTAAATGATTGAAGAAGGGACCAAATAAGGTTCCTAAGAACATGTCTACCAGCCAGATCTCTCCATTTTTGTGCATAGTCCTTGAAACCTTCATTGAACACCATGGCCATACTCTGGAGTTGAGTACGGGTAGGTGCCTGTTGTACCCCAAAATTTTCCCTCCCATATTCTTCAAGGTTTGTCAAGAATCATCTTCAAATGGTTCAAGAATTGCTCAAGGATTGCACAGTCCAAATACCTCCTAAGCCAGCTGAAATTAGGGTTTTGTTTCTTTCAATGAATTTGAGGTTTTCAATGGTTCAATCAAGTCCCATAGGCCTATATGCATGCTCAAGCACCTACATGCCAAGTTTCAAGACTCACAATGTCAAATTGCACAGTCAAAAGCTCTATTTGCTTCACAATCAACTGCAGGGGCAAAATGATCATTTTACAGTCAAAAGTCAAGATTTTTGGTCAACATCTTATTTTGAGTCCACAATCATCATTTGATCAAGTCTTGATCATGATTCCACAAGCATGGCTCAAAAATCATCAAAGATGCAAAAGTTGATATTTTTGGACAGTTGAAAAGTCAACTATATCTTGACCAAGGCATAACTTTTTCATGGTTCATCAGAAAAATCTCATCCAATGCTCATTTTGAAGGGGATGACATTTCCTACAACTCATCTTCACATTCCAAGTCCAAGAAATGCTCTCACAAAAAGTTATCAATTTCTACATTATAGGTCAAATTCAAAAGTCAACAAAAATGCACTTTAAGTCAAAGACCATAACTTGAGATTGGTAAATCCAAATGACATGGGACCAAAGGCATTGGTTAGAGGACTTCAAGACCTTTCCAAAATGTCCAAGAACATGTTCGTATGATCAAAATTGAGCAAGATATGCATTGGAGAAGTTGGGAAATTTTCATGAATTTGCAAAAGTCAACTTTGCTCAAAACACCTTGTTTTTGCTAATGGGCCTCAAATTTCTTCTTGAAACTTTATCCAAGGCCTATGCACGACCCATCAAGCCTATTTGAATTTATTTTCTTATTTTTATTAACTAATTGGATTTTTTAATTGATTTTAATTCATTTAATTATTTTAAAATATAGGAAATACAAAGATTTGATTTTTTCAATCTTTTTGTGAAGCAAACAAGCTCAAGATATGTTGGCAATTCGTGTGCAAATCAAAGGGACAAGAATCTCCAAGTTTGGCAAGTTTTTCCAATAAAAAAGATTCAAAAATATATGATTGCAAATCAAATATACAAACATCAATTCCATGGATTTCTTGGCAAAGATTTGACCTAATTCTATTCTACTATAAGTACACAAGCCAACCCTAATGCCACAAACGTGAATTTGCTGCAAGAAAGCCATAACCACTTTGCAAAAAAAACTCAAGAAATTTGAAAACTGATTTCCATATCTAACGTGATTCAAAGGCTTTTATTGTTTCTAATACATTGCAGGGGTTCCCAGAGACATATTGCAATCAAAACCAAGTGCTAAAGCTCAAGGAATCACCAAGAACAGTTTCACGGTTTGCTTGATATTTCCAAGAATCGAATTGCTTATTTCATGCATAATTAACATGCTTTATTCATTGTTTTGTATTGCCTGAGTTCATATAAAGCTAATGGTATTAATTAATTGGATTATAATGCACAGAATCGAAAAACACCATTGATGAATTCTAGGGCTTTTGAGCTCTCAAATTGGGGCTTTACAATATAGGAAAAATTGAGACCCCTAATGCATATGGTTGGAATCGTCAAAGCCAGACGAACATAAAGCTACCCTCGCGAAATATTTCTATTAATCACACTGTTATTCGCTATTTTTCGTCCTTGCAGGTTGTGGGGGTTAAAAACCCCCGCTATCTATTTATTTTTTTTACAGGCAAACGAGGAAGACGATTGCATGTTGATGCGTGGTTGGTTGGTTTGAAAAAGGGAGCGTGTTTTGCTTTTGTGCAGCATATGAATTGATTATTTAATATAATGTTTGTTTGTTATTTCAATGATGACTGAAGCGTGTTGGCGTAGTGGAAGATGAGCTGGCTAGTAACCATTGGGACCTGGGTTCGATTCCCAGGTCCCCCAAAACTCTTATCATATTTTTCATAACATGTTCACATGCAGGTTCCTTGATAGTGTCTACCATGTGCCTCACTTACCAACGCGCCAGGTGGCCTCTAATTCAGATCCCATGGCTCATGTTGAAAGACTACCATGATCCTCAGTCAACAAACGCCTAGCCAATCTCAAAAGTCAAACGGACTAGCAGCTTAGTGGGCTTGGGAATTGCCAAAGAAACCTCCATCTGGGCCCAACACCCCCTGGGTTTTGTTCTTATTTTTTCTCTTTTTATATTTTATCTTTAATTATTTTACTATTATTAATTATTATTATTATTATTTAATTAACTTAATTAATATTTTTCATAATAAATTCAGACAACTAAAAAATGTAAATATTTTTATTATTATTATTATTTATTAATTTCACTTTATTATTTTTGTAAATAAATTCTAACATAGATTAATTTAGTAAATTTGGTCAACTTTAACTTTTTTTCACAATAAATAAAATCCATGTAGAATTAGGTTTTGACAACTTTTAACCATGTTTTCCTTTTTCTTTTATTTCATTAAAACATTAAAAAACTTAAAAAATATTTCTTTTATTTAATTAATTAGAATTAGGTTTAATTAAATGCATAAAGGATCAAAATTCCATTCTTTTCTCAAAAAGGGTCAAAACCCTAAGGACTTCCCCGATTCAACTTTTATTTCACGCATATTATTTTTGATCATTATGTAACTGCTCCGAGGATGTAATAGATAATTAGGACTTTTATCGCTTTCTTTATTTTCTCGCATTTACTTTTCAAGGGTTATGTTTTTGGCGATGTAAATACCTGACGCCTTGTAATAGCGTAGATTTACTTTCCACAATTTACTTTCCGCAAACTAATAACTGTTAACTATGCATGACAAGACTTGTTCTCAAATTAAAATCAACTCGTAGCTCACCATAATACATGTGCAAAGATAATATGAATTGAATCCTGACACACTCGCACATGCCACTCCTAGGGTACGCCTCACTTGGTTGCCTCGACGTGGTCATTGAGTATAGGGTGTTTTAGAGGTCGCCCTCCTGTCTAAAGATCCAGTTGCCTCGAAATGGCTGCCTCGGATAAAAAAGGATCTAGGACATTAGGGTTACCGCTAAGGCGTCCTACTATTGGTTTGGTGACCACACATGTCCCTATAATCGAATTGACCCGAATAACTCCAACGACGGTGCTGCCTACTTCTCAATAGTGGGATAGTACTGTCTAAAGGACATTTACACAGCTTAATTCCTTTTGAGTAGGTAGATAGTTCTAAGGTACTTGCTCTTTCAAAACAAAAACAACTTTTCGCACTTACACTTTTCTGACAAAAGTTTTCAAACAAACACTTCAAACACTCTTGAGGACTGATACAAGAGTCAAAACGAAGTTTTCGAACAAACTTTTTTTTCAAAACCCACAAACACAAGAAAAGCAAACATTTTTGAAAACATAGTGAGCAAGTACCTAAGAGCCCGTGGATAACCACGGATAAAAAGGGTGCTAACACCTTCCCTTTCTATAATCTACCTCCCGAACCGAGAAACATCTCGAAAAGGAATTTTGCTGTGCTTTTGTCCTTTCCTTGTTGGAGAAAATAAAAGACGGTGGCGACTCTTGCTTACCGCGACATTTCGCGAACCAGCATTTCAAAACAGTCAGTTCTATTTCCACCGATCACAGAACTGGCGACTCTGTTGGGGACATTATAAAAGTGAGGTGTACCTTAGGATTAGATCATTCTATGTTTTCAATTGTATGCCTTGTATGTTTTAACCTTGTGGGTTTGCATCGGAGTTTTATAGATCCTAACCTGGATCTGGGGGACACCCTTTAGAAGTAGCAACAAACTGTGAGGGAACTGTGCGGGGTATACCGACATGGTTGAAGCAGTTGCTACGTTGATGTGGCACTTTGGTGAGTACCGGTAACCCTTTAGTCAAGTCAAGGAGAGTACGGGGCCGCCGCATGGTGTCGCGAAGCATCAACTGACCTTAGAACCTTACTTGACCATCCTGGCCTCTTTAGGGGTAGTGAGATGACCGACTTTGGTGCAGTCCAAAGTTGGTAGATACTCGATACTACACTCATTGAGGGTTGTTTTCTTGGAATATTTTGGTTGCCAGTTAAGTGGCTAAATCAAAACAATGAACATAGAAAACAATCCAATGATATTGAGCTCCTTAGAACCCGGTTATTATTCATAGGACAGGTTTTGAGCCAACCAACTTCAAGAGGGTAGTACCTAAACTTCATGTCGGCCTGAAATCTAAGGGCTCTTTTATGTGACTTGTGTGCCTTCAAACTTGAACTACTTGCACATTCTTGTTATCTGACAACATGAGTTCCTTGCAGGTTTTGTTTACAGTCCTTAATCTGGGCTCATAACAGGGTTTACTTACATCGCTCCATGCATAGCATAACATCATACCATCATACCATTGCATACATCCTGCATAAGGACTAACCCATTTCAAGGATCTCAAGGGTTTGTGATGCAGGGCATGATGAACCAAATGTCTAGCAAGGGGCAAAGGGGATTTATTTTCCTCTAGCCAAGGTTGTTTGGAGATCAAAACATGATAACTTGAGTCAGGGGCTATGACCCACTCGATATGGTGAGCTTTGACTCTTGAAGAAGGACTCTCAACAACATGAAGTTCCTTCAATCAAGCAACCAGATTCAAATTCTAACAAGTTTCTTTGTTTACCCCGCGAGATCTTTGAAAACATTGCATACATACATATCATTGCATTACAGGTACCCTTTTTACAGGTCACTTATCTTCTTCGCTGTTTATTTCAGCAATCATCATGTCTACCGAACCTTCCACTGAACAAGCTATCAAGGCCCTCCAGGCCCAGAATGCCCAGTTCCAGGAGTTGGTTATGAGCCTAGCCCAGGGTCAACAGGATTTGAAGACTCTGATTCTGAAAGAAAGGAAGAAGAAGAAGAAGATGACTGTTTTGTTCAACACTAAACGCAGATCTGGGAATGGATTACAGAATGAGGTTGATCTGACTACTTCCTCTGGAGGGAAAGACAGCCCCCAAGAGAGAAGGGTTCCTAGTCCCGTGGTCTCCGACAACGAGACGAATTACAATGATGAACAGTACCCTCCTGCTGAGGACAGGTACAAACAGCTAGAGGACCGTTTAAGTGCTATGGAGATTCAACATGTGCCCGGGTTGGACTTTGGAGACCTAGGCTTATCCTCTGGGGTGGTAATCCCACATAAGTTCAAGGCACCTGCCTTTGCAAAATACGACGGAGCTTCCTGTCCTAAGCTGCACCTCCGGTCGTATGTGAGGAAGATCCAACCGTATACAGCTGACAAGAATTTATGGATCCATTTCTTCCAGGATAGTCTTTCAGGGACTCAACTCGAATGGTTCTATCAGCTGGATGGAACCAGTATTCGTAACTGGGAGGACTTGGCTACTGCGTTCTACAAGCAGTATCAGTATAATTCCGACCTCGCTCCTACGCGCACCCAACTCCAGGGTATGTCACTAGGGACGGGTGAAGGATTTAAGGAGTACGCTCAAAAGTGGAGAGACCTTGCTGGAAGGGTGCAGCCACCTTTAACTGACCGTGAACTTGTTGATACGTTTCAGGGGACCCTGTCTGGTCCGTTCTTCAACCATCTGATTGGGAATTCTTCTGCTGGGTTTACAGACCTTATCTTGACTGGTGAGAGAATAGAAGTTGGTATCAAGTCTGGGAAAATACAGAAGGGTGACTCCTCGAACACTGAGAAAAAACCATTCAAGAAAGAATCCAGTGCTGTCTATGGTTCAAGAAGACAGAATAGGTCCGAACACCGCCAAGATGTCAACGCGGTAGTTATTTCAAAACCGACCAGTGCTCCTTAACATCGCAACCAACAAAGGGAAGAGAGACCTAGAAGGCAATTCACTCCCCTCAGCATGACTTTGTCCCAGATATTACCACAGTTGCTGAAGACCAATTTGGTAACTCTAAGGGACCCTCCTAAGAATCCGAACACTACACCTTCAAGGTATAACCCCAACGCCCGCTGCGCTTATCATTCTGACAGCCCGGGGCATGCTACAGATGATTGTTGGACTTTGAGGAACAAGGTTCAGGATCTAATCAATGCAAAGGAGGTCGAGTTCGAAGCGCCTGAGACTCCCAATGTGATCACTGCTCCCTTGCCAAAACATGGCTAGGATTGAGAGATTTTTGTTCATTTGAATTCTAAAGTTGTATTTTTCTTTGCTTATTCAAACAATTATCATGTCAAACTCTTTTATTTCATTAATGCATTACATGTGTCTGTTTTGAAGTAATTGTGTTCATTATGTTTAAAATTGCTTTCATTTTGTGATGTTCAACTCTCGATTAAAAATTCTAAGCCTTTTGAGGGAGGATGGCGAAAGCGATACCAAGATCTTTACAGTATGCTTATGAACAGACCCCGCTGATGAGGTACAGGCATTGTTTCAAATCCTAAACAGTGGAGTTATAAGGAAGATAATCCCTAGTCAACCCCTTCGAGCCAAAGAAGTTGGAGTTTTTCTTTTCACAAAAATTAAATATAACCTGGGGCAGGGTAGTTTTCTCAGTTGATCCAGGTGCACAAGGAATGACACCAAAGGAGTCCTTCCAAAATAAGAGACAGTGATGGTTCCCTATAATCGTAAAGACATGCAGTCATTATCTCTCCGAAATAAAAGCCCAATAAGTCAAAACTTGTGAAGGAGACTTACAAAAACTAGGGCATCCCGCTGACTGTAATCACAAAAGAAATAGTTCAGGCAAAAGACAGGGATAACAAAATCAAAAAAAGAAAGAGGTCCTACAAACCCTCAACAAAAAAAATGACTGCCTATTCAAAATAAATTACTAGTATCCGAACCATCACTGGAATATCAGAGCAAAGACTCAAACAAGGTCTAATGCACGGTTAGCTGAGTTTAGGTTTGAAGAACATCACGAAGAGCGGGTGGGTACAAATAAATTTTGAGCCTTTATCCTTTGTTTCTTAAACCGTGAACCAGGCCACGTTATAACCCTTAAAAGTCCTAGCTGAAGCATGGGTTAGTTCGAAAGCATACTGTTACAAAAGGTATCCTGACTCCTGAAGGGCTCGCTGTAAAATCTTGAATTGACATCACATTTTACAAAAAAAATCACTTGTTTTATTAAAAACTGCATTTTCAAAAACTTCAAGACAGACATAAGCTTTGCATTTTTAAAATAACATTGTTTGCATATGACTATTTGTTCAAACAGCAGAGAAATTCGCACGACGAATATCTAGTGAACAAAAATCTTCTCAAGGATCATCAAATGGAGAAACACTTCCAATCAAGGGGCAGGCATGATCATGGTCCGTCATCTGGGGAAGTCAAGTCAAGATTCAAGGAATCTCTAAAGATTCCAAACAGCCAGGGGCAGATCTCCGTCTGAATCACTTGGGGCATTGGACATGAATTCCAACGACGAATCTTGCAAGATCAAACATCTTCTGGTAGCATGGCGACACCACGCTACTGACAGTGACAACTCCCTGCACCCTGAGAGCGTGAACATAGTCAAAAAAATACTACGCATAATCAAAGACCCGCTAGGTCGACTGGCCTAGGCAAAAATAAGGGCTTCCCGGCGAACCAAAAGGGTTCGGGCAAAAATAAGGGATGAAATGAAAAAAAATTGTACACCCGGCAAGTCGAAAACCTGAAAAGGCGGCTTGGGCAAAAATGGGTATCCCGGTGGACTGAAAACCCGAAAGGGCGGTCCAGGCAAAAGTTAGGGATCACAGCGTACGACTATGTCCCGACATCTCGTCACTTTCCTACCAGAAGAAGATTTGTCAATCGGCAGTTGCCAAGCACCTCATAGGCCTTCTTCTCCCACAGAAACTGGGGCAATAAGAATTGTCTGAACTGTACAATCGCTCTGTCCGCCAAGGTGCCAAGGTAATTTCAGCTGAAGAATATGACCAAGATACCTTCACCCCCCGCAGAGTAAGACAAGTCAGCAATACTCTCTCCAAGCATAGTTGGTTTCCCATCAGCCCCAAAAAGGCACAGTATCCCTAGCAAGTCAGCAACACTTTCCCCAAGCAGAGTTAGGCTACTGTCATCCCTAAGGAAGTTGGATATCCCCAGAAGATCTCAATATTCTCCAGCAGAGTATACAAATATTCCTCAACAAGCATCCCCGGCAGTCTTAATATAAGATTGTTCCCCGGCGGAATACCAGACATCCCAGCGGAGCCATTTCCCCAGTGTAGTTCAAAGTTTCCCCAGGAGAGTTGAACCATCTCCCCAGTAGACTCTGGAAGCTTACCCCCTGCAGAGTATAAATGCACCTCCCCAGCCACGTTCAAAGGTTATTCCCCACCAGAGCCTAACTGGGTTATCCTCAGCAAATTACAACGGAAAGATCGTCCTCGGCGAAGTTCTTCCTATCCCCAGCGAAGTTCATCAAATTCCCCAACAAGAGCTTATCAACGGAATCCCCAGCGTAGTTATCGTTAAATTCTCAGCGAAGTATCTCTTCCCCACAGAGTAATTCCCCGCAAAGTAATCTCTTCACCAGGTTTATCCCCCAACGGAGTCATCTTCTCTTACCGGTTTATTCTGGCAATCATCTTCGTTCATTATCCCCAGTGGAAACAAAGAACTCTACTCTTCAACGAACTTCCCGGCATCTGTCAAGGATTTATTTTCCCAGACGAAAATACATAAACATCACATTGTCATACATCATGATACATGCATATACGCATCATATCGACACAATCTCATTTATTTTTGAGAACATCATGACATCATGCATTTCATACATCATGACATTGCATACAACTAATGTTTTGCCTTTTCAGGAAAAGGTCAATCAAAAGATGATTACCATCAACTTCTACAGTTCCAGATCAACACCTGTATCTAGCCAGGAAATATCTGTGGACGATTGATTGTAGATCTATACCTGAAACCAGACAGGAAAGTTATCTACATTGAAGAGATTGAAGAGATAGCTTAGAGATGCTCCAGATCCGGATGCTATTCTTTTGCTTATTCAGAGTTTCTTTTCAGAGATAGCTTAGAAATGCTCCAGATCCGGATGCTATTCTTTTGCTTATTCAGAGTTTCTCTTCAGAGATAGCTTAGAGATGCTCCAGATCCGGATGCTATTCTATTGCTTATTCGGAGATTCCTTCTAGAGATAGTTCAGTTGCGACCCAGGCATGGCGATATTCTGATACTTATTCCAGATTTCCTTTCAGAGATAGCTTAGAGATGCTCCAAATTCGGATGTTACTCTATCGCTTATTCAGACTTCCTTTCAGAGATAGCTTAGAGATGCTCCAAATTCGGATGTTATTCTATCGCTTATTTAGATTTCCTTTCAGAGATAGCTTAGAGATGCTCCAGATTTGGATGTTATTCTATTGCTTATTCAGAGTTTCTTTTCAGAAATAGTTTAGAGATGCTCCAGATTCAGATGCTATTCTATTGCTTATTTAGATTTCCTTTCAGAGATAGCTTAGAGATGCTCCTGATCTGGATGCTATTCTATTACTTATTCCAGATTCCTTCTAGAGATAGTTCAGTTGCGACCCGGGCATGGCGACATTATGATACTTATTCCAGACTCCTTCTAGAGATAGTTCAATTGCGACCCAGGCATGGCGACATTCTGATACTTATTCCAGATTCCTTCTAGAGATAGTTCAGTTGTGACCCAGACATGGCGACATTCTGATACTTATTCAGATTTCCTTTTATAGATAGCTTAGAGATGCTCCAGATCCGGACGCTATTCTATCGCTTATTCAGATTCAAACTTCTAAAGACAACTTAGAGATGCTCCAGACACGGATGATATTCTATTGCTTATTCCAGATTCATTCAAGAGACAGTCCAGATACGATCTGGGTTCGAATGTCATTCTGTCACTCATTCAGATACAGTATGGATATACCCCAGACACGGCGGTCATTCCACTACTCGTACGGACGTCAGCAATTAGACACATACTAGATATGCTCCAGACACGGAAGCCATTCTATTTCGCATTCAGATTCAACTATCAACTTCAAGTACAGATATACTCCAGACACGGAAGTCATTCTACTACTCATACAAGTCACTCTCTCAAATAAAGTTCAGATACGATCCAGGTTCGGATGTCATTCTGTCACCCAAGGTACAATTCAGCAAACAATTCTCGGATGGCATCTTTAAGCCCGTCTCCACAATTATCCACTACAATCTCCAAATGGCATCTGTAAGCCCATTCCCGACATTACATTACTGACAATACACTATGCGAGTGCAAATTTCTGGGCACTCTAGTGTTCAATCATCTTCTACCTTCGGATCACGAAAGGCACGCAAACCAATCTACATCCTCAGGTTTAAGAAGATTGAACAGGGGCAACTGTTGTACCCCAAAATTTTCCCTCCCATATTCTTCAAGGTTTATCAAGAATCATCTTCAAATGGTTCAAGAATTGCTCAAGGATTGCACAGTCCAAATACCTCCTAAGCCAGCTGAAATTAGGGTTTTGTTTCTTTCAAGGAATTTGAGGTTTTCAATGGTTCAATCAAGTCCCATAGGCCTATATGCATGCTCAAGCACCTACATGCCAAGTTTCAAGACTCACAATGTCAAATTGCACAGTCAAAAGCTCTATTTGCTTCACAATCAACTGCAGGGGCAAAATGGTCATTTTACAGTCAAAAGTCAAGATTTTTGGTCAACATATTATTTTGAGTCCACAATCATCATTTGATCAAGTCTTGATCATGATTCCACAAGCATGGCTCAAAAATCATCAAAGATGCAAAAGTTGCTATTTTTGGACAGCTGAAAAGTCAACTGTATCTTGACCAAGGCATAACTTTTTCATGGTTCATCAGAAAAATCCCATCCAATGCTCATTTTGAAGGGGATGACATTTCCTACAACTCATCTTCACATTCCAAGTACAAGAAATGCTCTCACAAAAAGTTATCAATTTCTACATTATAGGTCAAATTCAAAAGTCAACAAAAATGCACTTTAAGTCAAAGACCATAACTTGATATTGGTAAATCCAAATGACATGGGACTAAAGGCATTGGTTATAGGACTTCAATACCTTTCCAAAATGTCCAAGAACATGTTCATATGATCAAAATTGAGCAAGATATGCATTGGAGAAGTTGGGAAATTTTCATGAATTTGCAAAAGTCAACTTTGCTCAAAACACCTTGTTTTTGCTAATGGGCCTCAAATTTCTTCTTGAAACTTTATCCAAGGCCTATGCACGACCCATCAAGCCTATTTGAATTTATTTCTTATTTTTATTATTTCATTGGATTTTTTAATTGATTTTAATTCATTTAATTAATTTAAAATATAGGAAATACAAAGATTTGATTTTTTTTTTCAATCTTTTTGTGAAGCAAACAAGCTCAAGATATGCTGGCAATTCGTGTGCAAATCAAAGGGACAAGAATCTCCAAGTTTGGCAAGTTTTTCCAATCAAAAAGATTCAAAAATATATGATTGCAAATCAAATATACAAACATCAATTCCATGGATTTCTTGGCAAAGATTTGACCTAATTCTATTCTACTATAAGTACACAAGCCAACCCTAATTCCACAGACGTGAATTTGCTGCAAGAAAGCCATAACCACTTTGCAAAAAAACTCAAGAAATTTGAAAACTGATTTCCATATTCTAACGTGATTCAAAGGCTTTTATTGTTTCTAATACATTGCAGGGGTTCCCAGAGACGTATTGCAATTAAAACCAAGTGCTAAAGCTCAAGGAATCACCAAGAACAGTTTCACGGTTTGCTTGATATTTCCAAGAATCGAATTGCTTATTTCATGCATAATTAACATGCTTTATTCATTGTTTTGTATTGCTTGAGTTCATATAAAGCTAATGGTATTAATTAATTGGATTATAATGCACAGAATCGAAAAACACCATTGATGAATTCTAGGGTTTTTGAGCTCTCAAATTGGGGCTTTACAATATAGGAAAAATTGAGACCCCTAATGCATATGGTTAGAATCGTCAAGGCCAGACGAACATAAAGCTACCCTCGTGAAATATTTCTATTAATCACACTGTTATTCGCTATTTTTCGTCCTTGCAGGTTGTGGGGGTTAAAAACCCCGCTATCTATTTGTTTTTTTTACAGGAAAACGAGGAAGACGATTGCATATTGATGCATGGTTGGTTGGTTTGAAAAAGGGCGCGTGTTTTGCTTTTGTGCAGCATATGAATTGATTATTTAATATAATGTTTGTTTGTTATTTCAATGATGACTGAAGTGTGTTGGCGTAGTGGAAGATGAGCTGGCTAGTAACCATTGGGACCTGGGTTCGATACCCCGCACAGTTTCCACAATGTATTGCTACTTACCTATAATGTATCCCAAATCCGAGTAGAGCATTCAAACCCAAACAAAGAACCATAATGTAAAGCATACAAGTCAAACAATGTAAGCAAGTAAGTGTGATCTAAACTCTAAGGTAACCCCACTTTTAGAATTTTCCCCAGCAGAGTCGCCAATTCTATGATGCGGTGGGAGAACTGACTTGATTGTTTTGCGTTTTATCACAAATGTTGCGGTTTAGCAAGAGTCCTCACTGACTTTTCTTTTATCCAAAAAGGAAAGGTAAAAAATCACAGGAAAGACCTTTGAGATTGCTTCTTGAGTTCGGGGGGTAGATTATGAAAAGGGAAGGTATTAGCACCCTTTTCATCCATGGTTTTCCATGGGCTCTTAGTTACTTGCTAGATCACTTGCATTTGTTTGAAATTGTGCTTTGTGTGGTTTTGAAAATATTTTGTAAAGAGGCCATTGTTTAGGCAATCTTTGTAATGATTCTCGTTCATAAGAATGTATACAAAGATGTTGATCTTTTTGAAAATGTTTTCAATTTTGTAAGATGTTTGGGAATGTGTGTGTTTGTTTTGAAAATAGCAAGGATATTTATGTTGAAATGGAGAAAGTAACTAAAAGTAATCTACCTACTCAAACGTCTTTCTTGTTCATTTTCTTTTCCTTTTGACATTGTTGTCTTACCATTGATTTGGTAAGCAACCCTATCTTTGGATATAAACGGGACGGGTGTGGGTCATCGTATAACCATGATTAGCAATGTTGCAAAGTATCTTAGCTTTTTTGAGGAACTAAGATCATTTGGTAAGGCAACTTTGAATAGCGTCATCGAGGGACTATGATCTTGTATTCGTTTGTTTTTGCTAAGACACCTTACATGTGTAATATGGCCATTTTTGTATAAGGCAACCAAGTGGAGTAACCCTAGGGGTGTTTTGTGTGCAAGAGTGTGATTTTCATGCTTGATTTTGTCTTGATTTAGGGTTTTCTATTTGATTGGTTTTATCTTACCATACAAACCCTAGTTACTAACATGTTATGTAAAAGCGATAAATTGCGAAATTTAAAAATTACTACGCTATTACAACACTTGTGGGAGGGGGTATACAATTTATGAATGGGGATTGCAATAATATAAATCTAATTAATCTATTACAACCAAATTGAATATGTACAAAATATTGGAATAAATAATATACAAGATGAATTAAATATGCAAAGATATGTAAATGCAAAGAAGATTATGGTTTGATTTTTTTATGTGAAAAAAGTTTTAACCTAAACCTAATAAATAAGTCAAGATTAACTTAAATCAATTAACAAAAGAAATTAGTTTTTAGAAAATATTTTTGAATAAACCCTAATTCTATTTGATAAAAAGGAAATAAATTTCTTTAAGAAAAAGTAAGTATTTTTTGTATTTTTTTATCTTAAAAAATAATATATGGCATTATGAGGTATTTTGGTCCTTTTGTATTAAAATAAGTATTTAATGGGTGTGAAGAAAAATAAATATTTAAAATAGTTCTAATTTAATTTACAAATTTAAAAAATGGATAATATATATAACTAAATAAAATATTTTTTGTGAGAAAAATAAAATAAAATAAGTTAAAATATAAATCTATCATTTTTATATTTTTTTATGATTTTTAATATTAAGAAAAATATATTTAATAAAGTAAAAATGAAAATAAAATGAATAATAAAAATATATTAGGCCAGGGGTATCATGAGTAAACAGGATGCAGAGTTAGAAAAAAATCATAGCCCAATGAAACAAAAAGCCCAGCGCTACAAAGTGACAAAAAAAGGAAAAAATGTGAGAAAATGCAAAAGGCAGGCGCTAAGGCTCGAACCCGTGACCTATAGCATTTTTGTGCGCTGCCTTACCACTGGGGTGGCTGTACATCCGTTCATATAAACAAAAGCATAAATATATATTAGAAAACGCCTCCTGAAGGCAACTTCATCTTCAACCTTGAGCCATGGTCGGACCACCTGTAACTCTCTCATTTCTCCATAAAAATGGAAAGTTCAAACATGAAAGTTACAATGTTTCTTCTCACGAGTTCAACCATATAATTTATGTAAACTAAAAGTCAAAGATCAAAGCTAATTTTAATTGCCCTAATTTGAAACCTAATTTTTACAAAAATTTCAAATCCAAAATTCTCTATGCACAGCTAATATAAATGGAAACTATGAACATGATTAGCTTTAGTGCAAGGATATCTACATTTTGTTTTCACAAATCAGGACCAAATGATGCTTGTATGAAGAGATAGAAGTTTGAGTTTTTACCTCTTTCAGTTGAGATTGTGAATGGAGTTTGGGCAAGTTTTGAGAAGGCCTGAGGATCTGTTTAGCTTGTCTGGACCTCCCTGAGTGTATTCCAATTCTTACTTTGTCTTGAAAGTCCATGAATCTCCCTACTCAAGTCAACCTGCAAGCTTGATGTTTGAAAATGGTGGATGGAGGAGGAGGAGTTACAGTGAAGGAACAGGGGTCTGGATCACTTAGATATGAAGTATATTAAGTGTTTAGGTGGTTAAAACTTAAAACACATGAGTGGATTTGGAGATTGCTGAGTAAGGTTCAAAACTATCAAGCTATGGCAGATTTTCAATGGCAAAGTGTTTGGGAGTGTTTATGAGTCTTAGCATTCGTTTCCTATGTTGCAATACATTTGTGTATATGTATGGAAAAGGTTAGAGATCAACTTCACTCCAGATTTCTGAGTTATAGCCTTTTGGCTCTATAACTTACTTTTGAAGAAAAGTGAGGAGACAAATCTCTTAGTGTGGTACAAGCCTGATCTGAGTTGGTAGATGCCTCAGGCAAGTTGCTTTTGGTTTTGACTTTGCTTGTGTGCAGAGAAAACAATTGACAAGCTCAAGAAGTGGAAAATTGCAAAACTAATGCTTTATCAAAATGGAAATGGCAACTTTGTGCCAAAAATGGAATTGTAACTTGGATAAAGGCTCAATTGCTTGGATTAAAGCTCTATCAGATGTGTAAACATTTAATTATGGAGTGAGAAACAATTTTGAGGCCTGCAAAGCAATGATTATGCAGTCTAGGCTTGGATTTGAATTTTTGTTCTTCAAGAAATGGCTTGAAATCAAAGTGATAAATCACCAACTACATCTCTTGGATTCTCCCTGCTCAAGAATGATCTCAAGGAGTTCTTGGACATTTTGGAAATCTTGCAATATGCTCTAAGACTCATCTTTGAATTTCTTTTGAAAATCCCCTTTCGAACTATGTGAAAAATGGCATGAAGTTAGGTCAAAAATCTACCTAACTAGGGAAAAATTTCACTAAGTTATTTTAGTTCATGAGCATGTATTCATAAAATTATATCTTGATATCCATGCATTTTTATGAGAAATTGTGTGAAGAAAAGTTGTATATTTCATGGATATCTACAACTTTCATGTTGCAAGTTTCCTTTGAATCATCTTGCATCATGGTGAAAATTTGGCTCAAAGTTGAGAAAAAAATAAGAAATTTTCTATACTTAGAAAAATTTCGAAGTTAAGAAATTTCATCTTTTCAAAACAAAATCTTAAATCCTTTATTTTATGATGAACAAGTTTCACATTTTGACATGTTTTGATGAATTATGATCTTTGGCACTTGATTTTGACCAAAAAGTCAAAGTTTGACTTTTCAGTGTACAGTTGACTGAAAAATTCATCTGTCAATCCAATGGATTTGCAATGTTTTGAATCATGTCATTAGGTCAAAATGATGCAATTGAACTCTTTAAATAATTCTTCAAACTAATTGATCATTTGCTAGGTCAAAAATAAGAAATTGCCCCTTCCCAGTAAAAACCCTAATTTTGACCATTTTGCCCTTTTGTTGATTTGATCAAATTTATTGAGGAATTATGGTCCAAACTTGATTAAATGATACATATGAGTCTAAGATGTTTATTTGGATAAAAAATTATGAAGTTTGACTGTAAATTGGCCATGGTTGACTTTTCCCCCAATATAGTTGATTTTTAGGTCAACTGTCCAATTGACTGATCGAAAATGTGATTCAAGGCTTGAAACTTGACATGAATAATCTTGTGGGTCCTTAATGATCCTTGGAAGTAATATTAAGCATTGATAGTCCAAAAATACTTGTGCAAACTCAAACCCTAATTTTGGTCATCAGTGCATTAGGAGGTGTCTTGAGCTGATCAAACCCAATGCAGTCTTGAGTCAAAGAGATTTTGTGAGAGAATTCTTGATAAGTGAGAGGGAAAATTTTGGGGTACAACAATGACCCTTGGAAAACCAAACCTTTACACAATCCTCTGCCAATAAAAATGGTGGACCCTTTCCGCATTGATCTTAAATACGGTTTTAGCCTTTATCAATTTTGTAAAGTAGTTCATTCTTATGATCAGGAACAGAGGAGTTCAAATGGTGTGTAATCTAGATTGACATGCCTCTAGCATTTATCTCATTTTCTAATTAACGTGATATTGTCCCTCATTAGGGAAGGCCAATAATAGCCCGCCCTTTACAGCTTGTGAGCCAAGGCTTGTCCACCAATATGATTTCCACAAGCTTATTGATGGACTTCATCAAGGACTAAGTAAATTTTTTGTTCCCCCAAGCACCTTAAAATGGGATAGGCCCTTTCCATTTTGTTGCGCATTTGTGAATTTTCTTCGCCTCTAACCCGTCTTATGGTAATTTGTCTAGTTGCACATAATGCATTGTAGGCGTCATCCAACTAGTGGTCTGGCGACTTTGACAATGTTGGTTTTGCCCGCCTTGATGCTAAGGACGATGAATGGTTCTTGAGTTACAGTGTGATTGTACCTTATTTTCTTGAAGTTGGCTAGCTTAGACAGGAGGTCCGCCGTGAAATTTTACTCCCTAGGTACATATGTTATCTTGAAAGCTTTAAAACACTCTCACAAATCACGTACCTTTTTTTAGATACTTGATGAGTTGGAGCTCATTCGTTTAATATTCTATGATGACCTATTTTTCCACCAAATAATAGTCACTATTGGCTTTCAAATTCGATGTGCCTACCTCGAGGGCGAGGTCCGTGGCAACAATAAAATCTTCATATTTTTCATAATTATTTCTAGCCTTGAACTGGAATTTCAACGATTGCTCGATCGATATATTGTATAGTCCTTATTGCAATATAATTGTGTCACTTCCCATCATGTTAGAAGAGTCTTCTATTGACAGTGTCCAGATGAGGAGAGACTCTGTAATGCCCGTAATTTAATTAATTATTTAATTAAATTATTTTGGAATATTTGAGAAGATGTGTTGTGATTAATTGGATTTAATTATTTTATTAAGTGGTGAAATAATATTAGAAGTATGATGTTATTTGATGTGGGCTTGTTTTTAAGGAATAGAAGTAATAAGGGGGTGTATTAGTTTTGAGCCCAATAAGGAGTAAAGAATAATAGGTTATTTTATTGTTGTTAGAAGAATAGAAAAGAGGAGGCAGTAGAAGAATAAGGATTGAGAAGAAGAACGTGAAGCTGCTGGAAAAAGAGGAAAACGGCAGAACGAGGTTTCAACCGGAAGATTATAGAGCGACCTTCAATCCAAGGTAAGGATGGAGTTCTGACTCTATAATTGGGTTCATGATGATTGGTATGTGGGGTTAGAGGTGATTGTTGTCTTTTTCATGAATTAAATGTATATGATGTTGTATGATGAAGAATTGATGAATTTTAGATGAATAATGATGTCCCGATGTTGTTTGATCGATGTAGAATTATAGGATAATTGTAAGTGATGATTATCTATGATTAGATTAAGTTTTTAGGGCTTAAAATACGAAACCCATAGTGAAAATGCAGAGAAATCACAGAACTTATGCCGGATGGAGCAGTATGCGTCGACCTCAAACATGATATGTCGATACATGAAGGTTTAGAGACTCAGGATGAGTCGACACGAAGGGGCTTTGCATCGATACATGAGTGATTTTAGACTCAGGATGAGTCGATCCATAGGAGCATGGGTCGATACATGCTTTGTGTTAGACTCAGGATGAGTCGATCCAAGAGAGGATGCGTCGACTCATGTTGCGAGTTCAGTTCAGTACGCCTCAATCCAAGGAGATATGCGTTAACCCATGTTGTCTGGTTTTTGGCAGAATCGTTTAGAAAATGTTGTAACTTGAGTTTTAAGATGTCGTTTGAGATGTCATTCGAAGTGTTGAATAGCTAACGCGATGAACTTTATTCTAGAGGATTAAAATGAAGAATATGAAGTGTAATCCTAGTAGCCAATTTAGGATTTAGAGTTAGTTCCCGTGATGATCGTTATGTTGGTTTTTATGCAGAATGATGAGGATGAAATGTTTATAGGCTGCTGTTTGATTTGTAACAGTAGGAGTAATGATAGTAATGATGTAAGTTTACATAATAGCGGTGTGAATTACTGTCGTGTTAATGTATAGCTGAGTTGTTGATGAGACGTTATTAATGATGTTTTGTTGATAATTTATGATGAATAAATGATGTTTGATGAATAAATGATTTTGATGAATTATTATGAATGATATGAGATGTTTGATGAAGAGATGTTGAGATGCTTTTGATATGTAGGCCTTTGGCCAATGATGATGTTGTATTGATATGTTGTTAATTGTGACGTTGTTATTACATTCATGATTATGTCGCATACATTGCATTTTGAGATGGAGCTTATGCTCGTTGAGATGGCCTGAATTTGGAGAATATTGAGATGAAGGCTTATGCCTTGTTGATGCCTCTATTAATTGGCAAATTTTTGAGATGGGAGTTCTGCTCCAATTGTACCACATGCATTTTCATAGTCTTTAGTTGTATTATATGATTGCATAAAGAAGCGTGTATTGATGTTGTGAATGTGTATTATTGTTGTGATTATTAATGATTATGAGATGAGAAGTGGTGATGTTATGTGATCTAATTTAATATATTAATTATCATGCGCTTTATTATATTGTTAGATATCTCACCCTTTCTGTTTGAATGTTGCCCTTATGTTGGTAACGTGCAGGTAATCGAGAGTGAAGGTTGTATACCTTCAATAGTTGAGTCGATGTCAGTGCTCTGATATGTAACACTCGGGGGGATGAACGCTTGTTGCTTTTGATTGTTGATTATTCAGTTGTTGAACTTTAAGTTGATTATTATTAAATTTTGTTGGTTTGAAGTTGTTGTAATGATGATAGAGATGTTATTAAGAATTTCCGTTGCGTAGATGTTGAGTTATTTGATTAAAGATGTTATGATGATGGTTCATCCGATGTTTTAAAAGTGTTATATATCCACGATGAATGCAATGAATTTTGATAGAATAATTTGTGGCATCCCGATTCGTTTGCATGAATGATTTTTATAACTTTGATTTATTTATATAATTTGTCGGGGTAGAATTGGGGTGTTACATAGTTGGTATCAGAGCAAAAGGTTGGTTTTACCTTGTCGTCGAGTCGTAGTTGTCTAACAATCGAGTATTGTTAATTTGAGTTCTAATCGTTGTTTATATTGTAGTGAGAAGTTAAGATGGCTGGAAGGAATGATGATGCACTTGTTGCTGCTTTAGAAGCAATGGCTCATGCGATGGAAAATCAGCCGAATGCTGACGGCAATGCTGGATCTCGTAGCTTGGCGACTTTCCAGAGAGAGAATCCACCTACGTTCAAGGGAAAGTATGATCCTGACGGAGCATTGGAGTGGTTGAAAGAGATTGAGAGAATCTTCCGTGTGATGGATTCCACTCTAGCGCAGAAGGTTCGGTATGGGACTCATATGCTAGCAGTCGAGGCTGATGACTGGTGGCTAGAGACTTGTCAGAAGTTGGAAGCTACAGGTGAGAATGTCACTTGGGTTGTGTTTTGTAGGGAATTTTTGAAGAAGTACTTTCCTGAAGATGTCTGTGGTAAGAAGGAGATTGAGTTTCTTGAGCTGAAGCAAGGGAATATGTCAGTTGTTGAGTATGCTGCCAAGTTTCCTGAGTTGGCTAAGTTTTATCCGCATTACGGTGAGGTAGATGTTGAGTTTTCGAAGTGTATCAAGTTTGAGAACAGGTTGCGCCCGGAGATCAAGAAGGCAGTTGGATACCAGAAGATCCGTGTCTTTGCTGATTTGGTTGATATCTGTAGGATTTTTTAGGAGGATAATAATGCTCATTACAAGATTATCAGTTGGAAGAGGGGTAAGCACCAACAGAATCGTGGTAAGCCTTATGATGCCCCAGTTGGTAAAGGTAAACAGAAAGTTGCTCAGAGTCAGAGGACTAGTGGAGGAGATGGTCCTGCTGGTGTGGTTTGCTTTAAGTGTGGAAAACCTGGGCACAAGAGTAATGTATGCACTACTGAAGTGAAGAGGTGTTTCCGTTGTGGTAAGAACGGACATGTTGTGCCTGAGTGTAAACATAAGGATGTGATTTGTTTCAATTGTAGAGAAGAAGGGCACATTGGTAGTTAGTGTCCAAAACCGAAGAGGGCTCAGTCAAGTGGTAAAGTGTTTGCTTTGGTGGAGGATCAGACAACTGCTGAGGACAGACTTACCAGAGGTACATGTTTCATTAATAGTACTCCTTTAATTAATATTATTGATACCGGTGCTACACATTGTTTTATTGTTGCTGATTATGTTAAAAGATTGGGTCTTATGTTGTCTTCTTTGAATGGGGAAATGGTCATCGATACTCCAGCCAAGGGGTCGGTGACTACTTCTTTTGTGTGCGTTAAGTGTCCCTTGTCAATCTTCAACAGAGACTTTGTTGTTGATTTTGTTTGTTTACCATTAAGAGGTTTGGATGTGATTTTGGGTATGAACTGGTTAGAGCATAATTGTGTTCATATTAACTGTTATGACAAGTCGGTGAAGTTTTCTACTCCTGAAGTATAAGAAGATGGTCTGTTGTCTGCTAGACAGTTGAGGAAGTTGATGCAAGAGGAAGCAAAAATGTTCTCATTGATGGCGTCGCTATCTGTAGAGACTCAATCTATAATTGAGGAATTGCAGGTGGTGTGTGAATTTCCTGAAGTTTTCCCTGATTAGATTCTTGATGTACCGCTGGAGAGGGAAGTTGAATTTGATATTGATCTTGTACCTGGTACCAGACCTGTGTCTATGGAACCACACAGGATGTTTGCATCTGAATTGTCAGAGTTAAAGAAGCAATTGGAGGAGTTACTTGAAAAGAAGTTTGTAAGGCCAAGTGTATTGTCGTGGGGAGCTCCAGTGTTGTTAGTAAAGAAGAAAGATGGAAGTATGAGGCTTTGTGTTGATTATAGACAGTTGAATAAAGTGATGATTAAGAACAAGTATCTGCTTCCAAGAATAGATGACTTAATGGATCAATTGGTGGATGCTCGTGTGTTTAGTAAGATTGATCTGAGGTCGAGTTAGCATCAGATTAAAGTGAAGGATGAAGATATCCAGAAGACGGCTTTCAGAACACGTTATGGACATTATGAGTAATCGGTGATGCCTTTCGGTGTTACTAATACGCCGGGAGTATTCATGGAATACATGAATCGTATCTTTCATACTTATTTGGATAGGTTCGTAGTGGTGTTCATTGACGATATTTTGATTTACTCTAAGTCAGAAGAAGACCATGCAGAACACTTAAGAGTAGTATTGCAAGTTTTGAAAGAGAAGAAGTGGTATGCAAAGCTGTCCAAGTGTGAGTTTTGGTTAAAGGAGGTTAGTTTTCTTGGTCATGTGATCTCAGGTAGTGGCATTGTTGTAGATCCATCGAAGGTTGATGTTGTGTTGCAATGGGAAACTCCAAAGTCAGCTACTGAGATTAGATGCTTTTTGGGATTAGCTGGTTACTATAGAAGGTGTATTGAAGGTTTTTCTAAGCTAGCACTTATGTTGACTAAGTTGACTTGTAAAGGTAGAGCTTTTGTTTGGGATGTTCAGTGCAAAGAAGTTTTACAGAATTGAAGAAGAGGCTGACGTCGGCTCTGATTTTGACATTGCTTAATCCAGGAGAGCCTTTTGTGGTATATTGTGATGCTTCTAAGATGGGTTTAGGAGGTTTGCTTATGCAGAATGGTAAGGTAGTTACTTATGCATCAAGGCAGTTAAGGACTCATGAGAAGAACTATCCTACGCATGATTTAGAGCTTGCTGCAGTTGTTCTTGTGTTGAAGATTTGGAGGCATTATCTTTATGGTTCTAGATTTGAAGTGTTTAGTGACCATAAGAGTTTGAAGTATCTTTTCGATCAGAAGGAGTTGAATATGAAGCAGCGAAGATGGTTGGAATTTTTAAAGGATTATGATTTTGGTTTGAATTATCATCCAGGAAAAGTGAACGTGGTAGCTGATACGTTAAGTCGAAAGACTCTACACATGTCAGCAATGATGGTTAAAGAGTTGGAATTAATTGAGCAGTTCAGAGATATGAGCTTAGTTTGCAAGGTTACGTCGTAGAGTGTTATGTTGGGTATCTTGAAGATTAATAATTAATTTCTAGACAGTATCAGAGAAGCTCAGAAGTTGGATGTGAAACTGGTATATTCGATGGTTAGAATTGATTAGTCTGAGAATGGTGATTTTAAGCTAGATGGGCAAGGTGTGTTGAGGTTTCGTAACCGGATTTATATTCCTGATGATGCTGATATGAAGAAGGTGATACTTGAGGAGAGTCATAGAAGTAAGTTAAGTATTCATCCAGGAGCTACAAAGATGTATCAAGATTTGAAAGGTTTGTTTTGGTGGCCTGGAATGAAGAGTGATGTGGCTCGGTTTATGTATGCATGTTTGACTTGTTAGAAGTCGAAAGTTGAACATCAGAAGCCTGCAGGCTTGATGCAACCGTTAGAAGTTCTAGAATGGAAATGGGATAGCAAATCGATGGACTTTTTGATGGGGTTACCTAATACTTTAAGAGGACATGATTCAATTTGGGTGATTGTTGATAGGCTTACGAAGTTAGCTCATTTTATTCCTATTAACATCAGTTTTCCAGTGTCGAAGTTGGCTGAGATTTACACTAGTGTGATTGTGAAGCTACATGGTGTTCCTTTGTGCATTGTGTCAGATAGAGACCCAAGATTTACTTCTGATTTTTGGAAGAGTTTGCAAGAAGCGTTGGGTTCTAAGTTGAGGTTGAGTTCAGCGTATCATCCTCAGGCAGATGGTCAGACTGAACGGACGATTCAATCGTTGGAAGATTTTTTGAGGGCATGTGTTCTTGAGCAGGGAGGTTCGTGGGATACTTATCTTCCATTGATAGAGTTCACTTATAATAACAGTTACCATTCTAGTATTGGGATGGCACCTTTTGAGGCGTTGTATGGTCGAAGATGTAGAACTCCGTTATGTTGGCATGAATCTGGTGAAAGTGTAGTACTTGGACCTGAACTTGTTCGTGAAACTATTGAGAAGGTGAAGTTGATTCGAGAAAATATGAAAGCTTCCCAAAGTAGGCAGAAGAGTTATCATGACAAACGAAGGAAGGATTTAGAATTTCAAGCTGGTGAGCATGTGTTTTTAAGAGTTACACATGTGACTAATGTTGAGCGAGCATTGAAGTCTAAGAAGCTAACTTCTTGTTTTATTGGACCATATCAGATTTCAGAGAGAGTGGGGAATGTTTCTTATAGAGTGGCTTTACCGCCTAATCTTTCGAATTTGCATGATGTGTTTCATGTGTCGCAACTCTGAAAATATATTTCAGATCCATCTCATGTGATTCATGTGGATGATGTGCAAGTACGGGATAATCTTACGGTGGAGACAATGCCTGTACAAATCGTGGATCGTGAAACTAAGAATCTGAGGGGTAAAGAGATTGCTTTGGTTAAAGTGGTTTGGCTAGGAGCTGCCGGAGAAAGCATGACTTGGGAGTTGGAGGGCAAGATGCAAGACTCTTACCCTGAGTTATTGGATTGAGCTAAATTTTCGAGGACGAAAATATTCTAAGTGGGGGAGAGTTGTAACGCCCGTAATGTAATTAATTATTTAATTAAATTATTTTGGAATATTTGAGATGATGTGTTGTGATTAATTGGATTTAATTATTTTATTAAGTGGTGAAATAATATTAGAAGTATGATGTTATTTGATGTGAGCTTGTTTTTAAGGAATAGAAGTAATAAGGGGGTGTATTAGTTTTGAGCCTAATAAGAAATAAAGAATAATAGGTTATTTTATTGTTGTTAGAAGAATAGGAAAGAGGAGGCAGTAGAAGAATAAGGATTGAGAAGAAGAACGTGAAGCTGCTGGAAAAAGAGGAAAACAGTAGAACGAGGTTTCAACCGGAAGATTATAGTGCGACCTTCAATCCAAGGTAAGGGTAGGGTTCTGACTCTATAATTGGGTTCATGATGATTGGTATGTGGGGTTAGAGGTTATTTTTGTCTTGTTCATGAATTGAATGTATATGATGTTGTATGATGAAGAATTGATGAATTTTAGATGAATAATGATGTCCCGATGTTGTTTGATCGATGTAGAATTATAGGATAATTGTAAGTGATGATTATCTATGATTAGATTAAGTTTTTAGGGCTTAAAATATGAAACCCGTAGTGAAAATGCAAAGAAATTGCAGAATTTATGCAGGATAGAGCAGTATGCGTCGACCTCAAACATGATGTGTCGATACGTGAAGGTTTAGAGACTCAGGATGAGTCGACACGAAGGGGTTTTACATTGATACATGAGTGCTTTTAGACTCAGGATGAGTCGATCCATAGGAGCATGTGTCGATACATGTTGTGTGTTAGACTCAGGATGAGTCGATCCAAGAGAGGATGCGTCGAATCATGTTGCGTGTTCAGTGCAGTACGCGTCAATCCAAGGAGATATGCGTCGACCCATGTTGTCTGGTTTTTGGAAGAATCGTTTAGAAAATGTTGTAACTTGAGTTTTAGGATGTCGTTTGAGATGTCGTTCAAAGTGTTGAATAGCTAACGCGATGAACTTTATTCTAGAGGATTAAAATGAAGAATAGGAAGTGTAATCCTAGTAGCCAATTTAGGATTTAGAGTTAGTTCCCGTGTTGATCGTTATGTTGGTTTTTATGCAGAATGATGAGGATGAAATATTTATAGGATGCTGTTTGATTTGTAACAGTAGGAGTAATGATAGTAATGATGTAAGTTTACAGAATAGCGGTGTGAATTATTGTCGTATTAATGTACAGTTGAGTTATTGATGAGACGTTATTAATGATGTTGTGTTGATAATTTATGATGAATAAATGATGTTTGATGAATAAATGATTTTGATGAATTATTATGAATGATATGAGATGTTTGATGAAAAGATGTTGAGATGCTTTTGAGATGTAGGCCTTTGGCCAACGGTGATGTTGTATTGAGATGTTGTTAATTGTGACGTTGTTATTACATTCATGATTGTGTCGCATACATTGCATTTTGAGATGGAGCTTATGCTCGTTGAGATGGCCTGAATTTGGCGAATATTGAGATGAAGGCTTATGCCTTGTTGATGCCTCTATTAATTGGCATATTTTTGAGATGGGAGTTCTGCTCCAATGGTACCACATGCATTTGCATAGTCATGAGTTGCATTATATGATTGCATAAAGACGCGTGTATTGTTGTTTTGAATGTGTATTATTGTTGTCATTATTAATGATTATGAGATGAGAAGTTGTGATGTTATGTGATCTAATTTAATATATTAATTATCATGCGCTTTATTATATTGTTAGATATCTCACCCCTTCTGTTTGAATGTTGCCCTTATGTTGGTAACATGCAGGTAATCGAGAGTGAAGGTTGTATACCTTCAATAGTTGAGTCGGTGTCATTGCTCTGATATGTAGCCCTCAGGGGGATGAACGCTTGTTGCTTTTGATTGTTGATTATTCAGTTGTTGAACTTTAAGTTGATTATTATTAAATTTTGTTAGTTTGAAGTTGCTGTAATGATGACAGAGATGTTATTAAGAATTTCCGATGCGTAGATGTTGAGTTATTTAATTAAAGATGTTATGATGATGGTTCATCCAATGTTTTAAAAGTGTTATATATCCACGATGAATGCAATGAATTTTGATAGAAGAATTTGTGGCATCTCGATTCGTTTGCATGAATGATTTTTATAACTCTGATTTATTTATATAATTTTTCGGGGTAGAATTGGGGTGTTACAGACTCCTTTCCCAATAATGAACTAAACTTTACCAGAAAGTCAAATAGTATTTTTGACTTGATGTTTCCTACGGGTATGTATTGGATGTTATACTCAAATAACTCAATATCCCAAGACATCATTCTTCCTGTTAGATTCGGTTTCTTGAGGACCTGGCGAATGTGATTATTTGTCTTTACCATTATTTAATGCCCATAATATAGGGCCTGAGATTACTTGCAGTTACCACTACTCCCAGCACGAGCCTTTTAATCTTTTGATATCAGGCATCTGCGACCTCGAGAACCTTGCCCATGAAATAGACAAGTTGTTCCAATCTATTTGTTTCCTGGACGAGTATTGAGCTCATTGCCTAATCAGTAACATACAAGTAAAGGCATAAATGAAAACCTATTTTTGGACATGTCAATATGGGAGACAATGCTAGGAATATTTTCAAGTTTGAGAATGCCTCCTCGTATTCACTTGTTCATTCAAATCTCTCATTTTTCTTCATTGTGGCAGAGAAGTGGAAAACCTTGTCACCTGTAGAGGAAAGAAATCCAGATAGGGAGGCTAGGAGCATTGTTAGTTATTGAACCTCATTAACATTGGTACAACTCCTCATATTAACAATGGCTTGAGACTTATTTAGGTTCACCTTTATGCTTTTCTTGGGTAACATAAAACCAAAGAATTTTCCCGCTTGCACGCCAAACGAGCACTTCAAGGGATTCAGGCGCATGTTGTAAATCTTTATTGACCCCAAGATATCTTCCAAGTATGTCGTGTGATTCTTTCCCTATGAAGTATTCACTATCATATCCTCAATGTGATCCTTCAGGTTTTCCCAATCTACTTTAGGAACATCGTGCCCATGAGTCTCTGGTATGAGGAGACTTCGTTCTTAAGCCCAAAGGGCATGATGTTGTAATGATAGTTTCCATGGTTGGGCATAAATAATGTCTTGGGCGCATCAATTAAATCCATATTAATCTGGTTGTACCCATAGTAGGTGTCCATGAAATTCAGGTTTTTGTAACTCGAAGATCCTTCAATTAGGTGATCTGTATTGGGTAGAAGGTATATATCGTTAAGGTTAGTGAAGTCTACACACATGTGTAACATTATCCATCCAAGATGGGAATTTTACCTTTATTATAAAATTGTCACTTGTCATCTTTAGTACTTTAACATTAATAGTGGCTCTTTTTCCTCTCTGACCTTGTGCTTTTTAAGACACCAACTTAATGGTAGGATCAATGGTGAAGCAACGACGCACTACTATGGTATTTATGCCTACCATATCTAAAGGCGCCTAGGCAAACAATTCGATGCTCCTTATAAGTAAGGCAGCTAGCTCCTCTTCTCTAGATTATGATAGAGAAGTGTCAAGCTTGGTGACTTGGTGGTCCATAGGACCAATTTGGACCTCTTTTAAGTCTTCTGTTGGGATAATTTTTTCATTCTCTATTCTCAATATAGGGTCCCAGCTTGGTACATCGATGTCACGTACTTCTGGATAAGGGGCGCTCAGGGAGACGTGTTTCCTCCTCATTTCTAGAATGCTCTGATAGTGTTCCTTGTTGATCTCCTAATCCCCCTAAACTGCACCAACTCCCCCATCAAGTACTGGGTATTTAAGGCTAAAACGGAGGGTGGACAGGACCTCCCCTAGTAAGTTAAGGGTGAGTATTCCTAGGATGGTGTTGTAAGGAGACAGGGGGTTCACCATGAGATATTTCACTTCAATTGTTTTGGAACTTTCCCTTGAGACGAATGTAATTGAGAATTATGTGGCCCTTCGCTTGTGCCTATTTTCTTGATAGAGCAACCAGAGAACCTTTGAATTCTTTGGAAGGCGCTCTAGAAAAAGACATCTGATAAGCTACCAAGGTTTATCAACACTCGCTTCACATTTATTGTGGTGACCGTGGGGTTATTGTTGCAAGGAAAAATGCCAACAACGCCTTCATTCAAGAAGGTGATTCCTTATTCTATTTCTCGGCATGTGATTCTTCCAACATTAGCAGGTACAATGTTTGTTGTAAAAACTAGTCGACGTACTTTCTTTAAGAGAAAATGGATTCTCCCTTATCGACAAAACTCTCAGGGATGGCGTTGATGTCAATCTTGTAGTTTTTCTCAAACATCTTCATTATAAGATACTGAAAGAAACGATGAGTAGCGATGTGTGGTTCGAGTCACTTTTATCAGGCCCTACAGTGGCACCGATTGTACTTTAAGGTTATTAAAGATTTTCATAGACTTAAGGTGTGATATAGGGTTGAGAGCTAGCTCATGTTGGGGGTGAGAAGCTTTGTGTATGCAGTTTTAATGTGAGTATGAGATTGCCCTTCTTTGATGTGTTGAGATATTTATAGCAGTGTTTGGGCTTGGATCCTAGGCCCCTTGAAAATAGAAACCATCACTAAGATAATGTGGGATTGAACGGTTAATCCACTTTTATTTTGGAGAACGCGATCAAATGACTCATTATGTACTGTTATAGAATAGGAACACATCATTTCCACACTTTCCCACCTCAGATGGCTTATCCCCGAGAAAGACGATGTATCTAATACATGGCACTCAATCTAGGAAATGGGCGACTAGAGAGCTGATAAGGGCGAGATGTCACATCCATTGCCTTCGCATTACCCCATGTGGACCCTTTATAAATATACCTATGACAAAGTTTGGTTAATGATGCTGATTATAATATTAATCTTGGATTGAAGGAAAAAATATTCAACTTCTATTAGATAATAAGACATTCCATATGCAAAACGAGTTTTGAAAAAGCAATATAAAGAATAAGTGATTTAAGAAAAGATATAAAAATATAAAGTTTTTTCATAACATGGTCAAATTGAGATATGTTAATAACAGAATCACTAGAGTGAGTAATGACACAAGTAAAGTGAGTGTGTCGTATTATTAAAGAGTAAAATAGATAATATCAACTTTTAATAAATAAATTAATAGTTGATAAGTATAACAAGTTATAGATGATTATATTATCAACCATTGATCTCGAATTTTATTAACTAATAATCATTTTAGAGGAGCCAAATTCTCTAAAGATACATGCTAACAAAATATATTTTTTCTAAATGGTTACCAACTCATAAGTTTTTTAAAAAAATTATACGTGTTTTAAAAGGTTTTTTCTAAGTTACATTCACAAAGTTGTGGGTAAATTACCCGTTTGAGTTGGCACCAAGTAAAATAAACCATATGGTTTTTATAAATTGTATCTCACAGTTTTTTTTTTTTTTTTTAGATTTTATATTTAAATTTAATTATTTGCAATTTAGCCCACATTCAATTAATGTGTTTTTATGCTTTCAATAATAAATATTTAATGAGATTTTTTCTTTCCTAAGTTGAATCATTTTGTGAGTTTGTTTTTCTTTATATTTTTAAAATATATTTAAATAATACTAAAATTTAAAAATGATACAATTAACTTCTTATTTTTTTATTTATATTTGATTTATTAAAATGGTGAAATATATCATTTGCAATTCTATTTTGTGATGCATAAAAATAGATCTTCAAATTAAACATGCTTTGCACTAGATGTTTTTATCCTTTCAAATGAATTATTTTTCAAAGTCTCAAACTTAAATCTAGTCAATGTAATGTTCAAATGTTTTGCACCAGATACATGATTTATTTTAATTTCTGAAATTGAAGTTTTTTTTCTCTCTTTAATTTCTCACCAACTTATTCAAGCCTTTCTACAAAACTAGTTTATCTTTTGGAATTTTTTTTTTGGAATAATTAGGTATTAAAAAAAAATCGCAAATAATCATGTTTAGGAGAAAATTACGTAAATAACCATGTTTCAGAAAACTCCATAAGGGAGGAGCCAACCCAGTTGGCGCATGCACCTTATTTTAAAGGGGAGACGCCATCTCACTTGGTGCCTATGTGTAAAAGGCTTGTCCTAAGCCAAGTGAGATGGCGCCTTACTGCAAAAGGCAGACAATTTTTCGCGTTTTTTATTTTAAATGCGGTACGTTACATAAACGATATAGGATCAAGAAAATTGACTTTTTATTTACACAATATGATTACACACATAACGATTACATAAAAAAATACAGATTAATCAGTGGTCCCCCGGAACCCGGTAATGATCCCCGATTCTGCGTCCCCGTCCTTGCCTTTCCCGTGCTGGGTTTCGTCGCATTTCCTGTTGTGGCAGGGTCGATGGCCCAGCGAAGTCAATGTGTTTCAGATCCATGAAATCGGTCAGATCTCTATATCTAGAAGATCCGCTTTGGTATAGTCGGTTACACATACCCTCAAAGTTTGGTCGTGTTGGTGGTGGGTGGGGTTCCATGGTTGGTCTGTAGCACTGGTCGTCTGAGTACGGGGGATAGAAAGGAAATAGATCTTGGGGTGTTTGGTATTGGGAATGTTGGATGCTTTGGTGATATGGTGGTTGATGGTAAGTTGGTTCGGTTGGTTCATAATCTTCGGACAATCCCAGATTAGGGCTAAGGTTAGATGTTGAGGGGCCCATATTGGGATATGTAAAAGACTGGAATTGTGTGTGGGGTATGTGGGTGTATTGGTATTGTGATTGAAATTGTGGTTGGGTGTGAGGCATATGGCGGTATTGGTACTGAGGTGGTGATTGTGGTTGGTTATGGGGCATGTGGGTGTAATCGTATTGTGGTGGTGATTGTGGTTGGGTGTTTGTGGTTCTGTTTTATCGGGGAGGTTGGTGGGAGGTTGATGTGTGTTGGGTTTGTTGTTGGGGAAATGAGGGTTGTGCCCATTATGTTCGTGGGTCAACCAAATACCTTGGATGAGACACGTGCATTTTTGGGGTACTAACTGATCTGTACCAAGCTAAATATTGATTCGTGTGTCGCATATTACCATGGTTGAGGAAAACTGGGAATCGCAAGACATGTCGGTGACGCCTCTGCCATATCTTACACCATTTTGAAGCAAAATCTTTCCAGTTGGTAAGACCCTATTGGGCGTCGACCCTTTTGAGATGCCATAGGGACAAACAAGTTGCATCGCAGGGTATCTCTTGATGCATTCCAAACTGCTTCTTGACACGGTCGCTGTGGTGCATCTCCATAATATTGAACCGTATGATTGCAGTCTTTGCGCTCCAAATTGTTGCATCCTCGGAGTTTGGTTCATGGTCCAAACCCAAATATGGTCTTCAGACAAACTGCGGATAAAATTAAATCAGCTTAATGAAAACGTAATAAATAAATAATTTAAAAGTAGAAAAGTTGAAAGGTATGACGTACATCATCCAGATCAAGGTGATCCAATAGATTGCTGTATAGAGCGACATTGAATCTTGGATTCTTTCCGTAATCCATACCCCTCACGCAGAACCTAAAGGAATTGAAAAATATTTTATTTTTATCATATTTTTGGTGAAGAGATGAATAATAATAAATTATATAAGTTGATGACTTACTTTGTTGCGTATGGGAAAACGAATGCGTTGTTGTTAACGGGGTTTAGGGACTCCATTTTCCACCAACCCCAGGCTTGAAGTAAAAAATCGCAAACATAAAATGTATTTTTTCCTTGATTGCATTTTTACACAAGGAACTGTATAGATGGGCTAAAATAGCAGAACCCCAACTATACTTTCTAGTTTTTTCGAAGTCTCTAAGTAAATTTAAATACATAAAATTTACACTATTTCCTGTACTTTCGGGAAATAAAAAGGTTCTAAATAGTATCATTATCTCATTTCCAGCTTTTATTACCTTAGCTAGCTCGGAGGAATTTTCGTTCAATTCCAGAGTCGCATAATGATTTTTTAGCTCAGTAAGTAGTATACCCTGACCTCTCGCACCACCACCTTCAACCACATCCCTGCCCAACAATTCTTCACACGGAGAATTGGGTTGTTGAACTGACCCGTTAACCGCCTTACCATCGACAGGGAGACCCAATAACATGTACACGTCCTCTAGTGTGACGGTACATTCACCTATTGGTAGATGAAATGTATGGGTTTATGGTCTCCACCTTTCCAACATTGCAAGTATGAACTTTGAATCAATCGTGCAGTTGGAGATCTTTATAACGTTTCCGAAACCTGTGTATTCGAGATAGGGTACGATCAACGGGTCGGGAGCAAGGTAGTTGTGTGACCGGATTCTAAATCTTTTAGTATCCTAAGTTAAGAATATAAAAAGTGTAAGAGTCGATAAGATGAATAAAGAATTAATAGAAGTATGAAAAATGTATAAGTATACAAGAAACTTACAAACGCTGCAATGTTGTCCCTTGTGCCTCTGTGAGAATCGCCCATTGTGAGAAGAGCCATTGTTGAAATTGTCTGAGATTATGAAAGAGTTTGAAATTGTCTGAGATTATGAAAGAGTTTGTAGCATAGAGTGAGACAATTGTGAATGCAATAGAAGTATGTGAGGCTCTGTATTTATAGGCAAACTTTTATCAGAGTAAGTGAGGTGGTTGGTGGGTGCATGCATGCATGATAAGTGTCACTCTTGTAGTGTAGGTGCAGGCTAGGTGGCAGCCTTGGGAAAGGAATCTCTACATGCATGTAACACGATTGGACGTGAAAGGAGGTGCCATTTGACTTGGCGAATGAGTACAAAAATGAAAGGTGTCGCCATCCCTGTTGGCGAATAAGAGGTGGCGTAGGTTGCACTGTAAGTGCAGGCTAGGTGACAGCCTTGGAGAAGGCATCTCTACATGCATGTAACACGATTGAACATGAAGGGAAGCGCCATTGGAATTGGCGAATGAGTACATAAATGAAAGGTGTTGCCATCCCTGTTGGAAAATAAGAGGTGGCATGGGTTGCAGTGTAGGTGCAGGCTAGGTGATAGTCTTGGAGAAGGCATCTCTGCATGCATGTAACACGATTAGATGTGAAGGGAGGCGCCATTGGACTTAGCGAATGAGTACAAAAATGAAAGGTGTCGCCATCCCTATTGGCGAATAAGAGGTGGCATGGGTTGCAGTGTAGGTGCAGGCTAGGTGACAGCCTTGGAGAAGGCATCTCTACATGTATGTAACACGATTGGACGTGAAGGGAGGCGCCATTGGACTTGGCAAATGAGTACTAAAATGAAAGGTGTCGCCATCCCTGTTGGCGAATAAGAAATGGCATGGGTTGCAGTGTAGGTGCAGGCTAGGTGACAACCTTGGAGAAGACATCTCTGCATGCATGTAACACGATTGGACGTGAAGGGAAACGTCATTGGACTTGGAGAATGAGTACAAAAATGAAAGGTGTCGCCATACCTGTTGGCGAATAAGAGGTGGCATGGGTCTCAGTGTAGGTGCAAGCTAGGTGACAGCCTTGGAGAAGGCATCTCTTCATGCATGTAACATGATTGGACGTGAAGGGAGGAAAATTAGAGGTTGCTTACTGTTGGTTTAGTCAAATCCAGTACAACCTATTTAATCCTACATTTATCAAAACACTCCTACACTTAATCACTCAAACACTAGAACATTAAAAAATTCAAGCAATTAACTCAAAGACTTCAAACCTTCAAACCTTCAAACCTTCAAACAGTCATACACAATGGCCTATGCACCCCAATATGTGATCAGTGCACATTTCAACGGTGAGACATACATTTGTCCCACCTCTAGGTTTTTTTTAGAGACACTAAGAACATCTGATTTTGTTTAAACAGGAAATCCAATTTCTTGTATTTCAAATAACGATTGGAGGCCAAACTTGGACGAGGTCCTGTGACACAAATATTTTATCAGAATCCGGTTTTTTTGGTAACAACCAAATAATATTTTATAAGGTTGAGGTTCAAGACGACGAGGACCTTCAGAATATGTTTTCCAGTCATGAGTATTTTGGGTACGACTCTATTGAGTTGTACATTATGCTTCGAGAGCCTCAGCTGTCACAAGTGGTTGTTCCTCTGGATACCGAACAAGCAGAAGTAGATGTCGTTGACGAAGAAGAAGAAGATGACGAGTTGGAGTTTGACGACATGGTCAACGATGATTCTGAAGACGATGGGATACCTAGTATACCTTCAAACAAGATATACACACCACCTCCACACATGATAAACTTCAACATGGGCGGAGATGAACTGTCATCTAATTTATTTTTCAATTCGTATATGTAGTCGAATGAAAACTTAAAAGAGAAAGACAAATTTTGTAATAGAGAAGAATGTATCCGAGCCATAAAAAAATGTCACATGCTCAACTCGGTCGATTTTAAGGTAGACCGTGTAAATCCATAAAGGTACAAGATCAAGTGTATCCACCCGGATTGTATGTTCAAGCTCACTGCATCATACAGATTAAGAGGTGATTGTTGGGTTATAGGTTTTATGTCCACCCACATGTGTGTCAGTTCTACTCAATCACAAGATCATCGGAAACTAAATTATGATCTCATATGTCAAGAAATCCTAACCCTCGTCAGCAACATCCATCATTGAAGGTGAAAACCATAATCTCCCACATCACTATGGTATTTAACTATACTCCATCTTACCGAAAGGCGTGGTTAGCAAAGACCAAGGCGATTTAAAAGGTATATGGAAACTGGGAGGAGTCATACAAAGAACTTCCTCGCTACCTGAATGCACTTCAGACTTATTCTCCGGGTACTATTTACATTCTAGAAACACTGCCATCGTACGCCCTAGATGGTAGTCAACTCACCAGAAATGGAATATTCAGTTGAGTGTTTTGGGCTTTTCAACCTTTCATCACAGGGTTTGTATCATGCAAACCAATTATACAAATTGATGGGACTTGGTTTTATGGGAAATACAAAGGCACGCTACTGATGGCAGTTGCACAAGATGGCAACAACAACATTTTCCCAATTGCCTTTTCCCTAGTCGAGGGAGAGACTGGTGGTGCTTGGAGCTTATTTCTCAAGAATCTCCGAACACACGTGGCTCCTCAACTAGATCTCTGTTTGATATCTGATAGACATGCATCTATTGAAAGTGTATACAACAATCCTGCAAACGGTTGGCATGACCCTCCTTCTACGCATGTCTATTGCATTAGACATATCATCCAAAATTTCACGAGAGAGATCAAAGACAAAGCTCTTAGGAAAGCGGTTATGAATTCAGGATATGCATTGACACAACCTACATTCAAATATTATCGCAACAAGATCCGTTTGTCAAATCTGGACGCCGGTAGGTGGACCGATAACATTCTGGTAGAAAAATGGACTAGGTCATACGACAATGGACAAAGATTGGGCCACATGACAATAAATATAATTGAATCCATGAACAGGATATTCAAAGGCATACGAAACCTCCCAGTAACTGCTTTGGTTAAATCAACATATTTTAGGATGGCTTCGTTGTTTGCCAAAAGAGGTGAAATATTGAATGTTGTGTTGCAATCTGGACAACTATGGAGTGAAAGCTACATGAAGTATATTAAGGAAGAAAGTGCCAAATCCAACACCCATCTGGTTATACGGTTCGACCGACACGGCCATAACTTCATTATCAAAGAGACAATCGACCACAATGAGGGCCTGCCAAAACAAGAGTATAGGGTTATACTACCTTCTCGTTGGTGCGATTATGGCAAGTTTCAAGCCTTTCGTATGCCTTGCTCTCATGTCATTGTTGCGTGTGGCTATACTCATCAAGACGCATTACAACTTCTGTCTCCCGTTTACAAATATGAAACCTTGCTCAACGTATACAACAACAGCTTCCCTTTGGTAGCAAAACCTAATTATTGGCATGTATACGACGGCGAAATAGTATAGCACAATGACCAAATATGAAAGAATAAAAAGAGTCGTCCAAAAAGTAAGCGCATCACAACTGAAATGGACTCCCTTGACAAGCTGGAAAGAAAGTGTGGTTTATGTCGTCAGGTCGGACACAATCACAAAAATTGTCCGACTCGGGATACTGGCTCAACCACATAAAAATTGTATTACAAAAAATCTTTACTTTTTTAAGTTGTAAATATTAGGGTTTTTCATTAACAGGATTTGTTACAATAAACCTTGCACGAACAAGAAATAAAACACGATAAACCGTCTACGAAATCACAGCCGTTAAAATAATTTCATCTGACCCATGTATCATCAACATTACGTCGCTGTCTGTTTTGACTTCCTCCAACAAAAAATTAGGTCTTCCTGTTGCAAGTGAGGTTGTTGTTCTTCTTTACTGGATCCTTCTAATTTGTTCCCCATCCTCGATGTCTCCCTCTAGCCATCACATCAAATCCCTCTTCAGACGCTTCATGGAGTGAATGTGCCAGAATTTCATTTTCATCGGAGGTTTTATGGCCGAGAAAATAAGGTAATCATCTCTGGTAAAAATCAAGGGCGATGTCATGACACAAATAACAGAGAAAAAATAAGAGGACAGTGCGAGAAAGTGTGAGGAATGACAGAGAAATGAACGAATTATTTATAAAAAAATGCATTTTTCCCTAGGAGTCAAGTGAGATGGCGTCTTCATTCACTTTTAAAGTGCATGCGCCATCTCACTTGACTAAATGAGAGAGCATGCGCCAAGTGAGATGGAGCCTATGGAAAAATGTTAAGTGCATGCGCCAACTGGGTTAGCTCTTCCCTTATGGGGTTTTCTGAAACATGGTTATTTGCGAGAAAAAAATTTTAATACCTAGTTATTCCAAAAAAAACATTCTATCTTTTGCAAGGTCAAAACTCTCAATTATTTTAGATTTGTTAACTAGAAAGTCCAACATCTTATTATAAAAATCTTATCTTTTGCTTTCATCGGAAAAAAAATATCAGTAACCATTTTCCTTATTTTCTAATGATAGGTTATCGATAATATCAAGTAAGAAATAAATGTTAATACCTCAAAATACATTAGGAATTTTTAATATGGACAGAACAAATGTTCAACCACTTAGATAAAAAAAATATTATAATGAATCCCTCCCTGTATTTTATTACAAAATAAAAAAAAATTATTAAACAACAAATAAAATACAATTGAATTTGAGACTCTCAGCAATAGTGAAATATAATTGATTTTGCAGATAAAATAAAAATTGAAATTAAGATCATAGGGTGGGAAGTGAAATTTAATTGATTTGGAGATTGTGGAAAATAAAATTTCTTAGAAAATTTTAATTATCATTAACCATGAAATATATTGAAAAATATGAATAATTGAAAATGTTAGAGAGAAAAACTCCAACCGCTCTCTAACTTCTCTACCCTTCATCTTCCAAACCAAAACCAAAATCTAACTTAAACTTCAAATTCAACCTTTCAGAAAAGATGTATTACCACAAATGAGGTATTGTTGAGAAGGAGTAAACACAAGTTAAAAGAAGAAGGGGAGGACAAACTTGATAGAAATGGGATGCGGGGAAAGGAAATCATAAACGATCCAAAGAGGTTTAAAAGGAGAACACATTTTTCTTTACCGAAATACCAGATGAATTTTGGGTGAGAGAGATGTATAACATCTTTATGGAGTTCAGAGACACCAATGAAGTTGTCATTCCACCAAGGGGAGATAAAAGAGGAAAGAAATTTGGATTCACTCGGTTTAACAAAGTAGCTAATGAAAGAATGTTGTCAGTTAAGTTGGATAACATAATCATAGGATCAAAGAAAATACATGTGAATATACCCAGATTCAACAGGAAGATGACGAAGCAGGATTCTAAATGAAACTTATAATATAGACATCAACGAGGAGATTTTTAGAATAAAGGTGGCGGGGGATCATCACGGGCCATTAAGAATCTCCAAGAAGGAAAACAAACTAGACTAATAAGAAAGTGAAGAATCTGGGTGGAGCTCATGAAGTCATATTTGTTGTTCAGGAGACAAAGGGGTCTGGTAGCAAAAGGACACCCATGATGGGTATCAAGGTAAAGAGTTCATTAAATGAAAGTGATGATGAGTTTCATAAAGGACACGAGGGCACAGGCATAGGGTGGCCAGAGCAGAAAGGTGTGGGAAAAGCAAAAAAAATTGTCAACCAATGAGATACGATTTGACAAAATGTTGATAAATTTTTGTCAAAAGCAGAGTTCAAAAGTAAATGGTTGGGTAAAGTCAATTGGATGTGGTATTAACTGCTTAATGGATCCAGCTGGCAACAATAGGCCAGGAAATGATTGGTTGTTTTTAAAGACCCAACAAAAAGGTAAGAAAAATACCAAAAGTGAATGGGGTGAAGCTTATTGCGGAAGCCCATGAAAACAAAAAGACTATCACTCAATACCACAGTTGGGAGAATGAAAGAGAATTAGAAATTCATAATAAAATCTAATTCAGATGTAGGGGAAGAGGGTGATATTTATGGTGAAGGGTGTGAAACAAAAATACCTTGCTTCAATAATACATATGTTATTCAGATTCTCATACACGATGAGCCGATTCAAATTTCAACATCTAAGGAATCCTCTTCAAAATATTCAGCAGAGGATATTATATGTTCTGACACTCAATATAGTTCCGAATTGAGAAGAGTGGATTTTAGGTACTGGGAGGATGTTGATAAAGGTGTAACGGTCAAGGTATCGGATAACATTAAGGAATTAGGGATCAACGTAGATGACAGAAAGGATATCTACGTGGAAGCCATCAAAGGTATGGAAGCGAGGGATAAAGGGGGAAAGAAGGTTTGGGAGGCGATGAACGAACATTCTCAATGAATATTATGTCCTTTCAAAGTAAAATGGGGGTGGAAGTCAATTGGAGAAGAAAAGACTCAACTGAATTATCCAATAGGGGAAGGAGGATTTGGTATTCTTACAAGAAATGAAATTGCAGACTATGAATAAGGTGTTAGCATCTAGCTTATGGGGGGGACAAAGATGTGAAGTGGACTACCAAAAATTCTAAATGGGCCTCAAATGGATTAATTACGATATGGAAGAAGGGACTTATAACTGTTAGAACATAGTTTGGTTCTACATCCATGTAAGAGTTTTGATGATAACAAACATATGATATATATAAACAACAAATATGATCTCTAATAATTTTTTTTGATATGCAAGGAAATTCTAATGAATGAAGCATAGAAGATGAGAAAAATTCGTTTTTAAAGCTCTATTGTGACACATCATACTTAGAAGCAAATCAGTGTAACACGCCTAAATGAAGAAGTTCTAATGTTACAACTTCTGAATGCATCAACCCTGCGAGCAAAATTCTGATATTCTGATAAGTAAAGTTCTGGAAGAACAAAAGAAATCTCAACGGTAATATCCATCTTCTGATATGATCCCAAGAAAGCATGTTCTGAAGCGTTACAATTTATTCATTACAAAATCATAAGTAACGGCTGAATCAAGACAAGATCTCTATTTTTGGAAAGTACATTTACTACACTTTGTCAACCTTCCAAAAGCATCTTCTCATGTCTCTCATACATCGCCTATATAAATAAGACTTGAAGAAGAAATCGTACACATCACTACTGCGCACCAAAAGAGAAATATTCTTATCCAATTTTATCTTGTGCTTTTAAATTGTGTATACATCACTGTTGTAATATAGTTTTGCTAAGAAAACATATTTGTACACACTCTTAATTTGGTTTATTTTGTAATACCTTGAGAAAACTAGGTTGTGGTTTAGACTCAAGAAGACATTGACAGTAGTCATTGTGTTTGTGTAATCAAGTTTTGATTAGTGGATTAATACCTCGTTTGAGAGAGGCGAAATCACTTGGTGGATGGACTGGAGTAGTTTGAGTTCAAACGAACCAGGATAACCAACGTGTCTACTGATTTAATTTTGAAAACCCCAATTCAACCCCCCTCCCCTTCTTGTGTTTTTCCATTCTTCAATTGGTATCAGAGCGCATGGTTCTGGGTGCAAACACTTAATTGTGTCAGAAAAAGATCCTAGCAAGAAAAATACTATGGTGGAACCATTTCAGAACAACAATGATGATAAAGACAGAATCAGAGGCAGACCCCCAATGTTTGACGGTGAAAATTTTGATTACATGAAATACATAATTCGAAAGTTTCTTTCTAGCTCATGATGTTGATCTCTAGAATATGATGGCTGATGGCTACATTCATTCTAGTGATGAAAACGGTCAGAAGATTGATAGAAAGAAAATGTCAGATCAACAAAAGAAAGAATTCAGAAACCATCACAAAGCCAGAACAATCTTGTTGAGTGTTATCTCATATACTGAGTATGAGAAGATCACAAATAGAGATTCTACTAAAAACATGTTTGACTCTCTGAGAATAACTCACGAAGGTAACACACAAGTTAAAGAGACCAAAGCTCTTTCACTGATCTAGAAGTACGAAGCTTTTAAAATGGAAGAAGAAGAAGAAACTATCAAGACAATGTTCTCAAGGTTTCAAACTCTAGTTACTGGATTGAAAGTTCTGGACAAAGGATACTCCACAGCAGATCATGTAAAGAAAATCATCAGAAGCTTATCCAAGAAATGGAGACCCATGGTCATAGCCTTAAAGCTTGTCAAAGATCTGAACAATATATCTCTTGAAGAACTTATCAGCTCTTTGAAAAGTCATGAGATAGAATTAGAAGAAGATGAGCCCCAGAAGCAAGGTAAGTCTCTCGCTCTTAAATCTAATAAATATGAATGTAAAAGTTTTCAAGCAAAAGAAGAAAACTCTGGTGGATCCTCGTCATAAGAAGATGATTTATCTCTTCTATCCAAAAGAGTCAATCAGCTATGGAAGCATAGACAGAGGAAGTTTAGAAACCCCAGAAGAACAGGAAATCACTTTGAATCATCTTCTGGATACAGAAAATCTAGCAACAAAAATGTTGTATGTTACGAATGCAAAGACTCAGGTCACTACAAAAGTGACTGCCCAAATCTTCAGAAAGAAAAGCCTAAGAAGAAGTTCTCCAAAGAAAAGAAGAAAAGTCGTATGGCAACGTGGGATAACTCAGAATCTTCTGAAGCTGAAACAAAATCAGAAGATGAACGGGCCAATATAGCCTTAATGACCAACTTATCAGATGACTCTAGCTCATCTGAATCAGAATCAGACTCAAAAGCAGAAGAGGTATTCTCTAACTTTTCTAGATCTCAATTAGAAGATAGTCTGTTAGAAATTCTTGAAAGATATTAGCAACTTCGAGTCAAAAACAAGAACTTGAAATAGGATCTAGTATTTGACTCTAAAGAAACTAAGAAACTTAAAATAGAAAACTATGAGCTAAAAGAAACCATTTCAAACTTGAAAATGAAAACTACATTATCAAAAATGAATTACAAAAAGCTCAGAAAGAAACTGTTTCAAATAGTTCTGATAAAATCATAAAAGAATATGAACATAACTTTCAAATATTTCTAGCTAAAAACATTGATAGAAGCAATATGGCTTCAATGATCTATGGAGTTAGCAGAAACGGTAGAAAAGTGTAGGAATGTGAAACCAAGGGGAGAAGAAACATCTCAACCAAAGAAAGTTGATGATATAGTTATAAAACACACACCTCTCTATTCACACTTTACATATGAACATAAACATGATATAAAATATACTAGAAATGCTTTCTATGCAAAACCAAAATTCAAACAGAATTTTGGAAACTCTAACATACAAGGACCCAAAAAGATATGGGTACCAAAGGATAAAATCATCTATGGTGCAGATATCTTTAACAGCAAGGTTGAAACACCATTTCTAACACCTGGACTCTGGATGCTCTCTACACATGACGGGAAGAAAGCATATGTTCCAAAGCCTGGGATTTAAATCTAAAGGATATGCAGGTTTCAGAGGCAATCAGAAAGGAGAAATTATTGGCTCTGGAACCATTGGTAACGATCATATGAACAAGTTTTATTCTAAAGCAAGTGTTGCAGATCTTCAGAAAATAAGAACTTGAGCCAAATACAAAAGAAGACATCACAAACATTACAATAACTTGTGAAGAATCCTTCCAAGGATGGGGAAAATATTTTGATCGTCTCATAGGTCCAGCTTTTCCAAAACTAGTAAAAGAATTTTGGATCCATGTCACAGCTTCAAATCATCAGGTAACGTCCTACGTTATGGGAAATAAGATCATTATCACTGAAGACCTTATTGGGAAGTGTAACGCCCGTAATTTAATTAATTATTTAATTAAATTATTTTCGGATTATTTGTGAAGTTGTGTTATGATGATAGTTGATGTGTTGTTGTTATTGGATATATTTATTCTATTAAGTTGTGGAATAATATTAGAATGATAATATTATTTGATGTGGGCTTGTTTTAAAGGATAGAAGTAGTAGAAGAGGGTGTAGGATTCTTAAGCCCATTTAGGAATAATAAGAATTATAGGGTTATTATATTAGTTTTAGAAATAACAAGGAAAAGGAAGAAGCAGTAAGAAGAGAAGGAAATAAGGGTTGGAAGAAGAGAAAAAAAACGTGAAAGTTGCAGAAAAGAAGGAAAAGAGGCAGAACGGAAATCAACCGGAAAAGTTATAGAGTAACCTTCAATCCAACGTAAGGGTGAGGTTCTGACTCTATAATAGGGTTTATGATGATTAGTATGTGGGATTATATGTGAAAAGTTGTCTTGTTTATGATTGGAATATATATATATATATATATATATATATATATATATATATATATATATATATATATATATATATATATTTGTATGATGAAAATCAATGATTTAAGGATGAATGATGATGCCCTAATGTTGTATAATGGATTTAGAAACATATGATTACTATAATTGATGATTACCTATGATTAGAGGATGTTTTTAGGGCCTAAGGCAAGGAAACCATAGTGAAAACGCAGTGAAATCGCAGAAAATATTCATGACAGAACAGTATGTGTTGACCCCAAAAGCCATGTGTCGATGCATGAAGGTTTTTAGACCCAGGATGAGTCGATACGAAGAAGTCATGCATCGATACATGCAGGATTTTAGACCCAGGATGAGTCGATACGTAGGATTATGTATCGATTGTAAGTACGAAGTGCGCCTAAGAGGGGGGTGAATTAGGTACTTTTAAAAATTCTGGTTTTTAGTGATGATGGTTCTCATTTTTCAGGTTATAAGTGAGTTTAGGAAAGCTTAAGAATGCAGAAAAATAAGAGACACGGGCGATATATCCTGGTTCCCCTCACAGTCCGAGAGTACGCCAGTCCCCTTTCAACATGAAAGAGATTTCCTTATTGTGGCAAACTTACAGAAGAACTACCAACCAAACCAAGAACAATCCTCTTGGACCAAGAACAATCCTCTTGGATTTTCACTAAGTTACCTATGAGAACAATCCTCTCAATGTAACTACACTTGTATCCAACAACTTGGAGAAACAAGATTTCAACAAAAACACTTAAACTTAATTCCAACAATCCTGGAAAATAAGTAAGTAAAAAACAATTTGTGAGTTTGAGTGAGTAGAGTATATTGATCACTTAAGAGTGATTTTGACAATGAATAATCTTCTTCTTTCAATAATAATATTGTACAAAGACTCAAGATATATTTGCTCAAAGTTTTCGTTTAAAGTATGAAAATAAATGCAGAAAACGTATGCATGAAAATGAAGAATGCTTGAGTTTGTATTTTGAAAGTTCAGAAAAATATTATAAAAAGAGGTTTTAGATCTGAATTTGAAAATGAATATTTATATGTTCATAACACCCTTTTGAAACATCATGAAGATCTGGAAATGTATCATGAACAAATGCCAAGTTTGAGTGAAAAGATTTAATGAAAAGGCATGATCAAAAGGCATGAACAAAGCTGTAATTTTTCAAATCCGTGCAGTGTGTAATCGATTGCACCTTTAGTGTAATCGATTGCACAAGGTTTTTAACAGCTATGTTTTCAAAATTTTAAGAGTGCAATCGATTGAATCATTAGTGTAGTCTATTGTAGGCTAAGTCAGTAGCAAAATTTAACAGAGTGCAATCGATTGCACCAACTATGTAATCGATTGCATGCTAAGACAGAATCAATTGTTTTGAAATTTTTAAGTGTGCAATCGATTGCACAAACTATGTAATCGATTGCATCAAGAAACAGAAGCAAAAGATTTGGAATTTTTAAAGAGTGTAATCGATTTGCACTGAGATGTAAATCGATTGCATGCATATGAAAAATGAAAATTAATCTTTGAAAGGCTTGAGAATGATTTTTAAACATTTCTTTTTCATTTTTGAGCATCTATATCTTAAGATCAAAATAGATAATATTATTATACCTTTAAAGTTGTAGAGAGCTTTGATTGGAGATATTATCCTTAGATGCTTAGATGCTTGACCAAAGTCTTTGCCTTCTTTTGTTAGCCATGATTTGTCTTCATCAAAACAAAAGCTTTATTTGAGAAGCTTGATTTCACATTCTCCCCCTTTTTGATGATGACAAAAAATCTTTCTTTATGCGAAGTACTTTCCGGAAGAGCTTCTCCCCCTAAGATGCAAAACTCCCCCTATGTAGGAGAGGGTTGGAATCCTTGCAATTCTTCATCTTGAATGGAGAGTACCTTGAAAAATAAGACATAGGAAATACAAGCATAAAGTACCACATCCTTCTCCCCCTTTGACATTATCAAAAAGAAGGGAAAGATGCAATAAAAATGGACAATAATATATGATAGTATTGAAATCTTAACCATAGCCATATTGCTTCACGATACTTTTTCTCATCCTTTGATAAATGCACATAGTAGATGCCTTCATCAAAACATGATGTTGAAGACTTTGTCACAAAGTTGACTTGTACTTAGAAGTTTGTCTTTTGTTCTTCAACAAAAAGTATATCTTCAATGGATATGAAAGTTAGTGTATCAACTTTGCCAATGCCAAGAATTCTTTCTTTAAGGTATTTCAAATATGTGAAATAATCCTTGGACTTGAACTAGATTTGAAAGTTAGTGTATGTCTCCCGTCATATGCTTTGAACAACCACTATCAAGATACCAAATATTGCATGTGGTTTTCAAGCATACCTACAAAACAAATTAAGTTTGATTTGGTACCCAATGTGCTTTGGGTCCATCATAGTTAGTTCCTTTCTTAACCCACACATAATGCCCACTTGCCACAATGATGTTTCTAACATAGCAAGCATTAGGTGTATGGCCTTTAATACCACAATAAAAACAAGTAGGTTCAAATTTACTTCTATATCTAGAAGGATAAGATTTCTTCTTAGGAAATGTTTTCTTTTTCGGATAGTGACGAACTATTTTAGGTTTGTTCACTTTCTCTTTGGAAGATTGATCACTTGCCTTAACAAAGATAGTTTTGTTAGAACTTGGTTTTGAGAACTTTGAAAATCCAAGTCCACTTTTATCATTGGAGTATCTTTGTTGGCTAAGAACACCTTCCAATCCAATTTTCCCTTTTTCATATCTTTCAATGACTCTTTTTAATTGGACAATTTGGAAAGAGAGTGAATCACAATTTTTGCATACAAAATTCTGTTTTTTTTCATCACTTGATTTTTGTTTTTCTTCTTTGAAATCTTTTTCCATTGAAACATATTTTTCTTCTAGAGATGAAATTTGTTTCGTTTGTGATGAAATGGTTTTATACAGAATTTTGCATTCATTCAATAGTTCATCTATAGCACCTTGTGCATCACTATCAAAAAGAGAAAATTCATTACTAACCTCATTGTCTTCATCATCGGAATGGTGTGAGGCCATCAATGCGAGATTAACACGTTGATTGTTTTCGGAATCGGAAGATGAACTTTCCCATGCTATATATGCTTTCTTTGACTTCTTATCTTTATTTCTCTTGAAATATTTCTTCTTCTTTTCAAGTGTAGGACATTCACTTTTAACATGTCCCTTTTCTCCACATTCAAAGCATATAACCTTCCTTGTTGTTGCTTACCTTTTTCTTTCTTTTCGTAGAACCTTTTCAATCTTCTTGATAAGATCATCATCTTCACTACTAGTGGATTCATCCTCTTGATTGCTATCATGATTTTTTATCCTTGTATTTAGAGCCACGTCTTTCGAATCTTTTACTTGGATTTCATGCTTTTCAAGTCTTGCAAGTTCCGTCTCATATTCTTGAAGTTTTCCAAACAAAGTGGCGGAAGTAATTGTGGATAGATTCTTCTTCTCGGATATTGCTGTCACTTTTGGTTGCCATTCCCTGGATAAAGATCTAAGCACTTTGAGATTAAGTTCATCATTAGTTAAAGTCTTACCAAGTGCTTTCAAATGATTTGTCAAGTGTACAAATCTTTTCTGCAAGTCAAGAATTGATTCTCGAGGATGCATTCTAATAGTTCGTATTCTTGACTCAAAGTATTTAATCTCGATCTTTTAACTTCAGCGGTTCCTTCATGCGTTTCTACCAAGGTATCCCATATTTCCTTTGCTGTTTTGCATGCTGAGACACGGAAGAATTCGTCCATGCTAAGTGCACCTTGAAGAAGGTTTATTGCCTTTTTGTCATAGAGAACTTTCCTCTTATCATCATCGTCCCATGCAGTTTTAGACTTTGAAGAGCCAACACCATTGATTACCGTAACCGGGATAAATGGACCATTTTCGACGGCATCCCAAATTTCTTCTCCTTGTGCTTCTAGATGCGCCTTCATGCGTATTTTCCAAAAGTCAAAATATTCACCACAGAATAGAGGAGGTTTGTTGTTACTACCACCATCTCTGAAAACGAGATTATGATTTGCGGAAGCCATTCTAGATCTTTTAGGAGCAGGTTACCTATAACTTGCTCTGATACCAATTATAAGTACGAAGTGCGCCTAAGAGGGGGGGTGAATTAGGTACTTTAAAAGTTTTACCGTTTTTAGTGATGATGGTTCTTATTTTTCTGGTTATAAGTGAGTTTAGGAAAGCTTAAGAATGCAGAAAAATAAGAGACACGGGCGATATATCCTGGTTCCCCTCACAGTCCGAGAGTACTCCAGTCCCCTTTCAACATGAAAGAGATTTCCTTATTGTGGAAAACTTACAGAAGAACTACCAACCAAACCAAGAACAATCCTCTTGGACCAAGAACAATCCTCTTGGATTTTCACTAAGTTACCTATGAGAACAATCCTCTCAATGTAACTACACTTGTATCCAACAACTTGGAGAAACAAGATTTCAACAAAAACACTTAAACTTAATTCCAACAATCCTGGAAAATAAGTAAGTAAAAAACAATTTGTGAGTTTGAGTGAGTAGAGTATATTGATCACTTAAGAGTGATTTTGACAATGAATAATCTTCTTCTTTCAATAATAATATTGTACAAAGACTCAAGATATATTTGCTCAAAGTTTTCGTTTAAAGTATGAAAATAAATGCAGAAAACGTATGCATGAAAATGAAGAATGCTTGAGTTTGTATTTTGAAAGTTCAGAAAAATATTATAAAAAGAGGTTTTAGATCTGAATTTGAAAATGAATATTTATATGTTCATAACACCCTTTTGAAACATCATGAAGATCTGGAAATGTATCATGAACAAATGCCAAGTTTGAGTGAAAAGATTTAATGAAAAGGCATGATCAAAAGGCATGAACAAAGCTGTAATTTTTCAAATCCGTGCAGTGTGTAATCGATTGCACCTTTAGTGTAATCGATTGCACAAGGTTTTTAACAACTATATTTTCAAAATTTTAAGAGTTCAATCGATTGCATCATTAGTGTAGTCGATTGTAGGCTAAGTCAGTAGCAAAATTTAACTGAGTGCAATCGATTGCACCAACTATGTAATCGATTGCATGCTAAGACAGAATCAAATGTTTTGAAATTTTTAAGTGTGCAATCGATTGCACAAACTATGTAATCGATTGCATCAAGAAACAGAAGCAAAAGATTTGGAATTTTTAAAGAGTGTAATCGATTTGCACTGAGATGTAAATCGATTGCATGCATATGAAAAATGAAAAATTAATCTTTGAAAGGCTTGAGATTGATTTTTAAACATTTCTTTTTCATTTTTGAGCATCTATATCTTAAGATCAAAGTAGATAATATTATTATACCTTTAAAGTTGTAGAGAGCTTTGATTGGAGATATTATCCTTAGATGCTTAGATGCTTGACCAAAGTCTTTGCCTTCTTTTGTTAGCCATGGTTTGTATTCATCAAAACAAAAGCTTTATTTGAGAAGCTTGATTTCACATTCTCCCCCTTTTTGATGATGACAAACAATCTTTCTTTATGCGAAGTACTTTCCGGAAGAGCTTCTCCCCCTAAGATGCAAAACTCCCCCTATGTAGGAGAGGGTTGGAATCCTTGCAATTCTTCATCTTGAATGGAGAGTACCTTGAAAAATAAGACATAGGAAATACAAGCATAAAGTACCACATCCTTCTCCCCTTTTGACATTATCAAAAAGAAGGGAAAGATGTAATAAAAATGGACAATAATATATGATAGTATTGAAAGCTTAACCATTGCCATATTGCTTCACGATACTTTTTCTCATCCTTTGATAAATACACATAGTAGATGCCTTCATCAAAACATGATGTTGAAGCCTTTGTCACAAAGTTGACTTGTACTTAGAAGTTTGTCTTTTATTCTTCAACAAAAAGTATATCTTCAATGGATATGAAAGTTAGTGTATCAACTTTGCCAATGCCAAGAATTCTTTCTTTAAGGTATTTCAAATATGTGAAATAATCCTTGGACTTGAACTAGATTTGAAAGTTAGTGTATGTCTCCCGTCATATGCTTTGAACAACCACTATCAAGATACCAAATATTGCATGTGGTTTTCAAGCATACCTACAAAACAAATTAAGTTTGATTTGGTACTCAATATGCTTTGGGTCCATCATAGTTAGTTCCTTTCTTAACCCACACATAATGCCCACTTGCCACACTGATGTTTCTAACATAGCAAGCATTAGGTGTATGGCCTTTAATACCACAATAAAAACAAGTAGGTTCAAATTTACTTCTATATCTAGAAGTATAAGATTTCTTCTTAGGAAATGTTTTCTTCTTCGGATAGTGACGAACTATTTTAGGTTTGTTCGCTTTCTCTTTGGAAGATTGATCACTTGCCTTAACAAAGATAGTTTTGTTAGAACTTGGTTTTAAGAACTTTGAAAATCCAAGTCCACTTTTATCATTGGAGTATCTTTGTTGTCTAAGAACACCTTCCAATCCAATTTTCCCTTTTTCATATCTTTCAATGACTCTTTTTAATTGGACAATTTGGAAAGAGAGTGAATCACAATTTTTGCATACAAAATTCTGTTTTTTTTCATCACTTGATTTTTGTTTTTCTTCTTTGAAATCTTTTTCCATTGAAACATATTTTTCTTCTAGAGATGAAATTTGTTTCTTTTGTGATGAAATGGTTTTATACAGAATTTTGCATTCATTCAATAGTTCATCTATAGCACCTTGTGCATCACTATCAAAAAGAGAAAATTCATTACTAACCTCATTGTCTTCATCATCGGAATGGTGTGAGGCCATTAATGCGAGATTAACACGTTGATTGTTTTCGGAATCGGAAGATGAACTTTCCCATGCTATATATGCTTTCTTTGACTTCTTATCTTTATTTCTCTTGAAATATTTCTTCTTCTTTTCAAGTGTAGGACATTCACTTTTAACATGTCCCTTTTCTCCACATTCAAAGCATATAACCTTCCTTGTTGTTGCTTACCTTTTTCTTTCTTTTCGTAGAACCTTTTCAATCTTCTTGATAAGATCATCATCTTCACTACTAGTGGATTCATCCTCTTGATTGCTATCATGATTTTTTATCCTTGTATTTAGAGCTACGTCTTTCGAATCTTTTACTTGGATTTCATGCTTTTCAAGTCTTGCAAGTTTCGTCTCATATTCTTGAAGTTTTCCAAACAAAGTGGCGGAAGTAATTGTGGATAGATTCTTCTTCTCGGATATTGCTGTCACTTTTGATTGCCATTCCCTGGATAAAGATCTAAGCACTTTGAGATTAAGTTCATCATTAGTTAAAGTCTTACCAAGTGCTTTCAAATGATTTGTCAAGTGTACAAATATTTTCTGCAAGTCGAGAATTGATTCTCGAGGATGCATTCTAAATAGTTCGTATTCTTGACTCAAAGTATTTAATCTCGATCTTTTAACTTCAGCGGTTCCTTCATGCGTTTCTACCAAGGTATCCCATATTTCCTTTGTTGTTTTGCATGCTGAGACACGGAAGAATTCGTCCATGCTAAGTGCACCTTGAAGAAGGTTTATTGCCTTTTTGTCATAGAGAACTTTCCTCTTATCATCATCGTCCCATGCAGTTTTAGACTTTGAAGAGCCAACACCATTGATTATCGTAACCGGGATAAATGGACCATTTTCGACGGCATCCCAAATTTCTTCTCCTTGTGCTTCTAGATGCGCCTTCATGCGTATTTTCCAAAAGTCAAAATATTCACCATAGAATAGAGGAGGTTTGTTGTTACTACCACCATCTCTGAAAATGGGATTATGATTTGCGGAAGCCATTCTGGATCTTTTAGGAGCAGGTTACCTATAACCTGCTCTGATACCAATTGTAAGTACGAAGTGCGCCTAAGAGGGAGGGTGAATTAGGTACTTTAAAAGTTTTACCGTTTTTAGTGATGATGGTTCTTATTTTTCTGGTTATAAGTGAGTTTAGGAAAGCTTAAGAATGCAGAAAAATAAGAGACACGGGCGATATATCCTGGTTCCCCTCACAGTCCGAGAGTACTCCAGTCCCCTTTCAACATGAAAGAGATTTCCTTATTGTGGCAAACTTACAGAAGAACTACCAACCAAACCAAGAACAATCCTCTTTGACCAAGAACAATCCTCTTGGATTTTCACTAAGTTACCTATGAGAACATTCCTCTCAATGTAACTACACTTGTATCCAACAACTTGGAGAAACAAGATTTCAACAAAAACACTTAAACTTAATTCCAACAATCCTGGAAAATAAGTAAGTAAAAAACAATTTGTGAGTTTGAGTGAGTAGAGTATATTGATCACTTAAGAGTGATTTTGACAATGAATAATCTTCTTCTTTCAATAATAATATTGTACAAAGACTCAAGATATATTTGCTCAAAGTTTTCGTTTAAAGTATGAAAATAAATGCACAAAACTTATGCATGAAAATGAAGAATGCTTGAGTTTGTATTTTGAAAGTTCAGAAAAATATTATAAAAAGAGGTTTTAGATCTGAATTTGAAAATGAATATTTATATGTTCATAACACCCTTTTGAAACATCATGAAGATCTGGAAATGTATCATGAACAAATGCCAAGTTTGAGTGAAAAGATGTAATGAAAAGGCATGATCAATAGGCATGAACAAAGCTGTAATTTTTCAAATTCGTGCAGTGTGTAATCGATTTCACCTTTAGTGTAATCGATTGCACAAGGTTTTTAACAACTATATTTTCAAAATTTTAAGAGTGCAATCGATTGCATCAACAGTGTAGTCGATTGCAGGCTAAGTCAGTAGCAAAATTTAACTGAGTGCAATCGATTGCACCAACTATGTAATCGATTGCATGCTAAGACAGAATCAAATGTTTTGAAATTTTTAAGTGTGCAATCGATTGCACAAACTATGTAATCGATTTCATTAAGAAACAAAAGCAAAAGATTTGGAATTTTTAAAGAGTGCAATCGATTTGCAATGAGATGTAAATCGATTGCATGCATATGAAAAATGAAAATTAATCTTTGAAAGGCTTGAGAATGATTTTTAAACATTTCTTTTTCATTTATGAGCATCTATATCTTAAGATCAAAGTAGATAATATTATTATACCTTTAAAGTTGTAGAGAGCTTTGATTGGAGATATTATCCTTAGATGCTTAGATGCTTGACCAAAGTCTTTGCCTTCTTTTGTTAGCCATGGTTTGTCTTCATCAAAACAAAAGCTTTATTTGAGAAGCTTGATTTCACATTCTCCCCCTTTTTGATGATGACAAACAATCTTTCTTTATGCGAAGTACTTTCCGGAAGAGCTTCTCCCCCTAAGATGCAAAACTCCCCCTATGTAGGAGAGGATTGGAATCCTTGAAATTCTTCATCTTGAATGAAGAGTACCTTGAAAAATAAGACATAGGAAATACAAGCATAAAGTACCACATCCTTCTCCCCCTTTGACATTATCAAAAAGAAGGTAAAGATGCAATAAAAATGGACAATAATATATGATATTATTGAAAGCTTAACCATAGCCATATTGCTTCACGATACTTTTTCTCATCCTTTGATAAATGCACATAGTAGATGCCTTCATCAAAACATGATGTTGAAGCCTTTGTCACAAAGTTGACTTGTACTTAGAAGTTTTTCTTTTGTTCTTCAACAAAAAGTATATCTTCAATGGATATGAAAGTTAGTGTATCAACTTTGCCAATGCCAATAATTCTTTCTTTAAGGTATTTCAAATATGTGAAATAATCCTTGGACTTGAACTAGATTTGAAAGTTAGTGTATGTCTCCCGTCATATTCTTTGAACAACCACTATCAAGATACCAAATATTGCATTTGGTTTTCAAGCATACCTACAAAACAAATTAAGTTTGATTTGGTACCCAATGTGCTTTGGGTCCATCATAGTTAGTTCCTTTCTTAACCCACACATAATGCCCACTTGCCACACTGATGTTTCTAACATAGCAAGCATTAGGTGTATGGCCTTTAATACCACAATAAAAACAAGTAGGTTCAAATTTACTTCTATATCTAGAAGGATAAGATTTCTTCTTAGGAAATGTTTTCTTTTTCAGATAGTGACGAACTATTTTAGGTTTGTTCACTTTCTCTTTGGAAGATTGATCACTTGCCTTAACAAAGATAGTTTTGTTAGAACTTGGTTTTGAGAACTTTGAAAATCCAAGTCCACTTTTATCATTGGAGTATCTTTGTTGGCTAAGAACACCTTCCAATCCAATTTTCCCTTTTTCATATCTTTCAATGACTCTTTTTAATTGGACAATTTGGAAAGAGAGTGAATCACAATTTTTGCATACAAAATTCTGTTTTTTTTCATCACTTGATTTTTGTTTTTCTTCTTTGAAATCTTTTTCCATTGAAACATATTTTTCTTCTAGAGATGAAATTTGTTTCTTTTGTGATGAAATGGTTTTATACAGAATTTTGCATTCATTCAATAGTTCATCTATAGCACCTTGTGCATCACTATCAAAAAGAGAAAATTCATTACTAACCTCATTGTCTTCATCATCGGAATGGTGTGAGGCCATTAATGCGAGATTAACACGTTGATTGTTTTCGGAATCGGAAGATGAACTTTCCCATGCTATATATGCTTTCTTTGACTTCTTATCTTTATTTCTCTTGAAATATTTCTTCTTCTTTTCAAGTGTAGGACATTCACTTTTAACATGTCCCTTTTCTCCACATTCAAAGCATATAACCTTCCTTGTTGTTGCTTACCTTTTTCTTTCTTTTCGTAGAACCTTTTCAATCTTCTTGATAAGATCATCATCTTCACTACTAGTGGATTCATCCTCTTGATTGCTATCATGATTTTTTATCCTTGTATTTAGAGCCACGTCTTTCGAATCTTTTACTTGGATTTCATGCTTTTCAAGTCTTGCAAGTTCCGTCTCATATTCTTGAAGTTTTCCAAACAAAGTGGCGGAAGTAATTGTGGATAGATTCTTCTTCTCGGATATTGCTGTCACTTTTGGTTGCCATTCCCTGGATAAAGATCTAAGCACTTTGAGATTAAGTTCATCATTAGTTAAAGTCTTACCACGTGCTTTCAAATGATTTGTCAAGTGTACAAATATTTTCTGCAAGTCGAGAATTGATTCTCGAGGATGCATTCTAAATAGTTCGTATTCTTGACTCAAAGTATTTAATCTCGATCTTTTAACTTCAGCGGTTCCTTCATGCGTTTCTACCAAGGTATCCCATATTTCCTTTGCTGTTTTGCATGCTGAGACACGGAAGAATTCGTCCATGCTAAGTGCACCTTGAAGAAGGTTTATTGCCTTTTTGTCATAGAGAACTTTCCTCTTATCATCATCGTCCCATGCAGTTTTAGACTTTGAAGAGCCAACACCATTGATTACCGTAACCGGGATAAATGGACCATTTTCGACGGCATCCCAAATTTCTTCTCCTTGTGCTTCTAGATGCGCCTTCATGCGTATTTTCCAAAAGTCAAAATATTCACCACAGAATAGAGGAGGTTTGTTGTTACTACCACCATCTCTGAAAACGGGATTATGATTTGCGGAAGCCATTCTAGATCTTTTAGGAGCAGGTTACCTATAACCTGCTCTGATACCAATTGTAAGTACGAAGTGCGCCTAAGAGGGGGGGTGAATTAGGTACTTTAAAAGTTTTACCGTTTTTAGTGATGATGGTTCTTATTTTTCTGGTTATAAGTGAGTTTAGGAAATCTTAAGAATGCAGAAAAATAAGAGACACGGGCGATATATCCTGGTTCCCCTCACAGTCCGAGAGTACTCCAGTCCGCTTTCAACATGAAAGAGATTTCCTTATTGTGGCAAACTTACAGAAGAACTACCAACCAAACCAAGAACAATCCTCTTTGACCAAGAACAATCCTCTTGGATTTTCACTAAGTTACCTATGAGAACATTCCTCTCAATGTAACTACACTTGTATCCAACAACTTGGAGAAACAAGATTTCAACAAAAACACTTAAACTTAATTCCAACAATCCTGGAAAATAAGTAAGTAAAAAACAATTTGTGAGTTTGAGTGAGTAGAGTATATTGATCACTTAAGAGTGATTTTGACAATGAATAATCTTCTTCTTTCAATAATAATATTGTACAAAGACTCAAGATATATTTGCTCAAAGTTTTCGTTTAAAGTATGAAAATAAATGCACAAAACTTATGCATGAAAATGAAGAATGCTTGAGTTTGTATTTTGAAAGTTCAGAAAAATATTATAAAAGAGGTTTTAGATCTGAATTTGAAAATGAATATTTATATGTTCATAACACCCTTTTGAAACATCATGAAGATCTGGAAATGTATCATGAACAAATGCCAAGTTTGAGTGAAAAGATGTAATGAAAAGGCATGATCAATAGGCATGAACAAAGCTGTAATTTTTCAAATTCGTGCAGTGTGTAATCGATTTCACCTTTAGTGTAATCGATTGCACAAGGTTTTTAACAACTATATTTTCAAAATTTTAAGAGTGCAATCGATTGCATCAACAGTGTAGTCGATTGCAGGCTAAGTCAGTAGCAAAATTTAACTGAGTGCAATCGATTGCACCAACTATGTAATCGATTGCATGCTAAGACAGAATCAAATGTTTTGAAATTTTTAAGTGTGCAATCGATTGCACAAACTATGTAATCGATTTCATTAAGAAACAAAAGCAAAAGATTTGGAATTTTTAAAGAGTGCAATCGATTTGCAATGAGATGTAAATCGATTGCATGCATATGAAAAATGAAAATTAATCTTTGAAAGGCTTGAGAATGATTTTTAAACATTTCTTTTTCATTTTTGAGCATCTATATCTTAAGATCAAAGTAGATAATATTATTATACCTTTAAAGTTGTAGAGAGCTTTGATTGGAGATATTATCCTTAGATGCTTAGATGCTTGACCAAAGTCTTTGCCTTCTTTTGTTAGCCATGGTTTGTCTTCATCAAAACAAAAGCTTTATTTGAGAAGCTTGATTTCACATTCTCCCCCTTTTTGATGATGACAAACAATCTTTCTTTATGCGAAGTACTTTCCGGAAGAGCTTCTCCCCCTAAGATGCAAAACCCCCCCTATGTAGGAGAGGGTTGGAATCCTTGCAATTCTTCATCTTGAATGGAGAGTACCTTGAAAAATAAGACATAGGAAATACAAGCATAAAGTACCACATCCTTCTCCCCCTTTGACATTATCAAAAAGAAGGGAAAGATGCATAAAAATGGACAATAATATATGATAGTATTGAAAGCTTAACCATAGCCATATTGCTTCACGATACTTTTTCTCATCCTTTGATAAATGCACATAGTAGATGACTTCATCAAAACATGATGTTGAAGCCTTTGTCACAAAGTTGACTTGTACTTAGAAGTTTGTCTTCTGTTCTTCAACAAAAAGTATATCTTCAATGGATACGAAAGTTAGTGTATCAACTTTGCCAATGCCAAGAATTCTTCCTTTAAGGTATTTCAAATATGTGAAATAATCCTTGGACTTAAACTAGATTTGAAAGTTAGTGTATGTCTCCCGTCATATGCTTTGAACAACCACTATCAAGATACCAAATATTGCATGTGGTTTACAAGCATACCTACAAAACAAATTAAGTTTGATTTGGTACCCAATGTGCTTTGGGTCCATCATAGTTAGTTCCTTTCTTAACCCACACATAATGCCCACTTGCCACACTGATGTTTCTAACATAGCAAGCATTAGGTGTATGGCCTTTAATACCACAATAAAAACAAGTAGGTTCAAATTTATTTCTATATCTAGAAGGATAAGATTTCTTCTTAGGAAATGTTTTCTTTTTCGGATAGTGACGAACTATTTTAGGTTTGTTCACTTTCTCTTTGGAAGATTGATCACTTGCCTTAACAAAGATAGTTTTGTTAGAACTTGATTTTGAGAACTTTGAAAATCCAAGTCCACTTTTATCATTGGAGTATCTTTGTTGGCTAAGAACACCTTCCAATCCAATTTTCCCCTTTTCATATCTTTCAATGACTCTTTTTAATTGGACAATTTGGAAAGAGAGTGAATCACAATTTTTGCATACAAAATTCTGTTTTTTTTTCATCACTTGATTTTTGTTTTTTTTCTTTGAAATCTTTTTCCATTGAAACATATTTTTCTTCTAGAGATGAAATTTGTTTCTTTTGTGATGAAATGGTTTTATACAGAATTTTGCATTCATTCAATAGATCATCTATAGCACCTTGTGCATCACTATCAAAAAGAGAAAATTCATTACTAACCTCATTGTCTTCATCATCGGAATGGTGTGAGGCCATCAATGCGAGATTAACACGTTGATTGTTTTCGGAATCGGAAGATGAACTTTCCCATGCTATATACGCTTTCTTTGACTTCTTATCTTTATTTCTCTTGAAATATTTCTTCTTATTTTCAAGTGTAGGACATTCACTTTTAACATGTCCCTTTTCTCCACATTCAAAGCATATAACCTTCCTTGTTGTTGCTTCCCTTTTTCTTTCTTTTCGTAGAACCTTTTCAATCTTCTTGATAAGATCATCATATTCACTACTAGTGGATTCATCCTCTTGATTGCTATCATGATTTTTACCCTTATATTTAGAGCCACGTCTTTCGCATCTTTTACTTGGATTTCATGCTTTTCAAGTCTTGCAAGTTCCGTCTCATATTCTTGAAGTTTTCCAAACAAAGTGGCGGAAGTAATTGTGGATAGATTCTTCTTCTCGGATATTGTTGTCACTTTTGGTTGTCATTCCCTGGATAAAGATCTAAGCACTTTGAGATTAAGTTCATCATTAGTTAAAGTCTTACCAAGTGCTTTCAAATGATTTGTCAAGTGTACAAATCTTTTCTGCAAGTCGAGAATTGATTCTCGAGGATGCATTCTAAATAGTTCGTATTCTTGACTCAAAGTATTTAATCTCGATCTTTTAACTTCAGCGGTTCCTTCATGCGTTTCTACCAAGGTATCCCATATTTCCTTTGCTGTTTTGCATGCTGAGACACGGAAGAATTCGTCCATGCCAAGTGCACCTTGAAGAAGGTTTATTGCCTTTTTGTCATAGAGAACTTTCCTCTTATCATCATCGTCCCATGCAGTTTTAGAATTTGAAGATCCAAAACCATTGATTACCGTAACCGGGATAAATGGACCATTTTCGACGACATCCCAAATTTCTTCTCCTTGTGCTTCTAGATGCGCCTTCATGCGTATTTTCCAAAAGTAAAAATATTCACCACAGAATAGAGGAGGTTTGTTGTTACTACCACCATCTCTGAAAATGGGATTATGATTTGCAGAAGCCATTCTGGATCTTTTAGGAGCAGGTTACCTATAACCTGCTCTGATACCAATTGTAAGTACGAAGTGCGCCTAAGAGGGGGGGGGTGAATTAGGTACTTTAAAAGTTTTACCGTTTTTAGTGATGATGGTTCTTATTTTTCTGGTTATAAGTGAGTTTAGGAAAGCTTAAGAATGCAGAAAAATAAGAGACACGGGCGATATATCCTGGTTCCCCTCACAGTCCGAGAGTACTCCAGTCCCCTTTCAACATGAAAGAGATTTCCTTATTGTGGCAAACTTACAGAAGAACTACCAACCAAACCAAGAACAATCCTCTTGGACCAAGAACAATCCTCTTGGATTTTCACTAAGTTACCTATGAGAACAATCCTCTCAATGTAACTACACTTGTATCCAACAACTTGGAGAAACAAGATTTCAACAAAAACACTTAAACTTAATTCCAACAATCCTGGAAAATAAGTAAGTAAAAAACAATTTGTGAGTTTGAGTGAGTAGAGTATATTGATCACTTAAGAGTGATTTTGACAATGAATAATCTTCTTCTTTCAATAATAATATTGTACAAAGACTCAAGATATATTTGCTCAAAGTTTTCGTTTAAAGTATGAAAATAAATGCACAAAACTTATGCATGAAAATGAAGAATGCTTGAGTTTGTATTTTGAAAGTTCAGAAAAATATTATAAAAGAGGTTTTAGATCTGAATTTGAAAATGAATATTTATATGTTCATAACACCTTTTTGAAACATCATGAAGATCTGGAAATGTATCATGAACAAATGCCAAGTTTGAGTGAAAAGATGTAATGAAAAGGCATGATCAAAAGGCATGAACAAAGCTGTAATTTTTCAAATTCGTGCAGTGTGTAATCGATTGCACCTTTAGTGTAATCGATTGCACAAGGTTTTTAACAACTATATTTTCAAAATTTTAAGAGTGCAATCGATTGCATCAACAGTGTAGTCGATTGCAGGCTAAGTCAGTAGCAAAATTTAACTGAGTGCAATCGATTGCACCAACTATGTAATCGATTGCATGCTAAGACAGAATCAAATGTTTTGAAATTTTTAAGTGTGCAATCGATTGCACAAACTATGTAATTGATTTAATTAAGAAACAAAAGCAAAAGATTTGGAATTTTTAAAGAGTGCAATCGATTTGCAATGAGATGTAAATCGATTGCATGCATATGAAAAATTAAAATTAATCTTTGAAAGGCTTGAGAATGATTTTTAAACATTTCTTTTTCATTTTTGAGCATCTATATCTTAAGATCAAAGTAGATGATATTATTATACCTTTAAAGTTGTAGAGAGCTTTGATTGAAGATATTATCCTTAGATGCTTGACCAAAGTCTTTGCCTTCTTTTGTTAGCCATGGTTTGTCTTCATCAAAACAAAAGCTTTATTTGAGAAGCTTGATTTCACATCGATACATGAAGTGTTGCAGACTCAGTATGAGTCGACCCAAGAGGATTACGCATCGACTCATGTAGCGTGTTAAGCCCAGTACGCGTCAACTCAAGACATTACGCGTCGATTCATGTAGCCTGATTTTTGGCAGATTCGTTTCTGAAGGCTGTAACTTGAGTTTCCAGACTCTGTTTGAGGTGTCGTTCGAAGCGTTGGATAGCTAACGCGATGGACTTCATTCTTAAGGATTAAAATGAAGGATAATGAGATTAAATCCTAGTACCCAAATTAGGATTGGAGTTAGTTTCCCGCGTTAATCACTATGATGATTTTGTGAAGTATGATGAGGATAAGATGATTATAGATTATTGTTTGGTTCATGAAAGTAAGATTATTGATGATAATGATGTATTATTACATAATTAATAATATGTATAGGTTTGTTAACTAGAGGTAAGCCTTAAATGTTTTATTAATTATATGCAATATCATGTTGTAGGCCTATGGCCAACTTTGAAGGATTGTCGATCTACCGTTGTATTGCTGTTATGGTTGAGTTGTTGTGAATTATGATGATAAATGATGTTGATGAATTATGATGATTAATGATGTTGACGAGTTATGATGATAAATTATGTTAATGGATTATGTTGATAAATTATGTTGATGAATGATGTCAAGATGCCTCTAATAATTGGCAGCTATTAAGATGTAGGCTTCTGGCCAATGATGATGTTGTGTTGAGATGTTGCTAATTATGGTTGTTGTTATTGCATTCATGATTGTGTCGCATACATTGCATTTCAAGATGGAGCTGATGCTCGTTAAGATGGCCTGTATTGGCGAACATTAAGATGAAGGCTTATGCCTTGTTGATGCCTCTATTTATTAGCAATTATTTTGAGATGGGAGTTTTGTTCCACTGGTACCACATGCATTTGCATAGTATTGAGTCGCATTATATGATTGCATAAAGAAGTTGTGTACTGATGCGGTAAATGCGTATATTGTTGGTATTGTTACGATTATTTTTGTTTATACGATGAGAAGGTAATGTTATGTGATCTAATTTAATATATTATTTATAATATGTTTTATTATATGGTTAGATATCTCACCCTTCTGTTTGAATGTTACCCTCACGTTGGTAACGTGCAGGTAATCCAGAGCGAAGGCAGTATACCTTCGATAGTTTGAGTCTGTGTCATTGCTCTGATACGTAACACTCGGGGGGATGAACACTTGTTGCTTTTAGTCATTGATTATTTCAGTTGTTGAACTTTAATTCGTTTGTTTCTAAGTATGAATTATTTTGAAGTTGTTGTATTTGTTGGACAAAGATGTTATTATGATTCCGCTGCGTAGATGTTCAAGTTGTTGAATTAAGAGATTAAATTATTATACTGATGGTTCATTCGAAGTATTTAAAGTGTTATGTATCTACGTTGAATGCAATGTGTTTTTAAAGTTGAATTTGTGACATCCTGATTCGTTTGCTTGAATTTGATGACTCTGATTTACATTCATAATTGTCGGGTAGAATTGGGGTGTTACAAAGTTGGTATCAAAGCAAAGGTTGGTCCATCCGACCAATTCGTTGAGTCGTAGTTGTCTAACAATCGAGTATTGTTAATTTGAGTTCTAACTTGTTTATGTTGTAGTGATAAGTTAAGATGGCTGGAAGAAATGATGTTGCACTTGCTGTTGCTTTAGAAGTAATGGCGCATGCGATGGAGAATCAGCCGAATACGGACAGGAATGTTGGATCTCGTAGTTTGGCGACTTTCTAGAGATAGATTTTGCCTACCTTCAAGGGAAAGTATGATCCTGACGGAGCATTAGATTGGTTGAAAGAGATTGAGAGAATCTTTTGTATGATGGACTGCACTCTAGCGCAGAAGGTTCGATATGGTACTCATATGCTAGCAGTTGAGGCTGATGACTGGTGGCTAGAGACTTGTCAGAGATTGGAAGTTGCAAGTGAAAATGTCACTTGGGCTGTGTCGAATTTCTGAGGAAGTATTTTCCTGAAGATGTCTGTGGTAAGAAGGAAATTAAGTTCCTTGAGCTGAAGCAAGGGAATATGTCGGTTGTTGAGTATGATGTAAAGTTTTCTGAGTTGGCTAAGTTTTATCCGCACTACGCTGAGACAAATGCTGAGTTTTTGAAGTGTATCATGTTTGAGAATGGGTTGCACCCAGAGATCAAGAAGGCAGTTAGATACCGGAAGATCCATGTCTTTGCTGATTTGATTGATAGTTGCAAGATTTATGAGGAGGATAATAATTCTCATTACAAGATTATCAGTGAGAAGAGGGGTAAGCACCAATAGAATCATGGTAAGCCTTATGGTACCCCAGCTGGTAAAGGTAAACAAAAAGCTGCTCAGGGTCAGAGGACTAGTGGGGGAGATGCTCCTGCTGGTGTACTTTGTTTTAAATATGGGAAACCTGGGCATAAGAGTAATGTGTGTACTGCTGAAGTAAAGAGGTGTTTTCGTTGTGGTAAGAACAAACATGTTGTATCTGAGTGCAAGCATAAGGATGTGATTTGTTTCAATTATAGTGAAGAAGGGCACATTGGTAGTCAGAGTCAGAAACCAAAGAGGGCGTAGACAAGTGGCAAAGTGTTCGCTTTGGTTGAGGATCAGACAGCTGCTGAGGACAGACTTCTCAGAGGTACATGTTTCATTAATAGTACTCCTTTAATTACTATTATTGATACCGGTGTTACTCATTGCTTTATTGCTGCTGATTGTGTTGAAATATTGGGCCTTATATTGTCTTCTATGAATGGAGAAATGGTCATCGATACTCCAGTCAAGGGGTCGGTGACTATTTCTTTTGTGTGTTTAAAGTGTCCCTTGTCGATCTTCGACAGAGACTTTGTTGTTGATTTGGTTTGTTTACCATTAAGAGGTTTGGATGTGATTTTGGGTATGAACTGGTTAGAGCATAACTATGTTCATATTTACTGTTATGACAAGTTTGTGAGGTTTGCTACTCCTGAAGAAGAGGAACATAGTCTGTTGTCTGCTAGACAGTTGAGGAAGTTGATGCAAGAAGAAGCACAAATGTTCTCGTTGATGGTGTCGCTATCTGTAGAGACTTAAGCTATAATTGAGGAATTGCAGGTGGTGTGTGAATTTCCTGAAGTTTCCCCCGATGAGATTCCTGATGTACCGCCGGAGAGGGAAGTTGAATTTGCAATTGATCTTGTACCTGGTACCAGACCAGTGTCTATGGCACCATACATGATGTCTGCATCTGAATTGTCAGAGTTAAAGAAGCAACTGGAAGAGTTACTTGAAAAGAAGTTTGTAAGACCAAGTGTATCGTCGTGGGGAGCTCCAGTGTTTATAGTAAAGAAGAAAGATGGAAGTATGAGGCTTTGTGTTGATTATAGACAGTTGAATAAAGTGACAATTAAGAACAAGTATCTGCTTCCAAGAATAGATGACTTGATGGATCAATTGGTGGATGCCCGTGTGTTTAGTAAGATTGATTTGAGGTTGATTTACCATCAGATTAAAGTGAAGGATGAAGATATCAAGAAGACGGCTTTCAGAATGTGTTATGGACATTATGAGTATTCGGTGATGCCTTTTGGTGTTACCAATGCGCCGGGAGTATTCATGGAGTATATGAATCGTATCTTTCATACTTATTTGGATCGGTTTGTAGTGGTGTTCATTGATGATATTTTGATTTACTCTAAGTCAGAAGAAGAGCATGTAGAACACTTAAGAGTAGTATTGCAAGTTTTGAAAGAGAAGAAGTTGTATGAAAAGTTGTCCAAGTGTGAGTTCTAGTTAAAGGAGGTTAGTTTTCTATGTGATCTCAGGTAGTGGCATTATTGTAGATCCATCGAAGGTTGATGCTGTGTTGCAATGGGAAACTCTGAAGTCAGCTATTGAGATTAGAAGCTTTTTGGGATTAGTTGGTTACTATAGAAGGTTTATCGAAGGTTTTTCTAAGTTGGCACTTCCGTTGACTAAGTTGACTTGTAAAGGTAGATCTTTTGTGTGGGATGTTCAGTGCGAAGAAAGTTTTACAGAATTGAAGAAGAGGTTAACGTCGGCTCCGATTTTGATGTTGCCAAATCCAGAAGAGCCTTTTGTGGTATATTGTGATGCTTCTAAGATGGGTTTAGGAGGTGTGCTTATGCATAATGATAAGGTAGTTGCTTATGCGTCAAGGCAGTTTAGGACTCATGAGAAGAACTATCATACGTATGATTTAGAGCTTGCTGCAGTTGTCTTTGTGTTGAAGATTTGGAGGCATTATCTTTATGGTTCTAGATTTGAAGTGTTTAGTGACCATAAGAACTTAAAGTATTTATTCGATCAGAAGGAGTTGAATATGAGGCAACGAAGATGTTGGAATTGTTAAAGGATTATGATTTCGGTTTGAATTATCATCCAGGAAAAACGAATGTGGTAGCTGACACGTTGAGTCGAAAGATTCTACATATGTCAGCAATGATGGTTAAAGAGTTGGAATTAATTGAATAGTTCAGAGATATGAGCTTAGTTTGCAAGGTGACGTCGCGGAGTGTTATGTTGGGTATGTTGAAGATTAATAATGAGTTTCTAGACAGTATCAGAGAAGCTCAGAAGTTGGATGTGAAACTGGTAGATTCGATGGTTGGGATCGATCAGTCTGAGAATAATGATTTTAAGCTAGATGCACAAGGTGTGTTGAGATTTCGTAACCGGATTTGTATTCCTGGTGATGCTGAGATGAAAAAAGTGATATTTAAAGAGAGTCATAGAAGTAAGTTGAGTATTCATCCAGAAGCTACAAAGATGTATCAAGATTTGAAAGGTTTTTTTTTTGGTGGCCTGGAATGAAGAGTGATGTGGCTCGGTTTATGTATGCATGTTTGACTTGTCAGAAGTCGAGAGTTGAGCATCAGAAGCCTGCAGGGTTGATGCAACTGTTAGAAGTTCCAGAATGGAAATGGGATAGCATTTCAATGGAATTTGTGACGGGGTTACCTAATACTATAAGAGGACATGGTTCGATTTGGGTGATTATTGATAGGCTTACGATGTCGGCTCATTTTATTCCTATTAACATCAGTTTTCTAGTGTCGAAGTTGGCTGAGATTTACACTAGTGTGATTATGAAGCTGCATGGTGTTCCTTTGTGCATTATGTCAGATAGAGATCCAAGATTTACTTCTGATTTTTGGAAGAGTTTGCAAGAAGCGTTGGGTTCTAAGTTGAGGTTGAGTTCAGCGTGCCATCCTCATACAGATGGTCAGACTGAGTGGACTATCCAATCGTTGGAAGACTTGCCGAGGGCATGTGTTCTTGATCATGGAGGTTTGTGGGATATTTATCTTCCGTTGATAGAGTTCACTTCTAATAACAATTACATTCTAGTATTTGGATGGCGCCTTTTGAAGCGTTGTATGGTCGAAGATGTAAAACTCTTTTATGTTGGCATGAATCTGAAGAAAGTGCAGTACTTAGACCTGAACTTGTTCGTGAGACTACTGAAAAGGTGAAGTTGATTCGAGATAAGATGAAAGCTTCCTAAAGTAGACAGAAGAGTTATCATGACAAGCGAAGGAAAGATTTAGAATTTCAAGCGAGTGACCATGTGTTTTTTAGAGTCACACTTGTGACTGGTGTTGGGCGAGCATTGAAGTCTAAGAAGCTCACTTATCGTTTTATTGGACCATATCAGATTTCGGAGAGAGTGGGGAATGTTGCTTATAGAGTGGCGTTACCGCCTAATCTTTCGAATCTGCATGATGTGTTTCATGTGTCGCAACTCCAGAAGTATATTTTAGATCCATCTCATGTGATTCATATGGATGATGTGCAAGTACGGGATAACATTACGGTGGAGATGATGCCTGTATGGATCGCGAATCGTGAAATAAAGACTCTGAGGGGCAAAGAGATTGATTTGGTTAAAGTGGTTTGGCTAGGAGCTGCCGGAGAAAGCATGACTTGGGAGTTGGAGAGCAAGATACGGGACTCCTATCATGAGTTGTTTGATTAAGGTAAATTTTTGAGGACGAAAATATTCTAAGTGGTGGAGAGTTGTAACGCCCGTAATTTAATTAATTATTTAATTAAATTATTTTTGGATTATTTGTGAAGTTGTGTTATGATGATAGTTGATGTGTTGTTATTATTGGATATATTTATTCTATTAAGTTGTGGAATAATATTAGAATGATAATATTATTTGATGTGGGCTTGTTTTAAAGGATAGAAGTAGTAGAAGGGGGTGTAGGAGTCTTAAGCCCATTTAGGAATAATAAGAATTATAGGGTTATTATATTAGTTTTAGAAATAACAAGGAAAAGGAAGAAGCGGTAAAAATAGAAGGAAATAAGGGTTGGAAGAAGAGAAAGAGAACGTGAAAGTTGCAGAAAAGAAGGAAAAGAGGCAGAACGGAAATCAACCGGAAAAGTTATAGAGCAACCTTCAATCCAAGGTAAGGGTGGGGTTCTGACCTTATAATAGGGTTTATGATGATTAGTATGTGGGATTAGATGTGAAAAGTTGTCTTGTTTATGATTGGAATATATATTGTTGTATGATGAAAATCGATGATTTAAGGATGAATGATGATGCCCTAATGTTGTATAATGGATGTAGAAACATAGGATTACTATAATTGATGATTACCTATGATTATAGGATGTTTTTAGGGCCTAAGGAAAGGAAACCGCAGTGAAAACGCAGTGAAATCCCAGAAAATATTCATGACATAACAGTATGTGTCGACCCCAAAAGCCATGCGCCGATGCATGAAGGCTTTTAGACTCAGGATGAGTCGATACGAAGAAGCCATGCGTCGATACATTCATGCTTTTAGACTCAGGATGAGTCGATACATAGGACTATGTATCGATACATGCAGTGTCACAGACTCAATATGAGTCGAGCCAAGAGGATTACGCGTCGACTCATGTAGCGTGTTAAGCCCAGTACGCGTCAACTCAAGACATTACACGTCGATTCATGTAGCCTGATTTTTGGCAAATTCGTTTCCGAAGGCTGTAACTTGAGTTTCTGGACTCCGTTTGAGGTTCCGTTTGAAGCGTTGGATAGCTAACGCGATGAACTTCATTCTTAAGGATTAAAATGAAGGATAATTAGAGTAAATCCTAGTACCCAAATTAGGATTGGAGTTAGTTTCCCGCGTTAATCACTATGATGATTTTGTGAAGTATGATGAGGATAAGATGATTATAGATTATTGTTTGGTTCATGACAGTAAGATTAATGATGATAATGATGTATTATTATAGAATTAATAATATGTAGAGGTTTGTTAACTAGAGGTAAGCCTTAGATGTTTTATTAATTATAGGCAATATCATGTTGTAGGCTTATGGCCAACATTGAAGGATTGTCGATCTACCGTTGTATTATTGTTATGGCTGAGTTGCTGTGAATTATGATGATAAATGATGTTGATGAATTATGATGATAAATGATGTTGATGAGTTATGATGATAAATGATGTTGATGAATTATGTTGATAAATTATATTGATGAATGATGTCGAGATGCCTCTAATAATTGGCAGCTATTAAGATGTAGGCTTCTGGCCAACGATGATGTTATGTTGAGATGTTGCTAATTATGGTTGTTGTTATTGCATTCATGATTGTGTCACATACATTGCATTTCCAGATGGAGTTGATGCTTGTTAAGATGGCATGTATTGGCGAATATTAAGATGAAGGCTTATGCCTTGTTGATGCCTCTATTTATTGGCAATTATTTTGAGATGAGAGTTCTGCTCCACTAGTACCACATGCATTTGCATAGTATTGAGTCGTATTATATGATTGCATAAAGAAGTTGTGTACTGATGCGGTAAATGTGTATATTGTTGGTATTCTGTTGCGATTATTATTGTTTATACAATTAGAAGTGGTGATGTTATATGATCTAATTTAATATATTATTTATCATACATTTTATTATATGGTTAGATATCTCATCCCTTCTGTTTGAATATTACCCTTACGTTGGTAACGTGCAGGTAATCCATAGTGAAGGCAGTATACCTTCGGTAGTTCGAGTCGGTGTCATTGCTCTAATATGTAACACTCGGGGGGATGAACGCTTGTTGCTTTTATTCATTGATTATTTCAGTTGTTGAACTTTATTTCGTTTGTTTCTAAGTATGCATTATTTTGAAGTTGTTATATTTGTTGAACAAAGATGTTATTATGATTCCGCTGCGTAGATGTTCAAGTTGTCGAATTAAGAGATTAAATTATTATGTTGATGGTTCATCCGAAGTATTTAAAGTGTTATGTATCCACGTTGAATGCAATGTGTTTTTAAAGTTGAATTTGTGACATCCTGATTCGTTTGCATGAATTTGATGACTCTGATTTACATTTATAATTCCCGAGTAGAATTGGGGTGTTACAAGAAGCTCATAGGTCATGACAGAAGCGACATAAGATGCAGTGAAATGGAAGATAAAGGCTTGGACCTAACCACGGTCTCAAAAGAAATTTTTTCCTCTGGACAACCATCCAACAAAATCAAAGATCTGAAGGATTATCCCAGAGGTTTGGTCCAAAATAATTTTGGGGTGCATCAATCACAGAAAACCAACCAGCTCACCAGACTATATCAACATTGATCAGCAGTACCTTCTGTACTTCATCACCACCAAAGCAAAAGTTCATCTTCCGCATCTTCTATTCAACCATCTGAAAACCAGTGTAAAATAAACAAGAGAAGAAGAAAGAACAAAGAGAGATTGGATCCCTCTAGGAAGACTCATCTCATATATTCATATAGAAAACAAACTGATAGGACATCTGACTGAGAATCAACAAGCTAATGTTCTGGAAGCTTGTGTTGGAAAGCCTCTAAATGCTAAAAATCTGAAGAAGATGAAGATTATTGAAACTATTAAGAAGGACCCAACAATCACCACCAAGGAAGTCATCACCACCCGAAGAGTGCCTCTGTAGGATTGTCCTCTCTTCACTCAAGCAGACTCATCTCCAGAAATTGTTCTCAGGCATCTGGAAGCATGCAAGAGTGATGGTAAAACCACATATGTGAACATTCTTGATCTAAGGCAACAACCTCTGGAAGTTTCTCCCAGAAAATCAAGAAAAGGGAAAGCAGCTAGAGAAGGAACTTCTTAGAAGACCCCAAAGCTGCCAAAAAGAAAGGTAACTCGTCTTTTGTTTCTGTTATTGAATCACTATTTTTATAAACATCTGAAACCCCATCATCTCCATAGCCCACATAATATCCATCTCCTCAAACCTTTGATGATTTTGACCTAGATATTGACACTTCAATACCTACAAATAATCCTTTGATTAATCCACCATCTACCCATTTTGATCAAACTCATCTAGAACTTGCACAAGTTCTCTCTGATATTGATCAATTTGATCCACTGTTTGAAGCTCCCCAAACAAAAAATCCAAATTTTGATTCTGATACCACGGCATCCATTATTGGCATCACTTGCCCTCTCATGGTTTCTCAACCACCAATAATCCCCACAACTTCATCACAAACCTTCTCCATTCCAAATCTTCCATCTCCCTATCATTCAACACCACCCAATTTACCTATAATTCTTTCTGACTCTCCCTCTCCAAATAACTACCTAGAGGATCCCCTCAGAATAATCATTGATTTAGAAGCTTGGGAAAATCTTGTCACAAGCTCTCAGAAAATTGTCGTTCCCAAACCAACACCAAAAATATCCAAAGCAGATGTTGGTAAATCTTTGCTTATTTTTGAAGCATAAATACAAGAATGGGTTAAGTCCCTAAAGCTAGCTTGCGTGTAGAGTTTATTGGAAGCCTTGTTCACACGACTTCCACCTCCTCAACCATAGCTCTGGAAAAAAATTTGTTTCTACTATTTGTTTTTTATTTCAATATTCGGGTTATCTACCTCCCTCTGTTTAATTTAATCCTTTTTTTAATACAAAATGCATTTTTTATTTACGTGTTTTTATTGCTTTTTGATTCTTGACAAAAAGGGGGAGAACGTAATATATTTTGAATATAACAGTATCAAGACTCAGTCTCAAACATTTTGAATATCATAACTTCCATTTTTATCCTCAAAAAGCAAACAGAAAAAAATCTATTGAAAAGCAACCTCTGAAAGTAACTTTTGTTGTGGACGCATCAAAAACCTCCATCTCAAAGCTCTAATCAGAACATCTTTAGGGAAGTATTTTTTCTTTGTTTGATTATCCAACTCAGGGGGAGACTTTAAATCTTTATGTTCTTAAAGATTCTATAAAAATATACAAGTTTTTATCATCATCAAAAAGGGGGAGATTGTTAGGACATAGTTTGGTTCTACATCCCTGTAAGAGTTTTGATGATAACAAACACATGATATATATGAAGAACAAATATGCTCTCTAATAATGATTTTTGATATGCAAGGAAATTCTTATGTAAGAAGCATAGAAGATGAGAAATTTTCATTTTTGAAGCTCTATTGTGACACATCATACTTAGAAGCAAATACGTGTAACACACTTAAACGAAGAAGTTCTAATGTTACAACTTATGAATACACCAACACCGCGAGCAAAATTCTAATAAGTAAAGTTCTTGAAGAACAAAAGAAGTCTCAACAATATTAATTATCTTCTGATATGATCCCAACAAATCATGTTCTGAAGCGTTACAATTTATTCATTACAAAATCATAACTAACGGTTGAATCAAGACAAGACCTCCATTTTTTAAAAGTACATTTACTACACTTTATCAACCTTCAAAAAGCATCTTCTCATGTCTCTCATACACCTCCTATATAAAGAAGACTTGAAGAAGAAATCATACAAAACACTACTGCGCACCAAAAGAGAAATATTCTTATCCAGTTTTATCTTATGCTTTTCAATTGTGTATACATCACTGTTGTGATATAGTTTTGTTAAGAAAACATATTTGTACACACTCTTAATTTGGTTTGTTTTGTAATACCTTTAGAAAACCGGGTTGTGGTTTAGACTCAAGAAGACATTGGCAGTAGTCATTGTGTTTGTGTAATCAAGTTTTGATTAGTGGATTAAGACCTCGTTTGAGAGAGGCGAAATCACCTTGGAAGGTGGACTGGAGTAGTTTGAGTTCAAATGAACCAGGATAACCAACCTGTCTATTGCTTTAATTTTGAAAACCCCAATTCAACCCCCCCCCCCTTCTTGTTTTTTTTCCATTCTTCAATAACACAATTCTATAGTTTTTAAAATGAAGGGTGCTTAAGAGTCTCTGCAGAAATCAGAGGTCAGGTATATGCTTTTATTAACATCTATTCTTATTGTCTTATAGTGAAAAAAAGAATGGTATGGTATGGATTAGAAGCTTTTAAAAATGTGGAGGGGATAGATTGTTGGTTCCTAGAGGGGGATTCAATACCATTAGAGAGATAAAAGAAAGATTGGGTAGAACTAGTGGTTCTATTGGTTATGAGATCAGGGAGTTTAACAATTTAAATGATAAGATGGAATTGGTAGATGTACCTTCAATAAGAAGATGATTCACTTAGGCAAATTATTATGGCAGAGTTAGAAGTAAAATAGATAGATTCTTGTTTTCTAAAAATATGGTTGAGAGTTGGAAGATCATTGGTCAGACAGTAGGGGATAACGATATTTCTGACCAAGCACCTATATGGGTAAAGCCTAATGATGTTTATTTGGGGCCAAAACCTTTTAGAATTAATAATAGTTGGTTTCAGCATAAGAACTTTTTGAAATTTGTGGAAGAAAAGTGGAAGGGATTTAATGTTGTAGGTGTTGTACCCTAAAATTTGCCCTCGCATTTTTCCACGAGAAATCACATCTTCAGGCTTTTCCTGATTTTTTCAGATTGGCTCAAGAATCGGTCAAACATACTTTTCTCGTCAGTCAGACAAAATTAGGATTTTCATTGATTTTCATGGCTCTGGAACGATTCAAACAGTTGGTTTAGGGTTTTGGTTGATTTTGGCTCAACTTTGATCAGGCGAACACTTCTTTGGCATTTGATCAGGAACTAGGGTTTGTGCGCAGATCTCTCAGAAAGATTTAAATTCTACAGTGCTTTTCAAGTTATTCCGAGATATGGACTGAGGCATTTGGGCTGAGTTTGCAATGTTTGACTAAATCAGTGAGAAGAAAAGACATTTGGGCATGTATGATTTGACGGTGCATTACTTTGATTATTCAAGATGCCAGACATTTATGGATTATTTATTATTCTGAGTTAAATGGTTGGAATTTATTTTCAATTATTATAATTTAAAGAATTATAAATAATAAATAAACAATTGGAAAGAATAAAAAGAATTAATTGGTTAAAAGGAATTTTTATTCATCTTTAAATATTTGTTACAATTGTTATTTAAATACAAGTATTTATTTACAAAGTATTTACAATAATAATAGTTACAATAATTAAAATTGAAATAAACTATCCTAAATTCCTAAGTCTTCAATTCTTCATCCTCCATTTGTTGCTATTTCTCTCCATTTGATTTTTTATCTGCAAAGAAAAGAAGAAAAAGTCAGAAGCAGATAAATAATTAAAAGCAGACAGATAAAAATTGGGTTCATCATTAAAGGCAACTGGCTGAAATCAGTTCGCCCTCTCTGCAAATCACGAGATTTCTCCCGGTTCACTGAGAGGGATGAAAAATTCTTGCAACAAAAATATTGAAAATGCACAAAAGTTAAATTGCACATTTCAAATTGGCCAACCAACTGCATAGTTCAAAGCAAACAGCATGTACAACTATAAAAGTTCAAATTGCCAAACAAAGTCCAATGTCAAACTGTCCAAAAGGCTATTCAGATGCAAGTACAAGATGCTGTCAAAAGAAGATTTGGAAAGATATCAAGAAGACATAAAGCATGCAGAGAACTACATGTGCAAGCAAGGTTTCATTTCATCATTTCCCAGCAGTTGCCTTTTCAGAAAAAGTACAAACATAAACATTATTTAATGTTTTAACTGTACTAGAGAGAGGAAAAAGAGAGAAAGGAAGATGGGCTTACTGGCTTGAGGCTAGAGAAAGGAAAATATATAAAAGAGACTGCAATAAAACAGTGACAAAGGAGGAGAAAAAAGATATAAAAGATAAAAACCCTACAAACTGTAGGAAGAAGACAACAGAACTGCCTTCCACCAAAAAGCCTCTAGCATAAACAAATCAAACCTTCAACCTGCAAGGCCATAACCAGTTCACAACAACAAACCTGCTGAAGCCTAAAAAAAGAACCAAGCTGATAACCTGCTAAAGCAAACAGCAGGTCAAGCCAAAGCCTAAACTGATATCACAATAACACAAACCTTTCAACCAATGTCCAAATCTGCATAAACCAAAACCATAAACCTCAAAGCCTTTGCCCTAACCTGTCAAGCTCTATCAAGCATTCAACCAAACATACCAAGCATTCAAACACATACAGAATCCCCCAAAGCCCTCAAAACCTAGGGTTCATCACAGGGCAAAAATCATCATCTCAGAAGCATACTCAGAACATATCAGATATCAAACTTTCCAAGCATCTCATCATCAAAAAATCCCTAAGCATATCAAGCTAGCATATGAAGTGACAAGAAGAAGAAGGTACATAAGCATCAGTATAACCAACATCAGGAAAGCATTCCAAGACATCCAGCTAAAGCATACAGTGGCAAATACGTAGAAGCATACATAAGCAGAAGCGAGGCTAACAGAAGAAGAGGAAAAGGTGACCAAACTAGGTTTTCAGTTTGTCATCATAAAACCTGAAAGAAGTGAAACAAAAGTGCCAGGAAGAGCAGGTTTCCAGCATCACCGTCCCTCCGCCGTCAAGCCACCAGAAACGCCTCCAAGCTACCGTTTTTCTCCATCTCCAAGGACCAGAGGTAATATCCCTAATCTTTGCCATTTCATGTACCTCAATCAAAGACAAACAAGAACATAAAGGAAATCAGAAGCGGACCTAAAACATACAACGATATGAGCTAAAACCCTAACGCATTACAACAAAGAAATTGAACCTCGTAGCTACCGCTCGCGTGGTCATAGAGAAGAGGAGGCAACGGTGGCGTCCGGTGGCTAGAGATGAGGAAGGCGTCAATATCTAAGCATGGCGTGAGGAGACCAAGAACGAAAGCGAACGACAGCACCTCTGTACCCTTTGCTCAAACCCTAACATTCCAATTTAAAACGAACCTTGCAACCCTAAACAAAATTGATTCAAACTTGGGCTCTGTCCCACGAAAGCAAGCATAAGGCCCAAATATGTTCCAATTCACACCCCCCCTGGCTTCTGTTTTGATTATGCTTGGGCCAAGATAAACCTCCCTAAGGCCCATTCTTGTTTTCTTAAAAACTTAAAACATTTTTTTTATTTTTTTTTTCCATTTAATTTTGTTTATACATAAAACAATAATGCATAATATAATTAAAATTTAAAACATTTCTTTCTTTTTCTTAAAATATCTTGTTTATACATAATTAATTAAAATATATATTATTTTTTTAAATACCACAAAAGTTGGAACTTAAGACTTTTTTCCTTTCTTTTATTAAAATTTTCTTATTTGTAAAAAATACATTATCTTTAATACCTAAAAGAACAAAACCTAAAACATGCTATTTTCTTTTAGTTAAATTTTCTTAGAATACAAAATTTAAACAAAAAAATACAAATTGACAACAATACATAATCAAAATACTTAATTTTTCGTTAAATTAAATATTCCGCAACTTGTAAATAATCTTACACTTACACCATACACTAATACATTTACTTTGCTTTACACACAAACATTGTTACTTTTTACATTGCCTTTATGCTATGCATTTGATACATTTACATTTGAGATCGCAATTCGATTTGGTTGTAACTATTTAAGACTCATCCCCATTTGTAAATTTGTACCCCCACTCCCGGATACTATTTGTAATAGCGTAGACTTTAAGTTCCCGCAATTTATCGCTTTCGAATTATACCATGGTTAGACGTAGGGTTTGCATGTACATAAAATCAAACGCTAGATAACCTAATACAAGACAAATACATGAACTCAATACACAATCACACTTGCACCCCCTAGGGTAATCCCACGTGTTGCCTTCCAAAATGGGCCATGCTTGCACGCCGAGTTTCTTTGGCAAAACAATTCAAATGGTCATAAGTCCCTCGATGACGCTTTCGAAAGTTGCCTAAACGGAATGATCATAGTCCCTTCAAACAAATTTCCAAAGACACTTGGCACCATTGCATTCATGGTCCATACGATGACCCGCGCTTGTCCCGTTAAACATCCTAAACGCAAGATTGTCCATCAAATTCACTAGGTGGAACAAAATTGTTAAAAAAGGGTTAAAACATGAGAAAAAACCTTTGAGTACAATAGGGATAGACAAAACTCTTAGTTACTTGAAATCAACTTGCAAAAACACTTGCCTATTTTTCCAAACCACACTTCACAAACACTTTCAAAACAAACTTCCAAAAAAACATTTTGAAACATCTTTTCGAAAAGATACACACCGTTGTATACACTCAAACACGAGTCATTGCATTGGTTGCCTAAAACAAGGCATCTTCTTCAAAAACATTTTCAAAACACCAAACACACACCACAATTTCAAGCAATCAAAAATCAAGGCAAGTGATCTAAAGACCAAGTAACTAAGAGCCCATGGATAACCATGGATGAAAAGGGTGCTAATACCTTCCCTTTTCATAATCTACCCCCCGAACCCACGAAACATCTCAAAAAGGTTTTTCCTGTGCTTTTTAACCTTTCCTTTAGGATAAAATAAAAAGTCGGTGGCGACTCTTGCTAAACCGAACAAGTGCGAATACAAACGCAAAAATCAAGTCAGTTCTCCCACCGTATCACAGAACTGGCGACTCTGCTGGGGATTGTCTTTTAAAAGTGGGGTTACCTTAGGGTTTAGATCACCTTTGTTTTCAATTGCTTGCTTTGTTTGCTTTTATATTTGTGGGCTTTGCATCGGAGTTGCATAGATCCTAACCCGGATCTGGGGAATCCCCTTTTAGGTAGCATAATCTGTGAGGGACATGTCCGGCGTAGACCGACATGGGTGAAGCAGTGGCTACGTTGGTGTGGCACCTTAGTCTGTACCGATATCCCTTGTGTTGCAACAAGGAGAATATGGGTCTTCTAAGGAGTTATCAAACACCAACCGACCTTAGAACCCTAAATCGACCTAACTTGGCCATAAAACAGTAGCAGTATGCTACACTCATTGAGGCTAAACTCTCGCGATGGTTCTGGCCGCAAGAAAAGATTGCGATGCTGGAGTTATGACCGATTGAGGGTAGTCAATGATATTGAGATCCTCTAGAACCCGATTACTTGTGATAGGACAGGTTTTAACCAATGAAACTAAAAGAGGGTAATACTTAAACTTCATGCTGGCCTAAAACCTAAGGGTTGTCTTGTGTGACTTGTGTGCCTTATCATGCTTGCCTTTGTGAATACTTGTGGTGTGCCTCATCATAGCATCATACCATCATACCATTGCATGCATCCTGTATAAGGACTGACCCATTTCAAAGACAAAAAAGTTTCATCTTTGCTCTGTTTTGTAGGACATCATTATGCCCGTGCGTAGGAATACTATCTGGCTCAACTTTGTTCAACCATCAACTTTGCTCAAGGATTTGGTTGATAGGATTCCAAACACTACTTCCTTCATCAAGAGGCATGGTTCTCTCCTTGGCTTGATCACTTCAAAGTGGGACCAACAACTGATAAGTGTCCTGACCCAGTTTTATGATCCCCTGTATCATTGCTTTACCTTTCAAGACTTTCAGCTGGTCCCCACCCTGGAAGAATTCTCTGATTTGCTTGGTATCCCTGTTTTGGAGCAAACTCCATTCACTGGTTGGGAGAAGATTCTTAGGCCTGAAGAGGTTGCTGCAGTCCTTCCCTTGACCAAAGAAGAGGTATTGGCTAACTGGGAAACTAGAAGTGGAGTTAAGGGCTTTTTGGTTAAGTTTCTGGTTGGAAAAGCTAATGATTTCTGGAATGACTTAGACTTCAAGGCGTACGAAGACATTCTGGCTCTTTTAATCTATGGTCTGGTATTGTTTCCAAATCCTGACACCTTTATCAGTATCTATGCCATAAGGATCTTCATGTCTCGGAATCCTGTACCCACTCTTTTGGGTGATATCTTGCAACAACTCTATGCTCGTACTGCCCGAAGACGGGGAACTCCGTGGTGTTGTGCTCCTTTGCTAGTGAGGTGGTTTATTTCGCACCTTCCTAAGCTCGTGCTGAAGAATGAAGAAGGAAAGGGTTGGGCTCATAGGTTAATGTCTCTCACTGATAATGACATCACTTGGACTCTCAGAGATTTGGATGAGGTAGCTGTTATTGATCATTGCGGAGAATACCCTAATGTTCCATTGATCGGCACCCAGGGAGGAATCTCTTATAATCCATGTTTAGCTCTCCGTCAGTTGGAAGAGCCAGAAGAGTAGGGCCTCATGAAATGTTGGTTCCTTACTTCCATTTTGAATTTCAGGTAGACAGTGACAAACTATGCCATGGATTCATTAAGGCTTGGGGCAGAATTCACAAAGCTGACCCACGTGAGTTGGGACCAAAGACTTCTCTACCAATGGAACCCTATTGCAGATGGGTCCGCATCCGTGCTCAGAAGTTAGGTATTCCATACGAAGCTGTCAGACCTGTCATTCTTGAATCTCTTGATGAAGACGGGGTTCCTCCAACTGTCCTCCCTCCTCAGATACCCACTGATGTTGATACACTGAAGAGATCTTGGGCGCAGCTAAAGGAAGAACAGGATTTTTATCGGGAAAAGTTCAACGAACAGGAACGGAAGATCCAGAAGCTGACTAAGCAATTAGAGGAAGAGCGGATCCTGAATGACTATATCCATACTGAGAAGAGGAGGCCATGGGCCATGGGAGCACTGATGGGCTTTGAATGTTTCCTTTTACAGCTTTTATTTCCTTTTCAGTATTTTCATTCCTGTAATGCCTAAGTGCAAGTTGTTGAACAATTTAAAGTTTGAATCTAATGAAGTGTGTTTCCCTTTTGTCTACAAAGTTGAATCTCGTTTGTCTTTGAAAACATAAATCATACGCATCTCATTGCATCATATGCATAACAGGTACCCTTTTTCCACAGGTTGCTTAATCTTCTTCGCTGTTTATTTGAACAGTCATCATGAATCCTGAATCATCCAACGAACAAGCTATCAAGGCCCTCCAGGCCCAGAACGCCCAGTTTCAAGAGATGGTCATGAGCTTAGCCCAAGGTCAACAAGAGTTGAAGGCTCTGCTCCTGAAGAAGAAGAAGAAGAAGAGGACTGCGTTGTTCAACACTGGACGCAGGTTTGGGAATACACTCCATAATGAGGCTGATCAAGCTACTTCCTCTGCAGAGAAAGACAGTCCCCAAGGGGGAAGGGCTCCTAGTCCTGCAGTCTCCGACAACGAGACGGATTACAATGACGAACAGTACCCTCCTGCTGCAGACAGATACAAACAACTAGAGGACCGTTTAAGTGCCATGGAGATTCAAAATGTGTCGGGGCTGGATTTTGGAGATTTAGGCTTATCTTCTGGGGTGGTGATCCCACACAAGTTCAAGGCACCTGCCTTTGCGAAGTACGACGGGGCTTCTTGTCCTAAGCTGCATCTCAGATCATATGTAAGGAAAATCCAACCTTATATTGCAGACAAGAACCTATGGATCCATTTCTTTCAGGATAGCCTTTCGGGGTCTCAACTCGAATGGTTCTATCAGTTAGATGGAGCCAATATCCGAAACTGGGAGGACTTGGCTACTGCGTTTTATAGACAGTATCAGTACAATTCTGACCTCGCTCCCACGCGTACCCAACTTCAGGGTATGTCACTGGGAACGGGCGAAGGATTCAAAGAATATGCGCAAAAATGGAGAGACCTGGCTGGCAGGGTGCAGCCACTGCTGACTGACCGTGAACTTGTTGACATGTTTCTAGGGACCCTGTCTGGTCCATTCTTCAATCGTCTAATTGGTAATTATTTTGCTGGGTTTACAGATTTGATCTTGACTGGTGAGAGGATAGAAGTTGGTATCAAGTCGGGAAAGATACAGAAAGGTGCCGCTGCGAGTACTGAGAAGAAACCCTTCAAGAAGGAAGCCAGTGCTGTTTATGGTCCCAGAAGACAAGTCAAGCCGGAACGCCGCCAAAATGTCAATGCATTGGTAATTTCGAAGCTTGTCGCTGCTCCTCAGCAGTATAATCAACAAAGGGGTGAGAGGCCCAAAAGGCAGTACACTCGGCTTAGTATGACCCTGTCTCAGATTTTGCCGCAACTTCTATCAACCAATCTGGTAACTGTCAAAGAAGCTCCGAAGGTAGTGAACACAGCTTCTCCGAAGTATAACCCCAACGCCCGTTGCGCTTATCACTCCGATAGCCCCGGGCATACTACGGACGATTGCTGGGCTCTGAGGAATAAGGTTCAAGACCTTATTGATGCTAAGGAAATACAGTTTGAGGCGCCTGAAAGGCCCAATGTTGTGACTGCTCCCATGCCCCAGCATGGAGTGAGTGCTGTGGAAGAAGACCGATATGTAGCCTCCGTGGAAGAGATTGTTACTCCATTATCGACTGTTAAAAGGAATATGTTGCTAGCCGGTTTATTTCCGAGATGTGATGAAGATTGCCTTATGTGTGTTGTTTCGCCTTTTGGTTGTCCTTCGCTGAAATCAGGTATCCAAAGCCTGATAAATAGCAAGGAAATCTTGTTTGAGAAGATTGTCGTTCCTACTGTCCCTACCGAAGAAGTTTCTATTGTCACTATTTTCAACAAACCTCCCAAGGATACTTCAAAGAAGCCTGTCAAAATTATGTCCACTCAGAAAGTTGCTCCCATCATCATTACAGTTCCGGGGCCTCTCCCTTATACATCCGACAAAGCTATCCCATGGCACTATGGGGCAGATGTTTATGTGCTTGGAGTGAAGCAAGAGTTTGATACAAGTACTGGTGTTAGCAACATCACCGGGCCTGCCAAGATCACTCGCAGTGGTAGGCTGTTTTCACCAGATATTTCGCCGCCAGTTATTCAGAAGCCTCTTATCATCACACCCGCAAGTGTGCATGTTTCCCTTCCAAATCAAGTTCCTATTTCTACCCCTTCCGATGAGTCCTCTAATGCTCGGGGCAAAGAAGTTGCTACTGATTTGCCTGCCCGGACGGAGGCACCGAAGACGACCGCTGTTGAAGCCTCCCAGCAAGAGATGGAGGAGATCCTCAAGATTATCAAGAAAAGTGATTTCAATGTTGTTGAGCAGTTGGGGCACACCCCATCAAAAATTTCTATGCTATCACTGTTATTGTGTTCAGAGGCCCACGCCAAAGCCCCAGTCTCCTTTCTGAAAACAGCTCATGTGCCACAAGAAACATCTGCTGATCAATTTACTGATTGTGTGGCTAACTTGACTGCTGATAACGGGTTGGGCTTTTCTGACGCCGATCTGACTGCAAAAGGAAAGAATCATAATGATGCCCTGCATGTCTCTATTGAATGCAGGGGCACTACTCTGGCCCATGTGTTGGTGGACACCGGTTCTTCATTGAATGTATTGCCCAAGAAGGCCCTAGACAGATTGGATTGTGAGGGTCTGGAACTTAAGCCCAGTAACATTGTGGTCCGAGCCTTTGACGGTTCGAAGAGGATGGTACATGGCGAGGTTGACATTCCAATCAGGGTTGGTTCCCAAGTTTTTGATTCTACTTTCTATGTGATGGATATCCGTCCATCCTATTCCTGTTTATTGGGTCGTCCATGGATCCATAAGGCTAGAGCGGTGACCTCCACACTACATCAAAAGCTTAAGTACTCAGTCAGAGGAAAGATTGTAACAGTCCAAGGGGAAGAAGAGTATATGGTCAGCCACCTGAACTCATTCCGATACATAGAAATGGATGGGAATTCATTGAGACCCCCTTTCAACACTTTGAAGAGGTGCCTCAGACGTTGGCGTCGGCTGAAACTGTGATTGAAGACCCTCCTTTGAAGATGGCTTCCTTGAAGGATGCCCGGGCTGTGATTGAGAAAGGCGAGTGCGCAAACTGGGGTCGACTTCCTGACTTCACTCCGAAGACTGACAAGTTTGGGCTGGGCTTCACTGCAGAGGCTCAGAGGGTTGTTTTCAAAGCAAGGATCGGAAAACCTCTGGTGTTCATCACCAACCCAGGAGTGAATGCTATTGAGGACGATGTAGAGGAAGCGGAATTTAACAGTTAGATCTACCCAACAACCGACAATGGACCAAGCAACTGGACTGCCAAGGACTTTACACCTATTACTTTTGTCACTCAGTAATGAACTCTTTTGTCTTCAATTTGTAACAAACAATATGTTGAAACTTTTATGGCTCGGTGTCCTACCCGGGGCACCGTGGCTCCATTTGTGAGGGCTTTTGTATGACATTTTCATATATCATTAATCAAAACATTGGACGTTTGTTGCATTTCAAATCTTGTGCTCCATTTCTTTCTTTATCATATATTGCAAAACATCTATATTTACACACACTCACTTATACAGGTTCCAATCCACTCCGGATCTCACTGGTAACGACTCTGCTACTGCCAGTTATGACTTTGAAAATCCGATCAACTTAGCCGAAGACAAGGGTGAAGATGATTGCGAAGTGCCTGGTGAACTTGCAAGACTGCTACTCCAGGAAGAGAGGGCCATTCAGCCGCATGAAGAGCCAGTGGAAACGGTAAATCTGGGTACTGAGACAGATAGAAAGGAAGTCAAGATTGGTGCCAATCTGGAGCTCAGTATGAAACAACGGTTGATTCAGATGTTGCATGACTACATGGAAATCTTTGCTTGGTCTTACGAAGACATGCCTGGTTTGGATGCCGACATTGTGGTTCATCACCTGCCTACCAAGGAAGACTACCCTCCGGTAAAACAGAAGGTCCGCCGTATGCGTCCAGAGATGTCCGAGAAAATCAAAGCTGAGGTTATGAAACAATTTGATGCCGGGTTTCTAGCAGTGACTTCTTACCCTCAGTGGGTTGCCAACGTGGTTCTAGTGCCAAAGAAAGATGGTAAAGTCTGAATGTGTGTTGATTACAGGGATTTGAACAGGGCCAACCCTAAGGATGATTTCCCTCTGCCTCATATCGACGTTCTGGTTGATAATACTGCTCAGCATAAAGTTTTCTCCTTCATGGACGGCTTCTCCGGTTATAATCAGATCAAGATGGCTCCTGAAGACATGGAGAAGACCACTTTCGTTACTCAGTGGGGCACCTTTTGCTACAAGGTCATGCCATTTGGGTTGAAAAATGCTGGGGCAACCTACCAACGTGCCATGGTTGCTTTATTTCATGATATGATCCATCACGAGATATAAGTGTACGTCGATGATATGATTGCAAGGTCTCAAACTGAGGAGGAACACCTTGACCATCTACGGAAGCTGTTTGACCGTCTGAAGTTGTACAAGCTGAGGTTGAACCCAAACAAATGCACCTTTGGGGTGAGATCTGGAAAATTGCTAGGTTTCATTGTGAGCGACAAAGGTATTCAAGTAGACCCTGCCAAGGTTAAAGCCATACAAGAGATGCCGACTCCCAAGACAGAGAAAGAAGTCAGAGGCTTTCTAGGACGTCTGAACTACATTGCCCGATTCATCTCGCATTTAACTGCTACCTGTGAACCCATCTTCAAGCTGCTAAAGAAAGATCAAGTAGTACGTTGGAACGATGAATGTCAGACCAATTTTGAAAAGATAAAAGAGTATCTCCAAGAACCACCCATCCTCATGCCACCAGTGGAAGGGAGACCTCTAATACTATACTTGACAGTGCTTGACAACTCAATGGGGTGTGTGCTGGGGCAGCATGACGAGTCTGGCCAAAAAGAGCATGCTATTTATTAGAGCAAAAAGTTTACCGACTGTGAGACTCGGTACTCACTGCTCGAGAAAACTTGCTGCGCTCTGGTATGGGCTGCTCGCCGGCTGAGACAGTATATGTTGACTCACACTACTCTGTTGATTTCAAAAATGGATCCAATCAAGTACATATTGGAAAAGCCTGCTCTGTCCGGAAGAATAGCAAGATGGCAAATGATCTTGACAGAATATGACATCCAATACACAACTCAAAAAGCAATCAAAGTAAGTGTATTGGCAGACCATTTGGCACACCAACCTGTGGATGATTACCAGTCGTTGAACTTTGAATTTCCAGACGAAGATATCATGGTAGTAACTGATTGTGAAGTACCTGGACCGGATGAAGGACCTGAAGAAGGATCCCGATGGTCTATGCATTTTGACGGAGCCTCAAATGCTTTGGGTAATGGTATTGGCGCTGTGATCATATCCCCCAAAGGCACTCATACTCCACTCACTGCCCGACTATGTTTTAACTGCACCAACAACATGGCGGAGTATGAGGCATGTATCATGGGTCTTCAAGCTGCAATCGACTTAAGGATCAAGTTTCTGAGTGTCTTCGGAGATTCCGCTCTCGTGATCAATCAGGTCAAAGGCGAGTGGGATACGAAACACCCAAATCTTATTCCTTATAAGGAGTATGTGCTGACATTGCTTCCCCACTTCGAAGAGATAACTTTTGAACACTTCCCAAGAGAGGAGAATCAGTTGGCGGACGCGTTAGCTACGATGTATTCAATGTTCAAAGTCAAGTGGGACAACAAAGCGCCCCGGATCATTATCTGGAAATTGGACGAACCTGCATATTGTTGTGATCTTGAGGCCGAAGAGGTAACAGAGAAACCCTGGTATCATGAAGTAAAGAGGTACTTGGAAGCTCAAGAATACCCCGAAGGTGCATCTGTTAATGACAAGAAATTCTTGAGAAGGTTTGCAGCAAAGTTCTTTCTCAGTAATGGCATTCTCTACAAGCGAAACCATGATTCAACTTTACTGCGTTGTGTGGATAAGACTGAAGCAGAAAAGATCATGGTAGAACTACATGAAGGTACATTCGGAACACATTCCAGTGGACATACCATGGTGAAGAAAATCCTTCGGGGGGGGGGGGGGGTATTTATGGTCCACAATGGAAGCCGACTGTTATCAGCATTCGCGAACTTGTCATAAATGCCAGATCTATGCTGATAAGGTGCACATTCCTCCGGTACCTCTGAACATCTTGACAACACCTTGGCCTTTTGCAATGTGGGGCATCGATATGATCAGCGAGATCCGACCTACGGCATCCAATGGGCACCGCTTCATCTTGGTAGCGATTGATTACTTTAGAAAGTGGGTTGAAGCGGCTTCCTACGCCACTGTAACCAAGAGCGTCGTGGCACGATTCATTCGGCACAAACTGATCTGTCGATACGGTGTACCTGAAAGGATCATTACGGACAATGGTACCAATCTTAACAACAAAATGATCACTGAGCTCTGCGAGCAATTCAAGATACAGCACCACAACTCTTCACCTTACCGACCGAAGATGAATGGGGCTGTAGAAGCAGCAAATAAGAATATTAAGAAGATTGTGCAGAAGATGACAGTGACCTATAAGGATTGGCACGAGATGTTACCGTTTGCTCTCCATGGGTACCGCACCTCAGCACGGACGTCAACAGGGGCAACTCCCTTTTCCTTGGTCTATGGCATGGAGGCAGTCTTGCCTGTTGAAGTACAAATACCCTCTCTCCGGATAATGAAGGATGCAGACTTGAGCGAAGATGACTGGATCCAGACTCGACTTGATCAATTAAATCTAATTGATGAAAAGAGGCTCACTGCTATTTGTCATGGTCAGACGTACCAAAAACGGATGATCAGGGCATTTAACAAGAAAGTCAGACGACAAGAGTATCAAGTCGGAGACCTGGTAATCAAGCGCATCATTCTTCCTCAAAGTGATCCCAGGGGAAAATGGACCCCTACCTACGAAGGGCCATTTATGGTTAAGCATATCTTCTCAGGAGGAGCTATGATTCTAACTACCATGGATGGTGACGACCTTCCTCACCCCGCCAATGCAGACATAGTAAAAAGATACTACGCGTGAACTAAGGACCCGCTAGGTTGACACACCTAGGCAAAAATAAGGGCTTCCCGGCGAACCAAAAGGGTTCGGGCAAAAATAAGGGATGAAATGAAAAAAATCTGTACACCCGGCAAGTCGAAAACCTGAAAAGGCGGCTTGGGCAAAAATGGGTATTCCGGTGGACTGAAAACCCGAAAGGGCGGTCCAGGAAAAAGTTAGGGATGAAGCGTAATACTATGTCTCATTAGATCACCTTGCATCCAGAATTTGGCATCAACTATCAGGGCTCAGACTTCGGCATCAATCAATCAGGTTCACCTTCAACTAAGCGGTAAAATGATGAGACGCTTGAAGACATAAAGGCGATAGCAGAGTTAGAACCCAGTGGGATTAGTTTTCACATAGCTGTTTTGTTTCCTTTTCAAAATTGTATAAGCTCTATGTTATTCGGCGGCGTTCTCTTACTAGGACATCAGCCTCCTGTACATAAACGCCTATTTTACAGGCAAAATTCAAAATCAATACAAATTCAATTTTTCAGACAATTTATCCATTGTTTTTCCTTTTTTATGTTTTGTTTTGCAAAGAACGTCCAATGCTCATTCTTGATATATGCATTTGACATTAAATGGCTAGATCATAAATGTTTACATACGAAACAAAGGATTAATGACAGGTGACATCAGAAACAGGGGGCAATTTTGAAGTGACCAAGCGGTCTAGTTGCTTTGTCCGCCAAGGTACCAAGGTAGGTTCAGCTGAAGAACATGACCAAGCTACCTCAACAATCCCCAGCGGAGTATAAACATCCCTCAACAAGCGTCCCCGGCAGTCTTAATATGAGATTGTTCCCCGGCGGAATACCAACACCCCAGTACAGTCTCAAAAGAAAACTTTTTCCCCAAGAGAGTGGAATCCTTATCCCCAGTAGATTCTGGAAGCTTATCCCCTGCAGAGTACGAACGACTCTCCCCGACTTTATTCAGAAGTTATTTCCCATCAGGGCTTATAACTGGGTTATCCTCGGCTGATTACCACGGAAAGTCTGTCCTCGGCGAAGTTCTTCCTACCCCCAGCAGAGTTCATCAAATTCTCCGACATGATTTATCAGCAGAATCCCCAGCGGAGCTCTCATCAAAGCCTCAGCAAACTATCTCTTCCCACAGAGTAATTCCCCTCAGAGTGATCTCTCCAACAAGTGTATTCCCCAACAGAGTCATCTTCTCCTATCGGTTTATCTTGCAACCATAATCCCCAGCGGAAACGAAGAACTCTTCTCTTCAACATCAGCCCAGGATTTGATTCCCCGGCCAGTCGTCAAGGATTTATTTTCCTAGACGAAAATACATTCATAGACGTTTCATATTTCATACATCCTATTTACGTACATGACAAAGTGCATACAACACTAACTCATTTTGAGCATCATGACATCATGCATCTCATACATCATGACATTGCATACCACTGATATTTTGCCTTTTCAGGAAAAAGATCAATCCAAAAGATGATTACCATCAAATATCACAAATCCATATTCGATTCTTGTATCTAGCCAGGGCACATCTGTGAGTGATTGATTGTAGATTCGATACCTGTATCTAGCCAGGGCATATCTGCATGAAGAGTTTGAAGGTCAACCCCTGTAACAAGCCAGGAAATTATCTTTTATTCTCAGGTCAGAGGTTTACACATGTATCCAGCCAGGAAAGCCATCTCCACCAACCTTTTACAATTCCAGATTCGATACCTGTATCCAGCCAGGGCACATCTGTCGACAACATTTTCCAGATTCGATTCCTGTATCCAGCCAGGGCACATCTGAAGACAACAATTCCAGATTCGATACCTGTATCCAGCCAGGGCACATCTGTCGACAACATTTTCCAGATTCGATTCCTGTATCCAGCCAGGGCACATCTGTGAGCAACATTTTCCAGATTCGATACCTGTATCCAGCCAGGGCATATCTGCGTGAAGGGACTGAAGATCAACACCTGTAACAAGCCAGGAAACATCTTCCTTTCTCAAAGTACGCAAGTTCTCGCTAAGGAGTCTCCTACGCGATCAACACTTCCAAATAGCATCTATAAGCCCATTCCCGACAAGGTTCTGTCACGTCTCCAAATGGCATCTATAAGCCCATTCCCGCCATCACATTGCTGATACTCCAGCATGCGAGTGAAAATTTCCGGGCACTCTAGTGTCCAATCTCCTTTTACCCTCGAGTCGCAAAAGGCAAACTTGCCCATCTAACTCTTCAGGTTCAAGAAGATTGAACAGGGGCAACTGTTGTACCCCAAAATTTGCCCTCGCATTTTTCCACGAGAAATCACATCTTCAGGCTTTTCATTTTTTCAGATTGGATCAAGAATCGGTCAAACAGACTTTTCTCGTCAGTCAGACAAAATTAGGGTTTTCATTGATTTTCATGGCTCTGGAACAATTCAAACAGTTGGTTTAGGGTTTTGGTTGATTTTGGCTCAACTTTGATCAGGCGAACGCTTCTTTGGCATTTGATCAAGAACTAGGGTTTGTGCGCAGATCTCTCAGAAAGATTTAAATTCTACAGTGCTTTTCAAGTTATTCCGAGATATGGACTGAGGCATTTGGGCTGAGTTTGCAATGTTTGACTAAATCAGTGAGAAGAAAAGACATTTGGGCATGTATGATTTGACGGTGCATTACTTTGATTATTCAAGATGCCGGACGTTTATGGATTATTTATTATTCTGAGTTAAATGGTTGGAATTTATTTTCAATTATTATAATTTAAAGAATTATAAATAATAAATAAACAATTGGAAAGAATAAAAAGAATTAATTGGTTAAAAGGAATTTTTATTCATCTTTAAATATTTGTTACAATTGTTATTTAAATACAAGTATTTATTTACAAAGTATTTACAATAATAATAGTTACAATAATTAAAATTGAAATAAACTATCCTAAATTCCTAAGTCTTCAATTCTTCATCCTCCATTTGTTGCTATTTCTCTCCATTTGATTTTTTATCTGTAAAGAAAAGAAGAAAAAGTCAGAAGCAGATAAATAATTAAAAGCAGACAGATAAAAATTGGGTTCATCATTAAAGGCAACTGGCTGGAATCAGTTCGCCCTCTCTGCAAATCACGAGATTTCTCCCGGTTCACAGAGAGGGATGAAAAATGCTTGCAACAAAAATATTGAAAATGCACAAAAGTTAAATTGCACATTTCAAATTGGCCAACCAACTGCATAGTTCAAAGCAAACAGCATGTACAACTATAAAAGTTCAAATTGCCAAACAAAGTCCAATGTCAAACTGTCCAAAAGGCTATTCAGATGCAAGTACAAGATGCTGTCAAAAGAAGATTTGGAAAGATATCAAGAAGACATAAAGCATGCAGAGAACTACATGTGCAAGCAAGGTTTCATTTCATCATTTCCCAGCAGTTGCCTTTTCAGAAAAAGTACAAACATAAACATTATTTAATGTTTTAACTGTACTAGAGAGAGGAAAAAGAGAGAAAGGAAGATGGGCTTACTGGCTTGAGGCTAGAGAAAGGAAAATATATAAAAGAGACTGCAATAAAACAGTGACAAGGGAGGAGAAAAAAGATATAAAAGATAAAAACCCTACAAATTGTAGGAAGAAGACAACAGAACTGCCTTCCACCAAAAAGCCTCTAGCATAAACAAATCAAACCTTCAACCTACAAGGCCATAACCAGTTCACAACAACAAACCTGCTGAAGCCTTAAAAAAGAACCAAGCTGATAACCTGCTAAAGCAAACAGCAGGTCAAGCCAAAGCCTAAACTGATATCACAATAACACAAACCTTTCAACAATTGTCCAAATCTGCATAAACCAAAACCATAAACCTCAAAGCCTTTGCCCTAACCTGTCAAGCTCTGTCAAGCATTCAACCAAACATACCAAGCATTCAAACACATACAGAATCCCCCAAAGCCCTCAGAACCTAGGGTTCATCACAGGGAAAAAATCATCATCTCAGAAGCATACTCAGAACATATAAGATATCAAACTTTCCAAGCATCTCATCATCAAAAAATCCCTAAGCATATCAAGCTAGCATATGAAGTGACAAGAAGAAGAAGGTACAGAAGCATCAGTATAACCAACATCAGGCAAGCATTCCAAGACATCCAGCTAAAGCATACAGTGGCAAATACATAGAAGCATACATAAGCAGAAGCGAGGCTAACAGAAGAAGAGGAAAAGGTGACCAAACTAGGTTTTCAGTTTGTCATCATAAAACCTGAAAGAAGTGAAACAAAAGTGCCAGGAAGAGCAGGTTTCCAGCATCACCGTCCCTCCACCGTCAAGCCACCGGAAACGCCTCCAAGCTACCGTTCTTCTCCATCTCCAAGGACCAGAGGTAATATCCCTAATCTTTGCCTTTTCATGTACCTCAATCAAAGACAAACAAGAACATAAAGGAAATCAGAAGCGGACCTAAAACATACAACGATATGAGCTAAAACCCTAACGCATTACAACAAAGAAATTAAACCTCATAGCTACCGCTCGCGTGGTCATAGAGAAGAGGAGGCAACAGTGGCGTCCGGTGGCTAGAGATGAGGAAGGCGTCAATAGCTAAGCATGGCGTGAGGAGACCAAGAACGAAAGCGAACGACGGCGCCTCTGTACCCTTTGCTCAAACCCTAACATTCCAATTGAAAACGAACCTTGCAACCCTAAACAAAATTGATTCAAACTTGGGCTCTGTCCCACGAAAGCAAGCATAAGGCCCAAATATGTTCCAATTCACCCCCCCCCCCCCCCCTTGGCTTCTATTTTGATTATGCTTGGGCCAAGATAAACCTCCCTAAGGCCCATTCTTGTTTTCTTGAAAACTTAAAACATTTTTTTTATTTTTTTTCCATTTTATTTTGTTTATACATAAAACAATAATGCATAATATAATTAAAATTTAAAACATTTCTTTCTTTTTCTTAAAATATCTTGTTTATACATAATTAATTAAAATATATATTATTTTTTTAAATACCACAAAAGTTGGAACTTAAGACTTTTTTCCTTTCTTTTATTAAAATTTTCTTATTTGTAAAAAATACATTATCTTTAATACCTAAAAGAACAAAACCTAAAACATGCTATTTTCTTTTAGTTAAATTTTCTTAGAATACAAAATTTAAACAAAAAAATACAAATTGACAACAATACATAATCAAAATACTTAATTTTTCGTTAAATTAAATATTCCGCAACTTGTAAATAATCTTACACTTACACCATACACTAATACATTTACTTTGCTTTACACACAAACATTGTTACTTTTTACATTGCCTTTATGCTATGCATTTGATACATTTACATTTGAGATCGCAATTCGATTTGGTTGTAACTATTTAAGTCTCATCCCCATTTGTAAATTTGTACCCCCACTCCCGGATACTATTTGTAATAGCGTAGACTTTAAGTTCCCGCAATTTATCGCTTTCGAATTATACCATGGTTAGACCTAGGGTTTGCATGTACATAAAATCAAACGCTAGATAACCTAATACAAGACAAATACATGAACTCAATACACAATCACACTTGCACCCCCTAGGGTAATCCCACGTGTTGCCTTCCAAAATGGGCCATGCTTGCACGTCGAGTTTCTTTGGCAAAACAATTCAAATGGTCATAAGTCCCTCGATGACGCTTTCGAAAGTTGCCTAAACGGAATGATCATAGTCCCTTCAAACAAATTGCCAAATACACTTGGAACCATTTCATTCATGGTCCATACGATGACCCGCGCATGTCCCGTTAAACATCCTAAACGCAAGATTGTCCATCAAATTCAATAGGTGGAACAAAATTGTTAAAAAAGGGTTAAAACATGAGAAAAAACCTTTGAGTACAATAGGGATAGACAAAACTCTTCGTTACTTGAAATCAACTTGCAAAAACACTTGCCTATTTTCCAAACCACACTTCACAAACACTTTCAAAACAAACTTCCAAAAAAACATTTTGAAACATCTTTTCGAAAAGATACACACCGTTGTATACACTCAAACACGAGTCATTGCATTGGTTGCCTAAAACAAGGCATCTTCTTCAAAAACATTTTCAAAACACCAAACACACACCACAATTTCAAGCAATCAAAAATCAAGGCAAGTGATCTAAAGACCAAGTAACTAAGAGCCCATGGATAACCATGGATGAAAAGGGTGCTAATACCTTCCCTTTTCATAATCTACCCCCCGAACCCACGAAACATCTCAAAAAGGTTTTTCCTGTGCTTTTTAACCTTTCCTTTAGGATAAAATAAAAAGTCGGTGGCGACTCTTGCTAAACCGAACAAGTGCGAATACAAACGCAAAACTCAAGTCAGTTCTCCCACCGTATCACAGTAGGGATACAAGCTTATGTACTGAAAGAAAATATGAAATTGTTAAGAGGTTTTGAAGGTATGGAACAGGGAAGTATTTGGGTGGCTGGATCTAAAAATTGAGGAGGCATCAAAATAATACAAAAATGGAGATTTTATTAGTAGCACTAGAGTTAACATTACTGAGATAGCTGAGGAGAGAAGAGCAGGGGATTTGGAGGAAACATCATCTTTAGGAAAGTTTATTAAGACAAAAATCTTGGAAAAAATGGATAAGGGAAGGGGATCATAATTCCATATTTTTCACACAGTAATCAAAGATAGAAGAAGAAGAAGAAGAAGAAGAAATAATATAGTCTCAATCACAAACTGGCATGGTGTTAAGTGTGAGGATGTCAATTCAATAACGGAGGAGGTTGCTAGAGTTTTTTAGTGTAGATTCAAAGAAATAGATAGAAGCATACCAGAAATCAGGGGGGTTGGTGTTCAAGAAAATATCAGAGGTTGAAAGAGACGGGTTGGAAGAGGTTTTCACAAGAGATGAAGTTAGGAAGGTTGTATGGGACTCTGATGGTGAAAAGACTCCAGGTTCTGATGGATTAAACTTCAAATTCCTACAAGAATGTTGGACTTTTTTTGGAGTAGGATCTTCTGAAATTGGTAACATAATTCTATGAACATGAAACAATACCTAAGGCCATAATTGCATCATTTATAACCCTTATACCAAAGAACAACAACCCTCGGGATTTGAAGGAGTACATAGTAATTTTCTTGGTAGGATTTTTATACAAGATCCTGGATAAGATCCTTGCAGCTAGACTGAGGGCAATCCTGGGTGGAATTATTTCACCTTGTCAGATTGCTTTTGTCCCAGGAAGGAAAATTTAGGATGGAGTGGAAGTCCTTAATGAGATCATAGACATGGCATCTAGAGAGAAAAGAGAGTGTTTAATATTGAAATTTGACTTTGAACAAGCTTATGACTGTGTTAATTGGAATTATTTAAGGAAGATGTTAACCAACTTTGGTTTTGGCTCAAAATGGGGTAGTTGGATGAAGGCTTGTGTGTCTAATAACACCATGTCAGTAATAGTTAATGGTAGCCCTTCTAGATATTTGAATGTGGAAAGTGGAATTAGAGGAGGTGACCCATTGTCACCTTTCCTTTTCACATTGGTAACTGAAGGTTTGACAGGACTGATAAATCAAACAATTGATATTGGTGCTTATGAAGGACTTAAGGTGAATAATGATGTGGAATATAGATCACTATAGTTTGTAGATGATATTATATTGTTGGGAACATGTATTTGGAAGAATTTATGGAGTATATAATGTTAATCCTTAGGGGGTTTGAGATGGTCTTAGGGTTAAAGGTCAATTTTTACAAGAGCAAGCATTATGGGATCAACATAGAAAACACTTTCATGGAAGTTGCATCACAGTTTCTGTCTTGTTGCCTTGATGAATTTCCATTAAAATTTTTTGGGGATTATGTGGGGGCTAATCCCATAAGATGTAGCACATGGAAGAGTGTGATGGATAGATTGAAGAAGAAAATGTCAAATTGCAAAGCTAGAAATCTATCCATAGGAGGGATGGTGATCTTATTGAATATTGTGTTGTCAAGTGTCCAAATTTATGTTATGTTCTTATACAAATCTCCTGAAAAGATCATTCATCAGTTAATATAAATCCAAAGCATATTTTTATGGAATGGAAATGAGTAAAAAAAGAGGGATCAGTTGGGTCAAATGGGAGAATGTATGCAAATCAAAGGAACTTGGGGTCTAGGAGTCAAACGCATTGGAACTTTGAGCTTAACATTACTCTGTAAGTGGAAATGGAGGTTGATGAAAGAGGGAAAATCCATATGAAATGATATATTTCAGGAAAGATATGGTGATCCAACACTACAAAATTATAAGGGTTTTGAGGCAAGTAGAAACAAGAAGGCCTCGATTTAGTGGAGAGATATCATGACTGCAGGAAGAGTAATCTTGGAAGATAAGTCCAATATTGATATATTCATTTACAAAGTGAATTTTAAATTGGGATCTGGTGAATTTGTACATTTTTGGCTTGGGATGTGGATGGGTGATAAAACCCTAAAACAAGAATATCCATCTATGTTTCTCTAATATGAAAAACATGAAGAAAAAGTTGATGACATGTGGACGAATGATCCTGGGATGTAGAAATGGGATATTGGCATCAGTAAAGACAACTTCTTCATGATGAATGCTAATGAGTAAGGGAAACTCAAGGAATTAGAAGACATTTTAGAAGAGGTGGTGATCACCCAGTAGACGCAAGACAAATTATGGTGGTGGCAGGAACAAGATGGTCAATTAACATTGAGATCTTGATACAATAAAGCGAGAGAAAATATGGGTGCAACATAGACTTTGTATGATGTTCAGTTATAAGCATTGGGATGTTTATGGAAAGCAAGTACACCCTCTAAGATCAAAGTGTTTGGTTAGAGAGTCTTCATTGTCAGGCTTCCTACTCGTGATTAATTAGAAAAGAGACACATCATTCAAGGAGGAAATAAAAGATGATGTGTATTTTGTTTTGAAGAAGATAAAAATTTGTTTCACTTGTTCTTTCAGTGCATCAAAAGTAAAGAAGCATGGAGAAGAATTTGGAACTAGTTAGGGATGGCAATTGTTGAGGCAAACTCAGCTTCTCAACACTTTAATAGATTTTTATTCCAGCTGAAGGGAAGTTTGAAGAAGAAAATCAATGGTGGTTGTTGGGTGGCAGTATTGTGGAGTATTTGGAAGATGTGAATCGACATATTATTCAATGGTCTGATACATAATGTAGAAGACATGCTTAACAGGATTAGATTGTTGGCCTGGTATTGGCAAAATTTAGAGCCAAAAAACAATAAATGTGTATCTTTCTATTATTTGTTCTTTTATTCTACTTGAATCTATTATTTGTTAAACATAGTGATGGTTGTTTATTGTAAGGGTAAGAGTACCCCTTGTACTCTATGTTAATATAATTCATTTTTTTATAAAAAAAACATAAAATATACTGAATCCAATATTTGTGTAGAACATTTAATTGCCCCCACGTTAGAAACCGAATAGGCATGTCTCCATTTCATTGGTTAATACTCACTCCATTCTCTTTTATAAGAAAATTTTAACTCTTAGGTTCACTCAATAAATAATGTATTTAAATTATATTTAGACTAAATACATCAATTATTCAATGAACCTAAAAATCAAAAGTTGCTTATAAAAGAGAATGGGGGGATTAGTTCCTAAATAAAAATAATACTCTTCCCATTTTTATAAGAGACAATTTATTTTATAAATTATTAAATTAGAATAAGAATCCATTGACACTCGTTTTAATTTAAAAATCTTATATCAAATATCAATCGTTAATAGAAATGAATCAAACTGTAATATAAAATTAAATAATTTTTAAAAAATATATAATACTTCTTTTTCCTAAAAAATTATCTATTTGAAAAAGAAAAAAAGAAATGACTATTTAATTTATTTTTATTAACGATTGAGATTTAATATAAAATTTTAAACTTTAGATTTACACCTATCAATTGATCTCATTCATTAAATAATGTTGTATTTAGTCTACATATATCAGCATATTGAAATAATTTGTTTCATAAATTAATTAAATAACAATAACAATGTATTTTATCTACCTATAATATATATCAGGTACATTGAATATTTAATTATTTAATGAAGGTAAAAAGTATAAAAAGAATCAAAGTCAGATAATATTTGACAAAAATATTGTCTTTATATACAAGACCTTTTATTTAAAGATTAAAAAAATAATTTTATCTTTTTATTTTTAATTTTCTTTTAAAATAGTAGAATTTATTTCAAACTTATATTAAATGTTATAAAATAAAATATTTATGTTAATAGGGTTAATATCATTTTATCTCTGTTATATAAGCGACTTCTGGTTTACCCTGTGTAAAATTTATTTTGTAAAAACAATCTTGCCATATTAAGATTCTATATTTTTAAACCTTTCAAGGAGATGGCGCATTCCAATTGCTTATGTGTCGTGTTGTTTGGCATTTTTTGTTTTTTCATTTTTTTTAAATGACAGCTGGGCAAACTTATGTCACATTAGCAAATCATGCGTATAAAATTATAATAGGAATCTCTATTCTAGTCCTTCCCATTTTGCCCTAACTGAGAACACCATTGAAGAGCTCCATGTAACTCCATTGAAGCCTCACTGTTACGAAGTTGTTCAAGGAATCAGTTGAAGCTGAAGTCATTGTTAGATTCGTCAAAGATATGTGACCTAAGGTATGCTCATTTCATCCCATTTTCCCAGTTTCGTGGTTTTGTTCTTCAGGTTTAGAAATCCACTTTGATGAAAGGGTTTCTATTACAAATTAGGAGTAAGTTATGTGTTATTGTTCATCATAGAAAGGAGTTTGTTAGGGAGAAGACAATGTTTTATAGGGGTGGCGGATCAAAAACTTGTGTATGATCAGGAAGAATACCAACATGTGAGTGATGAGTTGGGCAGCTCTAATCCAGACGCATCTGAAGATGAAAAAAATGCTAAAGTATGAAAAATTTATGAAGGAGCAACTAGGAAAGGATTATGAGTTTAAGTTGAGAATAAAATTTAATTCCTTAGCTGATTTCAAGGATGCTATAATAGAGTGGTTAGTTTTAAATATAAGAGAAATTACATTTATGAAGAATGAAATAGACATGATAAGGGTAAAATGCAATGGTAAATGTGGGTTTTTGGGTCTATTCTTTCAATTTTTTATTAAAATGTTGAAATTCTAGAATTCATATGTCCTATGACATGTTGGGACAAATGATCTGACATAAACAACACATGCAAGGTATAAACATTAAAAATAGTACTGAAAAAGAAATAAACAACACATAATTATTAACTCAGTTCAATGCAAACCAACACCTATTCTAAGGGCTACCAAGCCAAGAAGGAAATTCACAAACAATGCCAATTCAAAGCTAAACTAATCCTAAGTTTACAACTTATCACTTAATCACTACCTTGTGCAACTTCTACCTAGGTCCTCCCTAGATATGAGAAACCCCATATCACCTCCAATCACCGTAATGATGTCTAACAGTCCCAGTTGCTATATCGATAGCATATCACCTAAATGAAGATCTCACTTCAAATACAAAACAAACACCTTAATCAAAACACCCCTTGATTAAGAACAACATACTTGATCTTCCTTCATAGATTTGATCAAGAACAATACTTAGAGTTTCTTAACAGCTTCCTCTAAGAACAATACTACCTCTTACTTAAAAGCTTCGAGGAGAACCATAACAGAGATTACAAATCTGTAACACATCCTAACTTACAACCTGAGTGGATCACACAAACCAACTCTCCTAGAGAGTTGCACAATGAAAAATCCCTAATGAATCTGCATTCTGGACCTGTACCAACTTTAGGTTTATAACCTTATATTTATAAACCTTTTCCCAACTGGATTTGGGATTCAAAAATGCAGTAGAGAGGCTGCACAAAGTCTGTAAAATATTCTCCAAGAAAATAGGTCTTCAATCATAACTTTCCTAAAATGTCTCCATGTTTAGAAAGTTTGAATATCTTGAAAAACCAACATAATATCATTGATTTATCAATCTTGCACGCCACATAGGAATACTAAATATTCCCAAAATATTCAGTAATTAAATCAGTACAACTGAATCTAAATTGTCAGTTGTAGCAGACTTGATGTCCTACACTTCTGGTTAGGACATCCCATTCTACATTTTCCAACAACAAGTTCAAACATTAGCTTCTCATCACAAAACCCAATCAGCTTGGTTCTACAAAAAATACAGAGGACTCATTATGCAAAAAGGTCCTTCAAGAAGCAAAAAAACACGTCCACTACAGCTTAATCAGGTTCTTACAAACACCTGAACACCATGGAGAGAAATAAACGCTCACACATTTACTAAAGCAAGGAGTTCATAAAGCAGACTTGCATCCACACATCAGATAAATACCCAGCTCCTGACAAGGTCTTTACCATCAGTCACATGCACATCTTCATCAGATCATACTTATACCCAGCTCCCAACAAGGTATTTGTCATTAGAGAAAAATTTCCTCACATTCCTTCCTTCATAGCCTCCTTTAGAGGTACACGTTGCAGATATAACTCCCTTCTTACAAATGGTTGAGAAACAAAAGCACAAGTGGATCCTTCATCATATCAGGAAGACATGAAGAATATCTACACCATTGATATCTCCAAACTTGGTCAGAGACTGAACTTCACACTTCATCATGGCCAAGTATTCTATTTTCGGAATCCAATGGTGATCAACAATACTTACACCATGATCTTCAAAACAAGCTTCTTTCTCCTAAGAGGCAAACACTTGAGATGATGTTTCAACGTCTTTTCAGACATCAATCTCAGTCACATGGATTTCACCACTTACTATAGTTCTAGATACAACACGATAGTAACCCATGCATCACTCTTGAAGTAACCACAAGTGAATCAATCATCAGTAGTTGATCACCCTTCAAGACCAGATTACAAATACATGTAGTAAACTGCATATAACACACCTCAAGGAACTTCTCCTTATAAACACAATGTCCAGACCGCATGTCTGACTTTGAGGAGATAGATTCCACCCTTCTGCATCACAAAAGGAGATTCCCTCTAACAAGATCTAGAGCAGACTTCAATAAATATGGCATTGAAAGATTATTATAAGCCACAACCAGACTGCAGATTAAGTATGCTTCTCCCAATTTTTCAAGATACAAGGATGCTCTTCAATCCTTGCACAAAACCAATTGTTCAATCATGTGAGGACACCACATAACTGAACCCATGCTTGAGGAGAAACTTATTATCCATTCAACAAGGAACCATAATCCTTTGGTCCCAGAACCAATACCTCCCATTTACTCCATACACAAATCTGAAAGGTTCCTCCTAGGTGGTTTGGATGACACTCCAAAAGTGCACACAACAATCAACCACTAGCTCAAGTTGATACATCTCAAAAATTCTCATAATCTCTTGAAGTTCTCTTCTACTTACAACAGAACAAGAGTTCCACGCTCTCATAGACTTGATAAGTGTTATCAAGTTAGAGTAAATAACATATATCTTGTTTGTGAGAAATATCATTCAAACATGTTGAGAAAAATAAATTCTCAACACAAAGATGTCAAGACATTATATGTGACATTTCTTCAAGGTCTTCCAACTCCAGATTTTGAATTCCCTTCTACAGATGCTAGGAACCAGTTAGAGAATTATACATTCTCCCCCTAAAAAGCAGCACAACCTTTGTACCCCTGCTTGTGTAGATCAGAAATAAACTGACCTCAGGAGTAAACAACATGTTGATCACACCTTGATCAACTCAACCATCTAAGACAATTTTCTAGGTCTGAAACTTCTTAGACACACAACCCATATGCCTCCTATTCCAGATCAAGAGTAGGTTCCAAACATATGTGATCATTATATATTTGTTCAGCACCCAAAGCATCTGCTAAGACAATCCTTTTTCCAACAGGATTCTGCTCTAATTGCCGATGAGATGTTCCAACATCTGGTAGAACATATTTCCTAAACCCAATCAACATGTTGTTAAGATTGGTTCTGAAGACCTTACTTCTCCCATAAAATCATTATACACCTTGATCAACTTCAAGGTCTTCAATAGGCTTCCATACCATCAGCAAACAATAAGGTCAGGACCACTTTCCTAATTTAGCCATTAATTAGGAATAACCATGCAGATGTGAATGACCATAGATTCTCTCTAATCATGATCAATATCTCTATAGATTCTCACCAAACTTTTTGATGAGTGCCTTTATGAGTTGACTTGAGATTAACTTCAAGTATCTTTGGCCACTTTAACAAGTTAGTTGAATCTCTCCTCAAGTAACACCACACCATGGGATACACCTTTATAAGAGAACACAATGTTACAGCCTCAACACACATAACCACCAGGAGTCTTCCATCATATATATATATATATATATATATATATATATATATATATATATATATATATATATATATATATATATATATATATATATATGCACCAGAATACAAACCAGAAAACTCCTCAACACCCTTCAGGCCCAACACAAACTCTTGCACAAACACACCATACTCCAGGTGCAACAGGTTAACCTAGGTTTGAAAATAAATCAAACCCAACACAACAGCTCACCACCAAAGTTATAGGCTTGATAACAATAGACATGCCCAATACTCATCCTGTCACGAATAGTTCATTCTCCACTTCAAGGGACCATTCAAACAACAATATGAACTATCCAAGTTCAAACAACTTTTCAATAACAACCTCCTTCCTTGCCCATAACTAGAAAGTATCTTCCCAGGATCTCACTAAGAACAGAATATGATGCCTACTCTACTACCAATTGAAATTCTGGTATGACAGCATTCAAATGTCCTATGACATGTTTGGACATCTGATCTGACTTAAACAACAAAGGCAAGGTATAAACATTAAAAACAGTACTGAAAAGCAATAAACAACACACATAATTGTTAACCCAATTTGGTGTAAACCAACACCTATTCTTGGGGCTACCAAGCCAAGAGGGAAATCCACTAGACAGTATCAATTCAAAGCTAAACTAATCCCAAGTTTACGACTTATCACTTACAAATTACCTTGTGCAACTTCTACCTAGGTCCTCCCGAGATATGAGAAATCCCACCTCACCTCCAATCATCGCAATGATGTCTAACAGTCCCAGTTACTGTATCGAAGACCTCTCACCTGAATGAAGATCAAACTTCAAATAAAAAACAAACACCTTAATCAAGACACCCCTTGACTAAGAAAAACATACTTGATCTTTCTTCACAATGTTGATCAAGAACAATAATTAGAGTTTCTTAACAGCTTCCTATAAGAACAATACTATCTCTTGCTTAAAAGTTTCGAGGAGAACAATAACAGAGATTACAACTCTGTAACACAGTCCAACTCCCAACTCGAGTGGATCACACAAACCAACTCTCCTAAAGAGTGACACAATAATAAAGCCCTAATGATTCTACATCATGGACCCGTACCAACTTTAGGTTTATAACCTTCTATTTACAAACCTTTTTCCAACTGGATTTAGGCTTCAAAATGCAACACAGAGGCTGCACAAAGTCTGCAAAATCTTCTCCAAGAAAATAGGTTTTCATTCATAACTTTCCTAAAATGTATCCATATTTAGAAAGTTTGAATATCTTGAAAAACCAACATAATATCTCTGGTTTATCAATCTTGGACGCTAAATATTCCCCAAATATTCAGTAATTAAATCACAACAACTGAATTCAAACTATCAGTTGTAGCAGACCTAATGTCATATACTTCTAGTTAGGACATCACATTCAACATGTTCCAACATCAAGTTGAATCATCTTCGAAACTGAAAAACTGTAACAGACCAGGTGTCCTACTCTTATGGTTAGGACATAACATTTGGCATGTTGAAACTGCAAGTTGAAACATTTTCCAAACTGCAAAATTGTAACAGACCAGATGTCCTATACTTCTGGTTATGACATCACATTCGACATATTGAATCTGCAAGTTGAAACATCTTGTTCAACATGTTACTGCAAATTTAGTCTTTCCAAAATTCATGTCAATCATAATTTTAGAGAAATAACAATTGTATTAAAGAATTTAAAAATTTAAAAAATTTATTAAAAAAAAAGATGTCAAAAAGAACTATCAAACCTTTGTTGGAAATCAAACTAAACACATTTCAAAAATCACAAGTTAAGTCTTGTTATAGGTTATCCAATCCAAATCAAAGGTCAGGCCTTTTTCTGTCAATAAACTAATCATAGTCTGACTGATCACATGTTTAGTCTCACAGTAGCTCATTTGTGTTGACCAAGTGACTTCAAACATAAGAGTGGTAAATTGTAATATTTAAAATTCGAAAATCGATAAACAAAAAAAAATATTTTGAAAATGTTTATGTTAGTGTAAGCAAACAAATAGAGAGATAGAAGCGGAATAACGGAAAGAAGAAAGAAATGCAAAAGAAATAAAATAAATTTTTGGAACAAGTTTGGTTCGTCAACTAATCCTTTGAGTTTCGATGATAACAAGTTCTTTTGTATGGATAATAATTTTGTACTCAAACAGTTTGTTTAAGGTGTACAAATTCTATTTATAGATTCTAGACCCTGAGTGTGCAAGTTGAACACTCTGGACAAGTGTAGCTCTGGATTCTGAACAAAGCAACTCTGGACTCTGAGCAATCAAATTTACTCTGAACTGTTGAAGAAATAAGTGTTTACAACAATCTACCAGCTTCTACAAAATATCAAGTCATTAATGAAAAGACTCTATCCAGATTGACTCTGATATATCAAGGATTTGATGAATTGACATTTCTCAAAGGAACTGAATACTTACTCTGATCAAGCTTCATCCAAATCTATCAAAAGCCTTTGATTCAAGTGGTTAGACATGAAGACAATATAGTAACTTTGGACTCCGGTCAAGCTTAATCAAATTCTATCAAAAACCGTTAATGCAAAGAGATTACTATGAAGGAAGATAGTGTGAAAATATTAAAAAAGTACAAATCATCATCATTTCCACTACCTTGTGAAATAGGATAAAAGGACTATTTGTCAGTACCAAAATTTTTAATATGTCTCATCCTCACCTTCCACTATGCAGCTACTATTTGGGCCTTTGAAAATAGCATCTATCAGTGGTAAGAAGTATGGATTAGTCATTTTTTATGATTACAGCAGATGGACATGGATAAAATTCTTAATACACAAGGATGAGTCACATTTTATGTTTGCTACCTTCTGCTCCCAAGTGTAAAATGAAAAAGAATTTAAAATTATCAAAGTTAGAAGTGATCATGATGGTGAATTTGAAAACAAATATTTTGAATTTTTTTTGATGAAAACGGAATTTCTCATGAAAAGTTTTTGATAAATTTTTTTTCAATACATCTCATCCTCACCTTCCACTATGCAGTTACCGCAACTCTACTATGTACTTATCAACGTCTCCATACAAGCTCTAAATTATGATATTTCAACTTCACCTTCCAACGGATATATTTTTCATATATTTAAAGAAGTGTTTAAAGCCATGAAAAGACGAGGGAGCGAGTGAACAACAACAATGAACATACAACGTCAAATCTATATTCAAAAGAGAGAAACACAAAAAGTCAATCATCAAACAAAGAAGAAAGTTGTTATCATTTTGAAAGCTTCATAACTTTCATTCTTTATAAATCTCATAGTATTGTAATTGTATGTATTTTCTTGTTAAGAAGCACTTTGTAAACACAACTCTTTGTAACTTAACCGGGTTGGTGAATTTTTCTTGGGGGACTAAAGGTTTAGTCAGGATTCTCGAGAAGACTTAGATATGTTGTCTTTGTGGTTGTAATCAAAGGTAGTTTGATTAGTGGATTAAGTCCTTGTTGATAAGGAAAAATCATCTGGGTTTGGTGGACTGGAGGTAGCCTAGTTAACGGTGAACCAGGATAAAATTTGTGTGTTCTTTATCATTTTTTCTATTTTTTAGGTTGTGTTTTAGGTGTTTAAAAAAGCGTTAAATCTTGAAATCCAATTCAAACTCCCGTTTATTGTGTTTCATTAAACCTTTATAAATATCTAAAAATAAAGGAGATAAGAGATATAGAGATTGTACTAGAGATTTATCTTGGTGACCTAAACCACTTGACCTATTTCCATTCCCCAAGATTTTTCCCTTGAGATTTCAACTAAAAACAACTTGACCTTTTTACAGGATCAACCCAAACAACCTTCAACAACAACTTGAGCTTTTACACAAGATCAGCCCCAAACCTTTTAATAACAAGCAAAGCTTTTACACGTGCTAGCTCAAGAACCTTCTAACAACAAACAAAACTTTTACACAGGCTAAGAACCTTCTAACAACAAATACAACTTTTACACAGGCTAGCTCAAGAACCTTTTAACAACAAACGTGTAACTTTTATACAGGCTAGCTCAAGAACCTTTTCCCAAGCTTCTTTCAAGTTTAAATTTCACTCGTCAAATATTTTATAAAGATATTACACTAGAGAATCACACTCTTAAATAAAAACAATTTCAGCACAACATTAGTACAACGCAACTCTGAAAAGAAAATTTTCACTCTTAGAACTAAGGCAATTCTAGTAAAAAAAGAAATGATTGAAGAAAGCAAAGTAAAAATAATAGTAGAAAGGTTTCTATTTAGAAAACTGATGTGAATCGCAATGAGGTCCCCATCCTCCCTCCCTTCTTTACTGAGGAGGAAATACAAGATATCAGGCTGATGAGGGAACGGGCTTACAACTTCATTCAACTCATCCTAAGAACCACCGGCCATGAACCAAGTAATACTGAGGTAAATGACCATTTAGATTTCCGAGGTAGACCAGACATAATGTCTTGGATCACGCATGGTGACCAAAAAAGGATGCAGTTGGAAAATTGATGTTTCAAAACGGTGGTAATGATCTTCGTCATGGCGGCGCGATGTGGAACAGCATGGTTAGCACTCCAATGCTCAAGTCAGTTCAAAACTCAAGATGAGAATAATGAAAAATAAAAATCAGGGAATTCTCTTGCTTTCTATTTGAACTGACTTTATACTTTGAATCAAGTGGAAGGAATTTAAGATGAATTAGACCTAAGCTAATGAATGCTTTAAAACACTCTTAAAGATTAAAAAAGTTTAGTTATTTTTTATCATCCAATAAATAAATTTAAGAAGAAAAGAAAGTA